>BJBW01001732.1:30269-135269 GCA_004320125.1 Scolopax mira | reverse complement strand
CTTTCTGAAATCATTCTTGAAATACGATGCATAATCTCTTGAGATTAAAGCAATGGCAAAATTCAAATGTAGGTTTAATTTGGCACCTTCCACTTAACTGATTCTTAGTGTATAAAAACTGCTTCAGATAAGTACTTAAGATGACATTTAATTGGCCCTGAGCATCATACTACTCTGTGTAAAAATCTCTGTGCTCTTTAAAAACTTTAATCACTCTCTTTCAGGCAGGGTTAGACTTCTTAGGTATATAAAAGCCTTAAAGTGGGACTGACTGAGAAATTTGTTCCAAACTACTCAGCTGTCCTCAGCTTCTTCATACTTTTTGATGAGTAAAGGGATTCTTAGTTGGAAAGAGTTTTAAAAAACTATCAAGGACAGTTGTTACTGTTGGTACTTCTAATTAAATGAGGGCAAGGAAGCACCAGTAAATAAGCAGCTGGAGGAAATCAGCTTGCTTCTGAGGAGACCTTTCTTAAATGTGCAAGATGGTTAGCAGGCTCTTTTGCTGCTCTGTTATAACTTACTAGGCTGAAACTGGAGTCCTAGACAAAGAAGTGGAGCTATCCAAAATTGGTCACTGTTTAAAAGTAATATATACATTATTGTTAGTCATTCCATGGCATTAGATCTTAAATCTACATTTCAGTTAAATGTTCTTCTATGGGCACATTCTCTCTCTTGTATTTTTTGGCAGTAGTGTTTCTTTCTAACAGTATTTTAGTACTGAGAATTGATGGCAAGCTGTATTTTATACATATAATGTTTAAGAAGGCAGAATGTGATTATTTGAATTAATTAGAGAGCATGCAAGAACTCTGTGTGTAATGCACTTTTGATATTCACTTTTAAATGCAGGCTTATATCATTGATTTACAAATATTTGAGGTGTATTTATGCAAATTTGGTAAACTAGCAATGCAAAGCATTATAGATCATTGGCAAGAGTGTTGTAGTGTGAATTCACACGTAAGCAGTGAGTGGTGTTCATTAAACCTGTGCCTGTGCTTCTGTGGTGTATTTGGATTGTGGTATTTTTTCTTTGAAGGCTTAGCTATTAAATCCATTGTAAGAGTTGTATCTCAGCCTTTCTAAGTGATTCCTTGACTCCAGTGACTGTATGGTATGGAAGCTCTAGTCAAAATATGTCTATTTAAAACAGATGTAGTCATTAGCAGGCTCTCTAAACTGTGCTTTCCAGCTCTTTCTAAGTCAAACCATCTCTGAGGCAGGTTAGGAGACAGATGATTATCACTCCTTCCCCATGTGTCAAGAGGAGCCACACCGCTGCCGTGGCAAGGGGCTAGTGCAGTAGAAATAGGACTTGTTACTGAGTTAACTGGCAAGTTTGCTGCTGTCCGTGCTCCTCACTCTGTCTCATTGATGCTATGTAGAAATGGGGCTAAAAATAAATATTTGCGGTTGCTCCTCAATGGGCACGGTAAGGAATTTCCCTCCCCTGAAGGCTGCCCAGGGTTCCCTTTGGCTGACTGTTGCATCCCATTGCAACACCATGGGCTGCTCCAGAGAAGGTCCTTTGGGCCAGTGTGATCCCGGAGAAGCTGCATGTCAGCATCAAGGGTGAACCGTAGCGTGATGAGCAGGAGGAATAGGCTCTAATAATCCACTGTGAGAGAGAAAAATAGCAGAGCCTGAGCAAGGCCTTACCAGTAACAGAAAAGAAACAAGATTGCTTTCCAGGCTGCCCTAACCATGACCTTAGTATAGGGATTTCTGACTGACCCTGAGCCATGAAGCATTAAAAACGCAACAAATGATCCACTGGGCTCTCACTTCTTGACCTCCCTGTGAGCAGAGAAGCTTTTCTAGCTCTCGCTGAGAGAATGATATCATTTCTATAGTTATCTTTACAGCTTTCAGACTGAGTTTCTCACCTGCTTAAAAAGAACTGTGGCAACCACTACCGTTTTACTCCAGTTATTTTCTTGTTTTAGGATAGCAGTTCTTGCACCTCTGTCATTTGCTGACGGACCAGAAGAATGTGAACCTGCCCATCTGATTTCAGTAGGCTTTTCCTAACTTTGTAAGGTAATTTGCCATTTTGTTAAGGCATCCAACATGTAGCCCTTCTCTAGGACTAAGGGAGTTATCACCATGGAATAGAGGGAGTAGGCAAAAAAAAAAAAAAAAAAAAAAAAAAAGGGACAGTTTTTCACAGGGAACGGACTTGGTGGCCTTCAGGCACAAAATCTTTCAGTGCTGTGACTCTGTTATTGCAATCACACACACCCCCTTCCCCAGTGGCTGGCGTCACAAGAGAACAGAGGCAGTTCTTGGGTCTGGATAGAGGAGTTTGGTGCTGCTGTTCCCAGAGTGTCTGTGTAGGTAAAACCCTGCATGATACAAGCAGGTGTTATCACCTGCAAATAGGTGTTGCTCGTGTTACAGGTTTGGATTTGATGTATATCCTTCATCACTCAGCAAAGCAACCAGTGCATTCTTAAAGCTAAATATACCACTGCAGGAGAGTTTCAGTGGGTTGCATCCATATATATGAAGCTAGAGTTTGTCAGCATCATGCTGCTGGGCTGCATGCTCCCCAGTATATTCTGGTTATTCCATGCTGCTATAGTATAGACCATTGTAATCAGCCTCTGGATGCTTCTAGATTAAGGCAGATCATCTTTTACTCCTAAGAAACCTCCAGAACCCATCTGCAGCCATAAAACTGCTATCAAATGCAAGCTGGCTGCAGTTCAGAATTGTGGCCAATATTTTTAACAGCATGAAATTTTGTTGTAAGATTCTGTATATGAAATGTTGAACTGGAGCAAAATCAAAATTGAAATCCCCTGTGTGGAAAAACAGGTAAGGAAAAGGTTGGTTACATTTAAGAGGGGAAATGCATCTCTTGTATGTTCTACAGATAGTGTGTGATAACTTGAATTTGGAACAAGGTGTATCTTTCTTTACAGTTGGCTTACGTTAACAAATGCATTATAATGTCATGACCCCTCATGTCTGAGCTGGCGTCTACTTGAACATACCAGCCATATTAATCTAATCAACATAATCAGAAAATAACTTGATATTTTATGTTAGGAATTAAATCATAAACTCTGCCCACTCTGTATGGGCCTGTCCTTTTACATGTACTTTCATATTGCCACTGCTGGCTTTTTGTTAGCATTACAGCAAACTGAGAGTGAAGGCAAGGCAAGATCCAAGATAGGAAGGCAAATTGTTTTTGCAAACATGGCAGAGAAAGCGTGTGGAATCAAATGCCAATATTAATGCATGACATCTGCTCTCTGCTCCAGCTCTGAGTAAAGTAATCCAGTCCTAATTACACACTGCTGTGCCCTCTACCAGCTAAGGAGAATGGTGCAGCCATTCTTAGTGCCGGTATATAAATTTCTTTCTGGATCTGATAGATACATTAGATGCAGGGCAGGCTTTTCATTTTTTGGCTGTCAGTTGCTTTGGGTAGCACAAAGAGAGGGGAGGAGAAAGGTTGCAGCAGGAAAAGATCAAAATCTTACAAAAAGGACTCTGCTCCTAGAATAAAAATTTTTCCTAGAGAACTTTCCCTGCAGACCTCAATCAATATTATTCTCATCTGAGTGCACATATTATTCATTAAGTAATGTTGGCAAGATATGGACTATAGTATACGCTTTCATTAGAGCCTCCACCTGCCTGCTTTTGTCAGAAGATCTTCAGTAACTTTCATCTTCACTGAACTTGTTTCTGTCTTTGGATTGGGAAAGAAATCTTGCACTTTCACAGGACAGGTTTATTTTTAAAAAAATAAATAATTAAAATATTCAGCTCTTTGTTTTGTGGATGTGTTTTCTTCTCTCACATGTTAATGGATAAAGAAGATAATCACCTTTAGATTCAGACTGAGCTGGATGCTGATGAAATCATGTGCAAAACATAGTCCAGTGCAACAGACCCTCACTAGCTTGTGACATAGGAATAGCTGGAATTCCTCTGTTGTGTGTTCAGCAGCTATGACATATCCTTTGTGTGCACCTACTGCTATTGAGCCAGCAGCCATTTTCTTACAGAGTCAGATTATATGTTGTTAGCATGGTGCTATGAAGCCCTGGCAAATGTCACCCATGCCAAGTAGAGTCACAGGGAGCCACAAAACACAGGGAACACTGGCAGAGTCTTAGGATATTGTCATCACAAAGCAGTGTGGGCCTGATGTTACATTTTATCTTTTCAGTTAATGTATTTCCACCTCTGACTATTCTGCGTCAATTCTGCCTTGGCTCTTCAGCAGCAAGACAGTGAAGAAAGAATCTTTTTGAAGAAAGGCACTAGGATTTTTGGACAATATATTAAGGTCTGGTTCCATCACAGGGACCCCTGTGTTTTGCTGCAGTATAAAGAAGAACTGATAGTAACAGATTACGAAGAGCCAGCTCTGTGGCTCTGCCTCTGTTCACCCATCTCACATTTATTTAGTCTCTGCTTGACATCAGGCTGGGAGCAATAAGCTCTGATCAGAACAGTGGATGTGGCAACAAGCCTGAGAGCTCCATGTGTCACTCCAGAACCAGACACTGTCTCATTGGATTCCTCAATAAACAACTGAGGCATATGTGTGGATGCCAGATTTCTCTTTCAGGTCTACCTACTGCACCACTGAGGTAAGGAATAAAAGGCAGGACTATCTGCAAGAAAACACTGCGGTAGCAATGAACTTTGAAGTCGAGAAGGATATACAGAAAAGTTGATTATTGATCCAAATGAAAGTAAGAGACATTATAGAAACACCATTACCAGAATTTACTCCTAATGTTTGGGGGGCAGAGGAGGGGGGCGTTGGTGGATTTTCCAGTTGGTTTGGGTTTTTTTTTTAAAGGCTTCTTTTCCACTTACTATAAAGGACTCTGGAAATTCAGAACTGATACCGCTGTGTGAATAAGTAGCAGAGTCAGTCCATGTGTTGACTTGCTCAGAGAGGTTGGGCTAAAGGTGCATTCCTGAACTTTTGCTCAACTTCAATATGAATTGAAATTTTATATCACCATTGAGAAATGAATCACCATAAAAGTGGAAGAACATGACTCACTTGAGCCTGTGAAGGTTTCAATAAGTAGAGAAATGAGGCTTCTCCTGGAAAAGATGGATCTCCTCTAAGCATGCTTTCCCTGGAGCCCAGGGGAAGCCAGTGTGTCCCAGCTCCTACTCTGGGCCTCCTTTAAAGCCATTCATTTGGGTCATAAATTCCTCTGCTTTATACTTGCTCTTCTCCCCAGATGCATTGGAACTGGGGAGCCACTGGTTGATGTGCAAAGTGTCAAGCCCAACCTGGTCCTCCAGCAGTTTATATCCATTCACAAACCCTTTCTGATGCTGGTTTCTCATGTAGAAAGAAACTTCATGGAGTTCATTGCAGCTGAGCTGTTGTGGGGAGGCAGAATTTGTCTGTTAAACTTCCTATCAAACAAGAAGCAGACTAAGAATGTAGGTCTTTCTACGTTTATTTTTGAAAATATATTTTTCTTTTTAACTTTGTGCTATGGAGAGGAGAAGCAAAACTTTGGAATAACTAATTTATCAGCTGTGAATTGCTCTAAATGTCATTACAGATTGTAAAGCCTAATAGCTTAAAGTGCCAGCTTTGTATCACAGTGGTAAAGAACTCATTCTCTAGAGGTAGTATTTTTGAAACTTTGCCAGTTTTCTTCTATCAAAGGAAATGCTTTATTTTTTACACTCTCTTTTCTTTTTTAGAGAATGGCCTGTATTTATGAAAATATTTAACATTCATTTCACGCAAAACATGGTAACAGAATCAAGTGATTTATTTTTACAATGTATAGGCAGAAAAGTTAAATAGATCAAGCAGGAGTTTAGATATAATTGAGGTCTGTAGATCTTAGGTATGTATTTAAGTGGTCTTTTGAACTGCAGCCCATGTTCTGTGTGAACATAACTTTTTAGAGCACTTGTGATTTTTTCTCCTTTACAGGACTGCGGAATTGTGGTACAAGGTCAGGCCCATGGTCACTCTGTTCTGACACTGGCAAGGTAGGTGCAAGTGATTCTGAAATGGGTAATAACATAGCGATCTCTTGTAGCTAATCTGGTATAGAGGTGTGCAAATAACCATTGTATTGGTTCTTTGTGTGAATTCAAGAAATAAAGCCCATGTGTCTGTACTGGTAGACAAAAGTCTCATCTGCTCAGAAATGGAATTAGCTGCTAAATTCATCACGTGCAGCAGTGGTCTTTGGTATGGCCTGATACTGGCTTCACTGTGGGATTGACTGGCACAAGACCTAATCATCTCTCTTTTCTTTTTTTTTTGTTTTGATTTTTTTTCATCCTGTCAGCTGAAAGATAAAATAAAAAACATATTAGCCTCCCTGATGAAGCTCTATAATTCCCAACACTGAAACCTTAACCAACTCCTTAATTAAGAGAGGCTGAAAGTAGAAGAATGCTTTTATGTCATTAGCTGGTTTTTGCTCCAGTCATCTGCCTCATTCAAGCATAGGATAATATGAAACCTCACGGGTCTGCTAAAGGCTTGACTTAAGTATATTGCAGGCTTCCTTTGCAATTTAATAAGAACAGCACGATGTTCTTAAGAAACTTAATTTGCTCTTGCTTGTGTTCAAGACTGGCAAAAGAAAAGTAAGAGCAGCTCATGAGCAAGGACCTCAGGTTAGACCCAGAGGCCTGAGCTGTAGCCCTTACTGCAGCACAGAGGTTTTTTTATTCCTGTGTGGCTCTTCCCTCCCGTATGTACCAGGAATATCAGGAATTAGTGTTAGACCAGAAGCTTTCACAGGCAGAGCACAGCTATACTCTTTTTTTCCGTAGTTTCTGCAGTATTGAGCATGATGACTTCTCAGAACTGCCTACACAGGGTGTTTGTAAGGTACCATAACTGAGTGAATAACAGGGCACGTTAATGATAAACTGGCACCTCAGCAAGGGTGTTTTCTGGTCCTCCTCTGGCAGCAAGCTGCTCTAGTGCCTCATTCCAGAGAATGGAGTGTCGGGGAACTGAGGCTTATTCCCAGTTCTGCCAATGATCCATGTCAAGTTTTCCCAGTTACTTGTTATGGTGCCCATTGCCTACATAAGTGGTTTTGGAAGGAGTGATCTAGAAGTGATCTAGCTCTAGTGTCAAGGTACTAAAAAAAAAAAAAAAAGGTTGTAAAATTCTTTGTATGAGATTTCCAGTCTACTGGGTGAAGGAGGATCAAAAATTACTGAAACTCACTCACTTCTCTGAAATGACTCACTGAACAGATATAATTGAAAACCATGCAGAACAATGCTTCACCACACTGTAAAAAAGTCATTTACCTAAAGTGGAGACCTTTACACCGGGGTTCATCCCTTCATCTTATTAAAGCTGTAAACCTAAAAATCCCCGTAATGATAACTGTAGGATTAAAGCAGACTTTTCAAACCACAGGATGTGTGTTTGGGAATGGAATGTTTTGGGGTTTGTACTTTTTTGCATTATTTTCTCCTCTTTGTGTGATGCTCCCTCATGTGCATGCACATGTGTAAATTTGTCTCTTGCTTTCTCCCTCCACCTCTTTCTTTCTCATCTCCAGTGACCACATCTATCTCAACTCAAGTGTGAACACCACTTCTTAAGAACGATACCGAAGTCAACATCTGTTTCCTCAGTTTCTTCCTGTTCTACCTTTGGCATCGCAACAGTGACCTTGACCTTCAGTGCCTGCAGACAAATGCCTGCTACTCGGTAAGTGCGTGCTTAGATAAAACCGCATCACCCCTGTAGAAAGCTTGGAATTAAGGCTCAAGAGTTGCATACTAAGATCCTGAGATTCTCGCTTTGCACCCAAAAGTCTTGTTGGCTACAGTGATAAAAGGAATGGGCTCAAGAACCAAAAGTACACTTAGAAATGAGTCGATGCATGATGTTCTCTGGGGTCAGTATTTTTCAAGTGCTGCTGTGTTCTTTCAGGAAAAAAAAAAAAAATCCATTGAGTTAGATGGACCAAGTTCCTGTGGGTGCACTATGTGCCATACAGTGGAAATTAAAGACCAGAGAATTAACAGGGTCTGTTGTGTTGCAAAGCTGAAGGCATTTTTATCCTTATATATGTGTACCCACAGAAAAAATACTGCCCTAATGAAACACAGCTTTGTCTTCCCAGTCATATTTATGCTTGCAAAGAATGAACATATCTCAGTAAGTTTGTTGCCAAGCAAGTTCAAGCTTGGCTACGAGGTGATTTTTTTTGGTAGAGGAGGAGAGGGGGTGTTTGTGAGGGGTTTCTCCCCCTTGGCTTTTGGTACAAGGTGTGCTTTAGCGTGGGCAGAGTTGACAAACAAGCAAGTTTAATCATGGCTGTCTTGACATGGGTGAATGTGAGGATGGGGAACTGGGAAGGGGATGATTCCCATGAGATGATGTGCAGCATTTTGTCCCCTGAAATCTATGAGAAATTGTCTCCCCTTGAGGGGAACCAGCGTGAACAAAAGTCCAAAAAAAAAGGCAACACGGGGGGACCTAAATAAAGGCTAATAGATGAGCTGAGCTAATATTAGTTTCCTGATATATAAAGCCAAATGGATTAATGGATCATCTCAAGCATTGCCTAAGGAAACAAAAAGAAAATCTTCAATACTTCTGTGCACATTGAGGACATGAACAATACAGGTCTTTAGAAAGTAAAAACCTAATTTGTGGGAATCAATTACTACTTCTTTTTTCTTACATTTTTTTATTTAAAGGAGGTTCACACAGAGGTAAAATTTGGGTCACATGCAAGCCAGAAGTCACGCGTCTCAGATGCTAGCTACAACGATGGTCAATCTCGGTTTGCATCAGTCTTGCCTTGGCTCTTTTTAGCATTCCACCTTCAGCTAATGGAAATCAAGCCCATTATGGTAAATGTAGGAAGCAAGTACGTTAATAGTGGGCACTGACATTAATTCAAATGGTAAACAATTCAAAACTGTTCCCAGTACATGCTTGGTTGTGTATCACCTTACCTGCTGCTTCAGAGGGCCACTTCTTTCACAGGTTTTTGAAGTACAGAAGATTGTCCGCCACAGACTTTTCTGCTTTGGTAAACAAAGCTATTTGCAAATTCTGCTTTGCTCCCCATCAGTCCTATATACTTTTTACTTTTTGGATTTGGTTGCAAGGGCTTTCACTCCAGAACTGCCACCATTGCAATTCCGATCGCTTCCTTGCTTTAAAAAAAAGGAGGGGGGGGGGGGGGGGGGGGGGGGGCGGCGGCGGACGGGACAAGTTTAGCGAAAGGGAAATGTGAATAATCTAATGCGAAGGTAGAAAGAAAATTGAGCTTATTTATACAGTAACACGTGCGTTAGAGTAATGCTTCCCTTCCTCAGCTATACGCTCCCCCATTTTCTCCCTCACACACGTATATACACACACACTTTAACTGTGCTTTTGTGTTTTGTCAGAATTAATGAGAAAAGTTCCCTTGCCCTAGGGGTAATTAGTGTCCTTGGAGTTAAATAAGCTAATACTTAGACACCTCTGGCACAGGCAATTATGTTTGTGTATTGAATAATTGATTCAAAGAGGGGGGGAAGGGGCTGCTAATCAGATCTGAGCATAATGAATTGATTTAATTAACAGGGGAATCTGAGGGTCCCTGGGAAATGTGTGCATTTATTCAGCAGCAGGAGAGAGTGCAAAGCACATAAATTGAGAGAGAGGGAGCGAGCGAGAGAGGCAGGCGGCAAGTGCTTTTGCTTTCAGTGATAGGTTCACATCTTCCCTCCCTCCCGCCCCCCCCCTTCCTTTGAATATAATTTTAGATTTAGAGTGAAATCAAGAGAAAAGCACTTTAGAAGCCTGGAAAGCTTTTGCAGTAGCAGCAGCAGCAGCAGCACAGGGGGGAGAGGTTGCGAGCTACCGCGCGCGGTTCCATTAGGACAATTTTTGACGGCGCGGGGTGGGAAAGGACGGGGCTGGGGAACCGGCCCCCGAGATCCTTCCTCCCTTCCCTTTTCTTCCTCTTCTTCCCCTTCTTCCCCCCCCCCCCCGCCACCTTCTTTTTTAACACCTGAACTGGCACTCGAGCTGCAGCGGCGGGGCCGGGGCCGAGGCGGCCGCTGCATCAGCCCCGCTCCGGCGCCGCGGTAGCTCTCGCCGCAGCCCCGCTCCAAACTCCCGTCCCGGGGCAGCGCCGGGGCGGCCGCGCCCCTGCCTCCCCCCGCGGCAGCGCCGCGCTCCCCGGCCCGCCGCCTCGCCGCGCCTCGCCTCCCCCGGAGCCGCTCGGCGGCGGCTGGAGGGGGAGCGCCCCAAGGAGCCGGAGCGGCGCCGGCCGCCCTCGGCGCCCGGGACAATGGTGCTGGACAAGGAGGACGGTAGGTGGGAGAGGGGACGCGGAGACCCGCCGCCAACTCCGCCCGGCAGCCTCGGACGCGGGAGGCGGCGGGAGGGAGGGAGGGACGGACGGATGGAGGGATGGATGGATGGATGGACACAGGGAGGGAGGGAGCGAAGGAGCTGCCCCGCTCCGGGCCGCCGCTCGCTGCGCCGCGGCAGGGCGCTGCTGCCCGGCCTGTCCCGCGTCGCGCCGCCGGTGCCGAGGGGAGCGGAGCCCCCCACCCTGCCGCCGCACAAAGGGTACTCCCGGAGCTCCGCCGGTGAACCCGGGACAGTGCCCCCTCTCCGCCCCCGGAGCCGCTCTCCCCTGCGGCTCCGCCGCCGCCGACGTTTCAAGGCCGGGCGCTGCGGGGTCCCTCCGTGCGGCGCGGTGTGGCGGTGACCGCGCTGAGGACACCGGCGACGGTTTGTCCCGGCCCCGGCGAGCTCTGCGGAGAGCGGGGAGGCGCCTGACGCCTGCAGCCCTGTCCACCGGGGACGGCCATCGGGTCTGGTGGCCTTAGCGTGGGTCACCCCCGGGCCAACTTCGGTGGCATCCGAGGCTGTTGCGTGCCCAAACGCCGCCCCGCGCTCCCATTGCAGTCAGGGCTGTCTTGCGTGATTGCGTAAATTGCCATAAAATGTCTCTCTGTCGGGCTGGCGGGGGGCTTTAACTCGGAAAAGTGGATACCGGGCTAAAGAGGCAAGAGGGAGATGCTTTCCTTTGCTGTTTTCTTCCCTGTTTCTCTACCCCTTTTCCCTCCCCTTTTCTTTTGATCTGGAGTTTCTGCTTCAGAAAGGCGAGAGCCCGCCCGCCGCCGCACCGCGGAGTCAGATGGGGCACGAAGAGAAATCACGGGCTGGTTTGTGCCATCCGGCTGTGCGGGAGGGGGCCGGAGCCCTGACAACTAGAAGGTTAAATGCTCGCTGCCCCGGAGAGGTGCGTGGGGAGGGAGTTGCTGCAGACTCGTCACATGCCTCTGGGCCGAGAATCGCTCTCCCAGAGCCTTGTCTTCCTCCGCTGGCTTGAAGCCCTCTGAAGTAAACTGATGTAGTGTTATTAATGGGGTCTATAATGATCCGGTCAGAAGCGTGTGTGTTGGAGAAGAGGGAATGAATTTCTCTAACTGGCCAGTGAAAGCTCCCAGTAGAAAGACTTTTCTCATCCTGCACCCCTCATGCGCAAAGGCAAAAGGGTTACGTGGAATTATTAAGCGAGGGTAAAGTCTTACTGGTGTGAGTATGTGGAACACGGTTTGTGTTCCTCCCTGACCTCGCTTTTGGGGGTGACGTGCGTTCTGAGAGTCCCCTGAATTTTGCTCAGCTGTTGGAGGAAAAGGGAGGCAAGGCTCTTAACATCTCCATTAATACCCTCTGATAATAACAATAACTGGGTGATGTCTTAATCCCAGGGACTGCCTGTCAGAGGGTGCCTGCCAACCTGTATCCATTTCAATCTGATTGACGGGTAACAGCAGGATTCTGCCTCCATCGCGGAAGCGAGAGGCACAGGTGAGCTGGGAGGAAAAGCTGAGATCTGAGGAGGGTTTCCTAATAAGGGTATTTGGGTCCTTTCAAGTGTCGCAGATGTACTCATTAAACACAAGGAGCTCGGGGCCGGCGTGATGGTGATGTAAGGAAATGAAACTAGAAGCGTTGATTATCCAGACAGTTCTCAACAGCCTCCTTCCAGGAGATCTCAGGAGCGGCTGTATAAAAGGGAATAATGGTGGCAATGGTAGAGGTAAAGAGGAAATTAGTACAGGGTGCACTTAAAAGAGAGTAAAGTAGGCAACAAACCCCTGATGAGAGGGATGAGAGGGAGACCAGAGCAACAAACTGCACGGGTGCCTGGGAATCTCCTGTAGCAGTTACGCTCGGGGAGAAATTATGCTCACTTTTAAAAGTGCACTGGAGAAATTGGGGACAGGAGGTGAGATTGAGAGAAGAAACCCCTGTTACAAAGAGCTTATTTTACCTTTGTATGTTTCTTTCTGCCTGATTCAAATGGGCTCTACTTGCCCGCTCATCTGTGAATGTTAAAAGGGGATGCTGGACCTGCATCGGTTACAAATGGACTAAAATGGAAGCTTTTGCTAAATAAACCAATTCCTTTTGAAACCAAGCTTGAATGAGCTTGTTAATAAAAATGGGTGTTTTATTCCCGTAAATGGCTCCCTTTTAGTTTTTTTTTTTCCAGAAGCCACTCTGATTTCTACCATCTAAAAATCCTGGCAATGTGCATAGTATTCAGTTCTTCCCTTTATTTTAAGAGGCTTTGACACTTTTTTTTGAGGGGTTTCTACTTTTGAGGTCTCTGTCAGAAGTGGGGGTATTCGTAATTATTACTTCACAGAGCAGAGAGAGTTTCAGAAACGTGTCCCCCCCCACCAAGTAGTCCTGGTGCATTGCAAGGAGGCCACTTGCTGCCTAGTAGGTAGAGGTTGCAACGTGCTCCTTGCTTTTGCATCCCTGAAGGCTACTCGGCAAGGTGGGCCATGGCCATGGCCATGGCCTGAGAGGCAGCTGCCCGCTCTTCTAGTCCCCGGTAGTAGCCCTAGTGTGACACCAGTATGACCCATGAAGGCTAAAAACTGCTCTATGGCTTTGTGAGGGAAAAGCTGCTTTGGCAAACACGCTCCATGGTGCCGAGAGAAACAGTAGAGACATGGTGATACTTTCCTGTGGTCTTTACAGATGTCATTGAGGATGAAGGGGCAGACTGAAAAAATAACAACAATAATAATGTTTTTGACTTGATGTGCCGTGGCATCACGTCAAGTTATGTCAGGGAGGTAATATCATTTTGTGTGTTTGAAGTGACATAATGTAACTTGACTGATGCAACATGACTTGATATTAGAAAATACCGTTTTACAGTGGAACTTTGGCAAATATCTCCCTGAAACAAGTGCTAGGAAGTGAGAGAAGAGAGACAGGAGGAGAAAAAGAGAAAGGTTGAGAGTGAAAAACTTCAAGACTTACATTTTAGTCAGTTCCACTGCGTACATCACTGCTGAGTTTGCTGTGGGCAAGCCAACCTACGCACTGTGCAGTGCGTTTATAAATTTCAAGATAATGAGAGTTAAGATATTTCTCAAATACGTAAATGTTTTGATTGCAAAGACCAGATTTTTGCTTAAAAAAAGTAAACTGACATCAGGTGTCATGATTAATTCCAACAGATTGTGTTAATTGTAGTTGACTTTAATTGCTGTACAAATGTGTTGAGGGTTAGAAAACTTTTTTTTATTGTTGGTGTGTGAAATGAGTAAGCAGATAAAGCGTTTAAAAATATGCATTTGCAAAGGGAGCGATCCAGCCTCTATGATATGCTGGAGCAGTAAAGGAATGAAATGTACACTGATCCTGTACGGCGTATTTTTCACACGCGTGTTACGTCTGTTAGTTTGCTTTGCCACACAAGTCAGCTGCCATAGGCAATGGCTAACTTCATTCTTATCAAAAATCTGCCTTTCTTGTACCTACCAAATAGTGTAAGCTTAAATATAATACTGGGGGTAAGTTTATTTTTTTTGAAGGCGATGGGGTTGAAAAGTATGCACATAGAAAGACGGAGGGTTTCTGGAGTTCACCATTTTCCAATGGAGGCAAATGGTACATTAGAAGTATTAAAATACCTCAAATTTAGAAAGCCTGCATTTTTGTTACTTTTTGCACTTTTAACTATTAGGCTTTAATGTTTGGGATAAAGTCCTCCTTTTTAGCCTGTGACACTTCCTAAAATAAAATGATTATTTATGGCGTTTGCAGTCTTGCGCTAAAATACATCTTCAACACTTTCAAAGTAGTGTCACTAGGAAACAGGAGTTGTTCAAAGTACCAGATGAAAAAGGTTCAATGTAAAATGATACATTTAACATCAAACATGCTCAAGAACTGTTAGGATTAAGTATTCCGAATGAAGGGGGAAGGAAAAGCCACTTCAGCTGGGGATAAGGAATCTAATTAAAAATCGGTATTAAGGCTGTATAACTTGAGCCCGCTATCGTGCTTTTTAGAGCACCGTTGTATCAGTTGTAAAGGGGAGGAAGAAGTGTCATTAAAGGAGGAATGAAGCGTTTCATCGGGTTGAAAGAGGCGAGGGGTGAAATGGTGCTGTTGATCTTGGTAGTGAAGCGTCGGGTCCCGCAATCCCTGCGAGCGGCGTCGGAGACAAGAGCTGCCTCGTCTGGGTAGGGATTGGGAGTTGCTGGAGGAAGGATGAAAGATGCGGGCCCCAAACTTGCCACTTCATAGTTGGGCATTGATGGCGTCTCTGAAATGCGGAGCAAACCTGTAAGGGTTTGTACTGCATTTGATCTGTTAAATTTATTTTAATATCGACCTGGTGAAAACGGAGCTACATCCTCCAGCGTGTTCCCTGAAACCGATACGGATGTGTGAAAACAAACCCAAAATATTTGTACAGAAAATTAGTATCGAGTTTTAGGTGGCAACAGCTGTGTGAAATCTAGCTGGGAGCGGCCGGGCTGGTGGAACCCTGCCTGGGTCGCCGGCACCCGCTGCGGAGTTTCGAGTCTCTGGCAGCTGCCGGGCGGTGCGGGGCGGAATCCCCGCGCCTGCGGGAGCGAATCCGGAGCGACGGCCCGGCCTGGGCTCCCGCGCCTTTACACGGAGAAAGAGGAGAGCGTTGATGTAAGGTGCGGGCTGCCAAGCTGCGTGGCCGGGCTCCCCCCAACCCCCCCCCCCCCCCCCCCCCCCCCCTCCCGCCCGGTTCCCCGGGAAGGAGAAGCCGGTGCGGGCGGTCCCGGGGCTGCAGGTGGTGCTGCTGAGCCGGGAAGGCTGCGGTTCGCCAGGAAACCCCGGCAGGCACAACGAGAGGGGTCCCTGGGAAATAGGCGCATTTATTCCATAGCAAGTGTGCGAAGCTCACGAATGGGGAGGCGGAGGAGGCAGGCTTAGGTGTTCTGCCCTCTCCGAATATCATTTTAGATTTAGATTCAGCTTAAATCCAAAGGGAAAACTCTTTATAAGGTTGAAAGCTGTGTAGTTGCAACAGCCAGGGTTATGAGCTATCAAATGCAATTACATTAAAATAGATTATACTGTGTAAATTGAGCCATTTAGAAGGTGAGAACCAAAGAAACAGCTCTGATCCCCCTTCTTTCTAAATTGCAGTTTTAGTTCCTTGCAATTCTGAGGCACAAAAGTAGGTGAGACTGCTTTTGTATCTGCAAAGTGCTTTATTTCTGAGTGTAATTCTAACTGAGTGCAATCTAGGTTAAAAGCTGGACAACTGGGTAATTAGAGCTCACTTGCTGCTAAAGGACGATCAGCTGTACCGCAGCTCGTTTGTGTTCCCAGACACTTGTTCTCTTCTCCCCTGAGCGGAGGCTGCTGGAGAAGAAGCATCTGTCCCCGGACTTTTCTTGATTGCGGAGATGATGGTGCTGGACAAGGAGGACGGTAGGTGGGCTGAGATTGTGTGAGATTTGCTTGGTGCCTTCTGTGGGTTGCTAATGTAGAAATAAATAGTTTTGAAACAGATGCGCGCTGTGCATATCGGTGTGTTCTGCTTTCAGATTCTGTTATTTTCCTCTTGTGTTGGTAAAAGCATGCTTGCTTTTTTTTTTTTTTTTAATCTCTTCTCACTTCTCTGGCATCATTGAACCAGTCGAGAAGGGTTTGCATCAGGCTCTGTTTGCTGAAGGACATAGCAGAAAAGCTTGATTTTGATTTTTTATATCTATTCGTATTTTTATTTCTACTTGTTACTCTAATACATCAATTTTACCCTGTTTATTTTAACAACTTTTATTGTAAATCTGAGATTTTCTTTCCTTTCCATTGCGTGTCATTTGGGTCTCTTTAATGTGCAACTTTAATATCTATTTCTCGCAGCTTTTCTTTATAGCTGTAAACATAATGACAATAAGCTAATAAGCTGCTCTGACATAAAACCATTGGCTTGTTCTAAGAATTTACTCCATTCTCTAAATGGTAGAAGTGGAAGTTCATTTGGGAGGTGATTTAATGAATGAAGCTGAAGGAGACCTTGATTTGTTTTAGGACTTCACATACACTTATTTTTTTTAAAGCTGACTAGTCCTTAACAAGAATGACTAAGATGCAAAGAATAATAGACAGTGTTAGTAGTTTGAATGACCTGATGCCTTCTTTTGCACGTTGCCTACCAGGGTGTGCAACTTAACTGCTCAGTCACCAGTAGTTTCTAGGATGAATGGGGAAAGTCTAATCACAACTTTTTAATGAGGTTTTTCTAAGGCTGCCTTGTGGGTTAGGTCTTCCCTCATAGCTTGTACACTGAAAGCAAAGATTAAAACTGAGGCAAAGGAGGAGAATGCTTCTGTGGCCATCCAGATGGACCTCCATCGATGGCGTTGCTTCTGCTGAAGACCTCCACCTTGGCAGCATTTTGTGTATCGAAAGTGGGAACCGCATCTTAACTTTAAATGCACATTTGTAGCTATTATATCATTGTTTCATTTTCATCTCTATAAACCGATGAAGTGTGCCATGTAATGGGTGTGTTGATGGATTCTCTGATCTTTCAAATATTTTTTTTTCAGGAATCTCTTTAAGGTTAAAAAAAAATAAGTCATAGGGAGTTGTCATTTGGAAGTAGAAGAAATTACTGAATATCTGCAAGACAAGAGAAACAGGAAAGAGCTTTCACAGGCAGCCAAAGAGGTTGGAGAAATGGGAAATTGAGCATTTTGGCAGTAGCATTGATTTTACTTGAATATATGTATTGCTTTTTAAAATATTTATGAGAAAAATAACTTGTAATTCAAAGTCACTTTCTTTCCCACATCAGATTGGTGCTAATCATGTGTTGTGAATAGTACTGAAAGCTGCCCAATGCTAATAAGTTGGAGCGATGTGATTTTTGTTCTCCAACCCCTATCTGTCTTCTGGTATTTTAAAACTGAATTAATTCTGTACTGAAGAATAATTAGGAAAGAATGCGTGACTATTGAAAATAATGTATGGATGCTCACTTTCACCAAAGGTCTTCTACTGAAATTTCTCTTTGCTCTCTCCCCTACTTGCCTCCCAAAAAGCGGTGAGGGGCAAGTACTGCATAGTATTTTACATTTAGCATTTTGAGGTCTTTATCTCATTATAAGTTTGATTTCTAAAATTTCTGGTGTATTCTTGTGTGTAGAATTTGAAGTTTCTGGGATGGCATGTGAGGTTTTGTTTCATTCTGATGTGAAGCACTTGGGATTACGAAAAATGTGAATGGACGTTTAACAAATATTTTACACCTTTAAAATATAAGACCAAGCAGAAATGCATCATTATCAGTGCCCCCTTGTATGCAGATACGATCAAATTTTGGCTAAAAGTTGACCAATGTGGAGTCAGTGCCCATGTATAAGTTATCTTGCCCCTCTGAATTTATTCTGTGCTAATTAAGTTGGCATCCTAAAACTGTGAAATAAGTCTTATTCAGGGGAAACAATAAAATAAATCCCAGGCTTTATTTCTGTTGAGATCTCATGAGTTTCTTTGTTATCACAGTGGAACTTTAAAAAAAGAAATAGACAAGAAGCATCTGTTACACATCTTCTAGATCAGCTTTGCAGTTGACTGGACTGTGGATAAAAGACACGCTAAGTGGTTGAGTATTGCTTATGCTGGGAAAACAAATGAAGCTAACAGGGTTCCAAAGGCTTTGAAGCAGTGTTGCTCTCAGAGGTGTTCAGTGTTTTCTTTGGCAATATAAGTTGAAGCAAGCTAGTTTACTTTATTACAGGCATAAGGCTACTCTTGTAACCTTTCTCTGACGAAGATGAATTTGGCTGACTGACCTTATTTCTTTCTGGACCACACGTGTTGTGCTGGGTTTGGGGTTTTTTTTTTTTTGGTTTTTCCCCTCTTTAGTACTCATCTTTTTTCAAGGACAGCAGCATTTTCCATATTTTGTTAAATCTTCCTTTTCAATTTGTGTTTCCCTATAGAACTATGTTCCGCTATGATGGAGCAATGCAAATCAAGTAGAATAGCCCAAATTAATTCTTCACATTGGCGGCAGTGTGATTGCCTGCATGGAATCAATAATGCATCATGGAGGGATCAAATTTTGGAGTATAATGTGTGAATAATGCTTGACACAAAACAAAAATTCAGTCATCATAATAGCAATTAGGAAAAAGCTGCAGCTTATCCCAGCTGTAATCTCTGCTAACAATGAAGCACAGGCTGGTAATCAGCATGTATGGTATGAAATGCACTAATAGAAATCACGGCTCTTTGTTATGTGTGCGGGGGGTGAAAGTTTCCTTTTAGCTAACTTGTACTGTGTTAACTAGACATAGTATCCTTCAACCAAATTATTGACTGCGTGTGCACTTGTAAAACACTGATCAGCTGTGTATTTGTCCTGATGTTTATGTAGACAGTAGCACCCCAAATCATGGTTCCTTTGTGTTTTCAAGCAGAACTCTGACTAAATAGATGGCCGGAGTAGGTCAAGTGAATAATGTATCAGAGGACTACATTAAACATGTAGTGGTACACAAACCTTGGTTTTTATTTCAAAAAATTTTCCATAGTTCCTTTAAAAATGAAAAGAAAAATAGGGATACTCAGTGGGTGTGTGCGTTGGGGTTGGAGAATCTTAGGTTGATGGGAGGTATTTAGGGCAATGAATATAAGGTAATTTGAAACTGGATTAGTAGCAGCAGTTGGGTTCCCTGTTGTGTAAGAGCCCATCTTACCCTGCACAGAAGGAAAGAAAAGCAGCATTTGGAATTAGAAAAGCAGTGAAATTGATTGTATAACGGCAGTTACAAGAATGGTGCCACAGTGCCCTAGCCAGGACAGCAGAGCTGTAGGTTGGCTTCACAAATGAGTATGCCAGCTGCCATACAGAGGTACCTGTAGATAGGTAGATGGATAGTGAGAGAAATCTGCCTCCAGCAAGACGGGTCCTGGCAATCTGCTTCTGTTCATAAAAATCATTATACGCAAAAAATAAGGCATGTACAATTTGTATACAGTCCTAATATAAATAGTGCCATATAGGAGGAAGAGCTCTTTTACGTGCTGCTGGTATCTTTTGTTTTCTTTTTAACATACCTTTCTCATATACTCCTATTGAGGAATCATACAAAGAGGGAGCAGGGGAAGTCACAGGGTGGCTTTTTCCTCACATGACATGGGATTTAATTTTCTGTTGCCTAATATCCCTGAAGCTGCCTTTTTTTTCCTCCCCCTTCTTTTTATCTCCTCTACCGCTCTGCCCTGGATCTTCTCCATGGTCTATCGTTGGCTAGCTTCCCGTCTATAAAGCACCACTACACGTTTTCCCAGACATCAGCTTATTCAAAGGATGTTTGGTATAGGTCTCTTACCTTTTTAGCTGAGTTACCTGTTGGTTTCTGAGGGCTTTGTCTTGACACATGTGGTCTTGGTGTAATTTCAGAGATTTAGTCTGGCTTTAGTTCATGACACAATGTCCTTTTGTGACTCAAATGTTCAGCAGTGGATTAATGTATTTATGAAGACGAGACAGAGGGTTGTAAAAGCAGGAATCTGAATAAGGCCAGAACACACTTGGCACCAGAATAAACCATGAGACTTGGTTTGGCCAGAAAGGACCAGAAAAAAAAATACTAATTTGGATTGTTTCTCCAAAGCTGACCAAGTGTGGAGCTAGAAGTACTCTTCATAGAGGTGCCCCCTGGAAATGGCAAATACAGAGACAGGAGAAAACCACAAAATCGTAAAGTAATTGCCTAAACCTTTTCAAGAAACGGAAGGCATTGTAGTTAGAGCACTGGTAACTTAGATCTCTACTGAATGAAAACTTACCCTATGGGAAGAAAAGTGAAAGGAATTAGCAGGCCTAACATGAGTAAACTGCTTCATATAGGTGTATTTCTGCTAGGCAATCAAGTAGTTCTTGTGTTTGCTCAGCCTAGATAGCTGAAGAGTCTGCATAGGCATCTGTACAGGATGTCATTGTTCTTCATTCCTAGATGCCAGTGATATGCAATAGTTGTCTGTTTGACATAGTAAGAGTTAAAACAGTGTAGGAACATTTTTCAGCTTGGGTAATAGGGCAAAAGAAGCTGGTTCTTGGAAATTAGTTTGCTCTAATTTTGGTTTAATACAGTAGAAAGTATGCTTGATACGTTGGCAGCGGAACATAATTTGTCTTCTTTGGAGTTAGTGTTAAATTTTATTATCTTTAATAGATACAATGTGAACATGTCAGCCTGTTTGTCATAGCCTTTCCGAAAATGCTCTCTTATGGTAGAATCTTTGGAAAAATTCCTTTTAAGAGCAGTGCATTATTAATAAAGTAATCCATTAGGTCTGGTGATAAAGGGTCACAGCAGAGTCTGAAATACGTTTCTTAAATGGTTAAGAAATTTATCATGGTTGGAGGATTAATTGATTTCATTTGGAGGCTTTCGTAAGGTTTTCAGGCTTTGTGTTTAGAGATGATTTTGCTCTCTTTGCAAAAGTGCTTGCTGTTCAAAGTTTTGCTTCACTGTCATTAGCACGAACTATTACATTTCTGCTAAAGGCAAACTGTTCTTTGAGCATTATGACTGATTGCATCTGTGAGGAGTCTTACTTAAGTAAAGAATATGAAAGTTTATGGCAAATAAGGTATTTTACTTGAAATCAATTCAAAATCAGAATAATGGTATCAAGCATTAAGTGTTGCGGTGTAAGAATAAAAAAGGCACTGCAGATGCTGCTAAATGCTGAACTGTAAAACTCTAATGGGTCTATATCTTTTTAAAATTGGACAGAACTGTCATCATTTAGAATACATAGACATTGTTTTAAACCATATAGAAATCACTGCCCCCAACTTCAATAATGCGTGTAACTGTTGCCAGGGAATGATTTATTCAGTGAATGTAGCTCCTATTCACTGAAGACTTGGGGGTGGAGGGAAGGGCAATTTAAAATGGAAGTTGTTCACTATTAGATTAACATAATTAAACCTATAGATGGTCTGAGAACAATTCACCACAGCTACTGTTTTTTAATTCTCAGTATCTAAGAGTGTGTGTGTGTGTGTGTTCTCTGTCCTTCAACAGGATGTCTTTTGAGCCCAAGTTTGCAAGCGCGGTGTTGGGTGCTATCTATGCAAACAGATGCTCAACTCTCCTTTCCAGCGAATGTTCGTGGAAACTAGTTTCTTCATACACTGCACATCAAAGCAGATAATGGATGCTGTTGTCCAAATGAAGAGGGTTTTTTTTAATTTCATTGAACATTTCTGAATTCTTTACACCAGTGTTCAGAGTTCCTCGCATTCTAATCAAACTGTGAAAGGGTGACTTGGGCAGTGAAGGTAATATTTGCCTTCTTTTTGAACTATTGATTTCAACAGTTCTAGATTTTCTTAAAGAAAAAGTGGATGACTGTTGCATATTCATGACTGAACTGCAGAGAACTTGGATCAGAATTAAACAATTAACCCTCTCGCCAATGTAAACATCCATTTGAGTGGAAGCCAGGGATGTTCCTACTTGGTTTATTATGGATCTGAGATATAGAAATGTATTCCGGAGGACTGTGTTTCTAATAAATAAAAAGGCATAATGAGAATGTAACTGGGAAGGAAGACAAAAGCAGCCATGCTTTAAATTGTTAATGATGGTGCCAGTGGCTGCAGCTTTACCACAGCTGTTTAAATTGATCAGCTAGTGAAAATGTTTTGTTTTGGCATTTCCCCTGCATGTGCAACTCTTTCGAAGGGACTTCTGGAAGCTTTTCAAAGGGGAATCATGATCTTTTTTTTTAAACTAGGCTTAAAACACCAGAGTTTCCAGTATTTGGAGTCCAATACTTAAGGATGCAGATCAGTTTTTATTTTTGTAAAGTTTTTGGCTGATGAGCCATTTCTTCCCCTGAATTTCCTTTTTTTTTTTTTTTTTTTTTCCTTCCCTGTCCAAAAATATTGCAAATTACTTGCTACCCATAAGAGATGAGGCAAGAGCCCATTTCCTCGTCATCCTTTTTTACTCATCTCTATTTTCCTGGTGCTACAGAGCTTGATCAGAAAAGCAGAAAAGTACTATGTCAATTTGTTATGCATCTTTTGGTCAAGCATCCACTGTGAAATTGTTCTGTAAAATGTACTTTTTTAGAGTGAACTTGCTACTAATTTGTTTCCTGGTTGGCTCTACCTTGCAGCTGATGTGGGTTAACCAATACCTTCTTAATGCTTCTATCGTTTCCTTCTGTTCCAGAGAGATGGGTATACATTTCAGAAGGGTGCAATCTCTTTGAGTTGAGTAGGCAGGAGAAGGTCGTACTTTCTGGACATTGACAAGTGATGTGGTAGAGATCTATGGGTGTAAGACTGGCTTGAGCCAGTGAGCCTTGGTGTGTTTTGTAGAACACCTCCTGCCTTGGGTTCCCACCTAAAAGAGCAGAAGCCTCCTTCTGGTACTCTTGATGGCAGGCGACTCATGGATAGGCCATGCCTTAAATAATGTTGAGTAACCTGGTTTCTGCCTAATGTACTTGCAGTGGGGGTGGGTATTGAACATTATTCAGAATCCATTATATATTTATCTTTATACTCCTTTGTGGAAAATGATTTCTGTAAGTACCCTGTTATGGTTATGAAAGCCTGAACCAAGCATCAGTCTCAAACCCTTTGACCTGTCTGCACAGAATGGAGATCTGTTTTGAAAAGGACTCCTTTATATCTGTTTTTACTCCATGCCCTTCCATTCATTTGCCTATACAAAGCAATAAAGGGTAAAACTAAAGTAACATAAATTGGTCTGTCTTCCTGAATCCATGTCTCGCTAATGTACCCAGATTAACTCAACTGTAAATTGTCTCCTTTGGATGTCGTGTCTTGCTAAAAGTTTCCTATATGATTCATGATTTGGATTGCTTTTAACAGCTATTGGCTAAGCAATATGGTAAATGTACAAGGTGATGCAATTGGCATTAGTGAGAGGATGCACAGGAGCATGTAATGCAGTCAATACTACATTAACTACTGATGCCCAATTACAGAAACTGGAAGAGTGGCTTTTAGGAGCATTAGGACTTGCAGAAGAGCTGAGATCACCTGCCGCTCCTTGCCTAAAAGCTTCACCCTTTATGCGCTGGGATCAAAGCAAACATTTAGTTGCTATTTTGTCATGTATAACAACGAAGGTATTTTCCCCCCCCCTTTTTTTCTAAAAAGTGTCACACCGATGCTTTTAGCACATGTAAAATCCTATCTTCGTATTTCAAGAATCTCCTTCCATCTCCTGGGGCAGGACTTTATTTGAATAAAAACTCTTTAAACACCCCTGTATTTACTGTTTTGCTGAAGCTTACTACTTTAGCCTTTTTTTTTTTCCTTTAAAGAAATACTAAGTGCAATTTAGAGTGTCCTATTTCAGTATGTCAGGCAAGGCTCCCCTTTGCTTCTCCCAGCTCCTTCCTTTTCTAATCTGTATGTGATTGTTTGTGACCTCAGCTGGCTTGAAGTCTCTAGGAAGACTGTTTTAAAATACAGCCAGATACCACATAAAACAGGATATTTGAGTGTGTGACCTCTCTGCAGTCCATGCTCAGATTAAGCACACATTGTTTCCACCATTGCTTTTAAACCCCATTTGCAGTAGATGGCAAAGGACCACATTACACTTAAAGACAGTGCATACTTTCAGATTGAGCTGAGTGTGATCACAGCTTCTAAATCTGTTTTAAAAATAATGAGCAATGTCACTGCTGCACGGCAAAATTAGCAACCCACAAAGTTCCTCTGGACTTGGAGCGAGATGGGAAATTAAGCAGCTCTAAGAAAATTGAAATATTTTAATATAAAAGACAGCTGGCAGGTGGCTTATTGCTCTTGTTGCAGCATTTGTTGTTACTTCCAGCTATGATACTTGGCGTATTGCTACTGCTTCTAATCCTCAAAGCACTTTCCCAGTATTAATGAGTTTGTGCACCCCACGTTAGCAGTCTCTTGAACTAAGGCCTGGGTATCTGGGGAGGTGTGCCTGATCACCCACCACCACCACCACCTTTCCCCCCGAGGTTTGGGTGGGCTTCTGTACAAGTTGTCCCAGACTCTTTCTCTGCTTTCTCTCTGCACCTCCCTTCTGCCCTGCAAGGAGGAGGGTGGTATCTGCAGCACCATCTCTTGTTGTGGCCCAGTTCTGGGGCTGGGTCCCACCTTGCCCGCTCTCCCGTGCTGGGTTTGGAGGTTGGAGCTCCTCAGAGGAAGGGAGAAAAAACTACTGGATCTCCTGGGAAGGATGAAGCACTAATTGCAACAGTTGCTCTCCTCGACTGTTGTTAAGGCAGCTGTGTTGATCCCCTCTCAACAGACAATTTTACTTTATTTTTTTTGTGTCCCTGAGGTTCAGTCCAAGTAATTGCAAATTGTTGAGGATAAACCTTCACTGCCCTATCTTCCTGCCATAATTATGAGCATCAGTCGTTTTCCCCTCCAATTCCTGCCATGATTATAGGTGTTGGCTGTGTTCCCCTCTGCTGTTTCATGCAGATGACAGAAAGATGAAGTAAGACTTCTTGTAAAACATCCTGACAGTCTACAGGCACTTCCTTAGTGACCTTTGGTAGATGGTGCCTTAACTTCTTAGCCAGCTGGTGTGTTGGTTCTCCTTGTGATTGTTTCAAGGTCCCATGGAGCTCTGCCCCATATCTCATGACTGTCTGGTGTCCAGCTGGTCCAGTGGTGTTTGCTGTGCCAGAGGACAGAGGGACTGGAGGGGCAGGGACAGAAGAAGAGGAATGCTGTTATTTTTAAGAGGACTGTTGCTTTCAGTCCCTGATAGATGCGCTTTTGAGTGTCCGGGGGGAGGGAGCCAGAAGGTAACCTGCTGGTTTTCTCCTTGCACTAATGTGTTTAAAAGGTGGCACCAGCAGTGGAGGCATGGGGGAACTTGACTGAGCTCTGCCTTTAGCACAGCTTCAATGCAAACAAGTAGCCTGTGCTTGATGCACTTTCCAAGCTGTACAAACAATGCTTTAAATGTCTGAAGTACCCAGCAGGGCAAGTCAAAATGTCCTTGAGCAACTTTGTATTTAGACAGTGTTTTCTCTTTTCCTTTGATCAGGAGGGAACAGATGTGTCTCTTCTTATGTGTGTGTTTGCACACCCCCCCTGATGCACATGCATTCCCTGTCCTTGTGCAGGGGCTGCAGTATTTAGGGTAGGCTGTTATTCCTCTTTGTTCTTTCTTATTACTGTGTTGTTGTGGTTTCTGGGTTGTTTTGTTTTTGTTTTTGTTTTTTTTTTTTCCTAGGGAATCTAAGTAGGAATTTAGAAAGGTCAGACTAAACAAGGTTTTAACTCACTCTCATTCATTTCCTTATCTCTCTTTAATTTGGATAGAGTTAAAAAAAAAAAAAAGAAGGCTTTCTTTTAAAAAAAATATGCATGCATATGTATAATCGATTCATTGACTAGTCTTTTTGGGGTTTTTTAAGCATTCAGTCTAAGTGGGCTGCTCAGTGAAATTTGTACATTCATAAAATAGCTGATTGAAAAGCAATATTTCAGATAAATACAAGCCAGCGATCTATCAGCAGTTGTAATAAAAGCTGGGCTTCAGGCTGTGATTTTATTTTGAAATAATAAGAATTGCTTTATTCTTTTTACTTGAGTTACCATGGTAATTCTGTCGTGTAGCAGTGTTATATTGATTTAGAAAGTGGACAGTAATATTTCTTTTGTGTTATTCTGTTTCTAGGGGTTGATTTCTAATTTCCACTTGGAGATTACTTTTATAAATTTCTTAAGTCCTTCCACTTTTTTCTCTAGCAGTGTAATTTTCCTCTCACACATTGCTATTTTCTGAGCTTATTGGTTTGCTCTTATTTTAAATTAAACTTGCTGGTTTCAAATATTGAAATGACATCTTTGTCTGTGTCTGTACTTTGGTTTAGCAAAATATTACAGTCTGCTGTTTTATGCTTAATAATTTAAGGGAAGCTTTATGTCTGCCATCAGTGGTTGTTGGTAACTTAGGACTAAACCAACACAGAGCTTAAACCTCTGACATTTTAATACTGTGTAATGCTGCTTCCACCCTGCACACTGTTTCTTTTTTTTTTTATTTTAAATCTGCCTTGTGTGTGTGTATGCTAAAGAGAATGACAAATTCTGAAGAGATCAGTAGGTTTTGGATGGAGCTGGCTCTTGGCCACTTTAGGTCTCTGGCACACTTGAGAGAACCACTGGTTTTGTCCATCTTTTTTTTTGTCCGTCAGTAACCTTTCCTGATTACTTCCCATCTTCTTCATGCAGTTAAGAAGCTTCAAGTTTCCTGAAAGCAAAACTTTTGACTTGCAGAAGTGTGTGTACATACCTGATGGCTGACAAAAAATAACAAACTGCTTTAGCTCCATACAGGAATGTTATACCTGAGTTATGGAGCACTGCTTTTAGATTGCTGCTGCTTTAAGAAATGACAGCCTAAATAGGATGTGACTGTTCCTTGTGGCATCTCTTTTTTTTGTGAATGAGAAAAAATGTTTCTATTCCAAACCTGGGAGATGAGGTAAAATGAACCTCAAGCATCACAGTTTTCAGAAGTGGTATTTTAGCTCCTGAAACCAAAGCCACGAATTCTGCTTTCAAACGGAAGTTGTTCAGCTTTTTCTTTTAGTATAGAAGGTGGGAAAGCTACTTTGTGAGCACTAGCTACAAATTTCTTCATCTCATGAAAATGACACTGAAAGATTTTGCAGTGCAAGTAGCTGAAGGGAGGGGGACTGAAGTCTTGTTCTGTTGCCCTTTGGTTTCATTCCTGTGTGAAGTTCACAACAGTAAGAAAAGGAGTCTGGGAGCCCCAGCTGATCTCTGCTGGGATTGCTGCTACAAGCAGGGATTACCATCCGCTGGAAACAACAGAAGAGGGGAAGGGTGGCAAGAACATGTGGTGGGTGACCTCAGAAGGCCTGAGGTATGAGGCATCTGGAAAAAGGCAAATGCAATCCTGGAATGGATTGAACAAGAAACTGCTAATAATGATCAAATATGTTGCTAGAGAGAGGCACTGATAGACCTTGTCTATTGTGGGTAAACCACAGATTACTCATTCTCCTTTGTAAGACGTAGGCTGACTGATCTTCCCAATATGAGCACATTAGCAGGGGAAACACCGTGGAGGAAGGAAAACAGTTTTTTTACCCCAAAATATTTTATTATCATTAGAACAAGTAGTTGGAAATGGCTAAGAATATTTCTAGGCTAGGAACCTGAAAGATTCTGGACTTCAAAGGAGTTGGTCTCTAGGTCAACCTTCCACAGAGAATAGTGGAGACACAAAGCTGAATTGTTTGGGTTAGAGAAAGAGATGGTATGATAGCCTCTGGCTGCAGGAGGTAGGACTTACTAGTCCTTCTCAGTCATCAGTCCATGCTGAGGCATTTATGTCACAGTGTATGAAGCTCTGTCAGTGTTTCCATATAAAACCCATATTTTCATGAACATTCATTTATGGTGAAAGTCTGCACATAAGATCCTGCCTGAGGATACCTTTTTCTTTCCTATTAAAATTTTATAAACCCGTCACTTGGCTGGAATTTTTAGTTCTCAGTGAAAGTAAAATAGGAGGGCCCTAATGGGGAAGCATGGAGGGTATAGTGTCACTTTCTTCCTCAATGTTCCCTTAAAACAAAAAAGAAAAAAGGCACAAGCTACAAGCTTATGGGTGAGCTCCTAGACAGGAATGGCATAAGCCAAGTCTGCAGGTTCCAAACTTCTTGTCAATGATCTGATTTGGTGTGATCCGAGTGTGAAGATGCATAAGCTGCTGCTGTTCCCAGAAGTCCCCCTAGCTTCTCCATGCATGTTGGTGTGCAGGTGTTGCCTGTGCTGTTCATCTTGAAAGCAGTGATCCACAAACTTTAAAACCTTCAAATAGGTCTTGACCTGTGAGGCTGTAATGGCCCTTGGAGCCTTTACGGCCCATCGGGTGATGTCTGTTACGCATTAGTCTGTAATAGCTCCAGAATAAATAACTTGATTTTTTTTTTTTTTTTTCAAAGTCAGTAATTATATCTCTCTGCAATGGAGTGCAATGGCTCCGCATGCTAAAATGCAGTTTTAAAGTAATGCAACAAGAGGCTGTTTAATGTCTCTGACAGTCTCGTCGCTGAGCACAAGACCTCTGCTTTCTTTCTTCAGCATTTTCTTTCTCATTGCTTACTCAGATTACAGCACATCCATGCTACCAGGAGCTGACATCTTGCCCCAGATTCTCTGTGATGTGGCAAACAAGTACCTGATACTATGGGTGTCCTCAAAATAATGCTTTGGTCTGTCCCCCATCACACCTGCTTTTCAGGAAGAGTTTCAGCTGATAATTTGCACTTATCTTAGTAGGGCTCTGTGCTCAAGAGAGCAATCTTGCCCTGGTAGGAGAAAGGACTAGATGATTTAATAGACTTTTTTTATAAGCATTTCTCTCTGTATCTGATCTTTCCACAGAATACAGTGTTGCCTGCATCCTAAGTTGGGATTTGGGTTTGCTACCCCCTACCTAAAATATATTTTCTTTCCCTATGGTTCATTCAATTATAACTCTAGGATATATCTTCTGGGACTGAGTAATTGGCTAGGTCAGAAGTAATCTTTATTTTCACTAGAGAGATGTTTACAAACTGATGCTGTAGTATCTCTTTAAAACCCACTGAGAATCTGATTAAAGGCCTGAGGATCTTCTGCAAAGATTGCCTGCTCCCAGTTGACTTGAAAGGGTCAGCATGCTGTCACAGTTTCGACGACTAAGAATTAACTTAAGGCTGATTCAAATGCTACTCTCTGCGTATAGCATTGATTGGGCTGCTTTCAGATGGCAAGAGGTAACTTTATACTGCAGCATGTGTGAACTCCATTTAGTTAAATAGGAAAGCTGAATGAATATGGTTGCTTGTGGCATGGGAGCTGAAAGGTGAACATGTTCTACCCCCTCTGCCCTGAATTAAATACTTTGGGGAGGGTGGGAGAGAAACATAATTCTCATGCTAACATGCTTGGGGTACTGACTGCTGCAGCTGTTCTTTACCAAGTGCAGCTCTGAAGTTTTGCATAATCTTTTTTTCTTCTTTTTTCCCTATGCATAGTCCACCCTGTAGGCTTGACCTTAATGAGATGGGATTTCTTGTAGTGCAAACAGCAGCAGAGTATTCTTTTGAATGGGGAAAAAAAAAAAACAATCCGGACCCAATAAAATTAATTTGTTGCGGTATTATTGCTGCCCCTTTTGCAGAAATTGGTTGTAACAATAAGATTTTTAACCTGGTTTCTTGTGAGCATCGGTGCTCAAAGGCATCATGCGTTAACGTGGGAAACAGCTGGTGCTGACTCGTGCAAAGCTGTGGGGTTTGTGGTGCCGTGTGTCCAGTTGGTCGCTTTGAATTGCTTTGGAAAAGGCCCCGCTGAACGCAACCACCTGACATCACGATGTGCTCCGTGGGGAGCAGGGCCCGGCTGAACACCGCCTGTTCCAGTGCTGCCAGTGCGCCCACCAGAGCAGGCGCCGCCGACGCTCCTGCTGCAGCCTGGAAGTTCTGCACACCTTATGGGAAGAAAATGGGCTGAGATGAGCTGTGCTCCTGAGGATCTGTCCACCTCTCCACCAAGCCAGCGGTTGCCTCTAGCTGATGGAGCAACCGGAGAAGGTGCCTCGCCAGCATTGAACCTTCAACCAGAATGCAGGGGTCAGCTGGTGTAAATCAGTGTCTTGATGCTTCAAAGGTCAGGATTCCTGATTTCTTGTTTCCACTAACATTTGGTAAGCTAAAGGCTTTTCTGGTGATACAGTCACAGAACCTAGGCCCTTTTTGGGGTTTCATAGATGAATCCATGCTGTCCATAAGTGACCAATCTCAAGGGTCTGGGCGTGTCTGTATTAAGGGGTTCAGATTTCCCTGGTGAATTTCTTGAGGATTCTTCCTAGTGTTGTCTTGGAGTGAGTGCAGGATAGCTACAGGCTGAGATTTTAGGCTAACCTAAAGCCTTGGTGTGATTTTTTTTACTTTTTCTTGCTTTTATTGTCTTGGAACTGTTATAATGAGTCTGGGAAGAAGAGATGCTGGAAACGCTGACAGGCTCTGGGTTAAAGCAACCAGAGAGACTGTGCTGCAGTAATGTACTGCTCAGCTTTAATTGTGCCTAGTGCAATTCTTGTGTTCCCTGTGGGCAGATACTGTGCAGTGCTCCTGTGTGGTGGCCCCGCTTGCATCCACAGTTGCAATTCGCCAGTGGTCAGAAGAAAAATGTGCCCTGGTAGGATCGTGAGCAAGCTCAAGGCAATAGCAACTGTACCAGCCAAGGTAGAAAAAAGGAGAATTATTTTGATCTCTCCTGTAGGTTACAAATCATGAAGTTGGGCAGTTTTCTATCTGCAAGACCCAAAAGTCTGACTGTCTTGTCCCTCTTCCCCCCACCTCCTTTCCCAGGCTGGAGGAACCACTGCTTCGTGGTCACTGCAGTTTAGTTGTGGCATGTTTCACTATACACAATTGGTTCCGTTTTCTGTATAGTAAACAAATCTCAGATTGCTACTTGTGACAAATATTTTTCATTATAAACTTTTTATCAAATGACACAGTGCTTTGAAGTAAGAAGCTGTGGACATGTTGCAGTATCTCCTGTGCTATGCTTGATGGATACTTGGTGTTTGAGTTTGCTTCTCTTCATCCTGTGGTCATTCTGCTTGGGATGGTTGGCTCCTTCCTCATTGCTCAGCAAGCTCCATGTGTTTAAGTCTCAAATGATGACTTGTTTCCCACTGCCTTCCTACCCAAGGAACAAGATAAAAATTTGAGCTCAACAAAACCCTTGCCAAATCCTTATCTGTATTTAGCATTTCTCGGTGTGTGCTGATCTCATTTAGCTTGTAAGCTCACGGCATTGACTCGCCAAAAAACACTCCTTGGTGATGCTTAATGAAAGAAACCAAGTATTTTGGGGGCTTAAATTTTCATTAGATCTATAGAGGAAGCCAGTTGTAAAGATTATTATGCTGGTTCCTGCTGCAAGAGTCACACGAGTTGTTACTACAGTAGCAGCTTGTGAACTAGTGTGACAAGTTTCATTTTGTTTCAATGAAATGAATACTCCTCAAATGGTATTAACCTAGTTAAATTTTGCTTATCAAAGCAAGATCTGTAAAGTAAGCCAGGTAAGTGTGTATTACTGTTTGAAGTTGTATGAGAATACAGGAGGAGGAGTTGATTTTGAACTTTCCTCATGCCACATGTCATGATCAAGCGCTTGAGACAACTTTAACATCTGAATGAGTTTGTCATTAAAGGAGTAGTGTTGTTAGCCGGGCTGTGTTTACTCAGCATTTTCCTACAAGCTCTCAGAGTGCTCCTTCCACTTAAGTGTTTACCCTTGAGTTTAGCAGAGATGCCTATCCAGTGAAGGAAACCTCTTACACATCCTGTGGATGCCAAATGATGGTATTTCCATGAAATAAATGCTAAAGATGCTTTCTGTATCCTTGAAGAATTCACTAAGACATCACATAGGAAAAAACTAACACAGGACCTGACCCATCTTCTGTTCATATTTGTTGGGTACTATGCTATGTAAGGCAGTGTATGCATACAGAATAGCAAGAAATAATCTCTCAAGTTAAAATGATTGAATTAAGCATCTAAAATAAAAAAGTTTGAGAAGGGCAATGAAAGTAAAGTAACTTGCCCAAAATAGCAGCATATTAGTAATCCGTTGTGAGATGAAATTCGGGTCTCTACATCTCAGGACTAAACACTATATTCTGAATCACAAAAAAAAAAAAAAAAAAAAAAATTAATGTGATTCTTGCTTCAGTACCATACCCAAGGGCAGATCAGCATGGTGTCAGACTGTTTCCAGTTTACTTTGAGAGTAAGGTTTTGTGTTATACTGTGTCAAATGCTTATCTGACTAAGGCTTTTTGTATCACTTATGCTATTTAATATGTCATCCTAACCTTCCCCCTTGCTGGATTTACTGTACTGTATAATAGGTATGGCAAAGTGGTTTTCCTCTAAAATAGAGAAAAACAATTTGGGAACAATGCACGAACCAAATGAAACACATGCTCTACTGGAAGATTGGTTGACAACTATGTTTTAAAAATATTAGCAATGAGATCTGCAATAAAGCACATAAGTATCTTTGGAAATGTTAAAGTAAACTAGGTCTTTGTGTAAGGGAGAAGATACCAGGTAGTTGTCCAGTAGTGGAATAGGAGAAAGGCGTACAAGGGTTGGAAGCAGGACATACTGGGTTTTTCTGTGGTTTTTGGGTGTTGCTTGCTCTAAGTCAGTAGAACTGATACAGAGGTAAACAGAAGTTGTACGTATACATTTTAAAATGTACACAGAACAATATTCCTAACTAGTTAAGGGTTTGTCAAAATTTTATTCTTTATTTTGCATGACTGATCAACTAGTAATCGGTCTCCTCCTGGGTCTTGGGTGGTTTTGGCTGGTTTTGCAGAGGGTGCCATAGGAACAAGATCATAAGAGGTGGTGAGTGCCACATTGCTCCTCTTTGTGCCATGGTCCTCTGCAGAAGGCTCAAAAGGGCCAATTCACAGGCAGCTCTGCTGTGGGGGAGAGGTGGAGTGCTTGCAAGCCTTCATCGCCTTCAGCCCTTGGTGTCCATCCTGCGGGATGTGTCGCAGAGAAGCTGGTGGTGCATGCTGGCAGAGAGCTGGGAGACAGGAGAAGAAGAGCCACCATGTGAGCTGCTGGTCAGCCCCCGGCCAGGGTGTCTGATACCCTGACTGGCTCTGCCTCGCCTGAGGTGCTTGGTGTGGAGGCTGTGCCTTGCTCCTGTGTAGAGTGTATGGCCAGAAGGCAAGGTTTGATGCGTGGAATGGAGAGGAAGAGCAGAGACCTTCCAAGTCCTGTGGCAGAGCCCTCCTGTTTGCCCCTGTGCTGTCTGTGATGCCAACCACCATCTTGTGGACCTGCAGCCATTTACTTTCTGCACCTAAGGAGTGCATCCTGCTTAAACCTCCATCTTCCCCACTTCTTTCAGACAGCCGTGTGTCTCTGTACTCATCCTGCTTCTTCGGAAGACAGAAATCTTAATTTCTCCCTCAGTTTTTGAAGAACTGAGATTCTTGAGTCCTTGAATCATTTGACTTGCCCTCTGCTACGCTGCCTTTGCAGCATCCCTTTTATATAATCACCGCTGCTCGCAGTATTCGGTAATACAGCCCTACTCCTCTCTCTAATAGACTGCTATGATGTCCATGACTTACATCCCTGAATTTTCATTACTGCTACAAAGACTTTTATGCACTTTAAAAGGGAACAGATGGATTCTTCCCTATTTTGGAAGAGATCATTCGTGCCTGTCCACCTTCTCAAGTTCACCTATTTTCATTACTTTAACTTAAAATGATTTGTGGAGCCTTCTGAGCTCTCAAAATTAAACTAGAGCCTGAATAAGATTTGAGCCTAGATTTTCCTCATCTAACCTAAAGTAGGTGATAGCTTCAAGGGAGGACCTAGAGAATAGTTCATTTTGCTTATAGTTCAAAACAGTAGTCAGTCTGTTCTTTCACATTGTGCTCTTTCAACATTGCTCCAAGGAATCTCACAAAGAACACTTCTGAGATTGAACTGGGAACAAAGTGTTAATTGTTAAATTATCTTTTGCCCCCTAAAACCTAAGGAAAATTATCTGAAGGATGTTAGTTGCATACAGAGTATTCCTGTCTCCATCCAGGGTTAAGTAGTCTGTTTTAGAAAACCTTTATGTTTTGTCCTTTGCAGTTCTCAATAGGCTTTTGCACTCAAACAATATGGACTCTAGCAGGTGGCTTTTTTTGGAAGATGACCTCTTCTCAATAATAGGCTGTTCAGAAGTTGGCCTTTCTCATCCTTTTCAGAACTATTAAAATAGGAGGTGAAGGGCAAATGTCCTACTAATAGGGTGAAGATGCACTAATCTCCTAGACAGGAAGAAAATCAAAATATCACTTTCCAAAGAAGTGAGTAACCGGTGAGGAGCTTGGTCTAATAGCTGGGCACAGTAACTAGCAGCACTCTTCTCCAGAAACAAATGATGCAAACTTACGAGAGCGGGTCTTCTGCTGTGGCAGAGGTTAATTACACGAGTGGTTCTGCAACTTGCAGGCTTTTTCTTCTGTGCTCTGTTCGCATTTGCCTTTCTGACGTGAACTGCAGTAATATGCACAATTTACGTGTCTCTGTCTGATTTTGGTTAATTGTAGTAGTAATTACTAATTTCCAACCCTTGACCCGCTTTTTTAATCGCATTTTTTAAACTATCTTTTTGTGCAATTTTAGAATTCGGTGTTTGGTTTTTAATTTAGATAAATTATGCTAAAGTGTTCTCGAGAGTGCTGCACGCTAAGGTCAAAAGCTTTCTCTGCGCAGTGCCCATTTACTTTAACCTATTTTAATAATTGTAGCCGCTTTCTTTAATGGGTAGCTTTTGTCTGAACGATGCTAAATCTGTTCTGTTTAGACCAGGCTGCTGATGTAGCAGTAAAACAAAGTGCCTCTGAGTGGCCCTGAGGCTTTGGGATCCCCACCTGGGTCGGGGAGGCTCTGGGGCCGGGTTACCTTCCCAGTACAGCTCTCGGCAGGGCTTCCAGCACACCCAGCCCCACAACCTGCCCCTCTGCAGAGCACCTAGAGGCAGGTCATGGATGTGCAGTGCTCAGGACACACACCGGGTGGGATCCTCAGCATCCCACTTTACCTGTACTCGCCCCTCGCCAACCTTGTTTGGAAGCCTTTCCATTTCTCCCTGTACGTAACAGGCAAATGGCCGGAGCCGCTGGCAGGGGTGCCACCGTGAGCCTGGGTAAGCTGTGGGCAAGCTGTTTGGGATGGCCAGTAACATCAGGAAGGATGATCACCTCCCTGCCTTACAGACTGCTGTGTCCTCTGAGCTGAGGAGGTTCAGAGGAGGTGGCACCTCACCCTGCAGAGGAGCGATGGCCAGACGGCGACATGAAGGGCTCGTTGTCAGCCTTCTTGCGCGACAGCTCTCAGCGCTTCTAGAGAAGGAACTTTCTTTATCCCTCTGCTCTCCCCGGGCATAAAGAGGGAGGTCTGTATGTACAGGTGGAGAGGTGGTTTGCTTTGGCTGTTTGTGGTAACCTGCACTAGGCTTTATGCAGACCAGTTTTCCTACCTTTGTCTTCTCCTCCTCCTCCTCCTTTTGTTTTCAATGAGAAAAGTTGAACAGGGTGTGACGTTTTCAAAGTTGGAAACAGGTATTAAAGAGCAATTAGCTGGCCGGCCTCTCTGGATAAAAAAAGAGAAAGCTTGCCAAAGATCTTCTTGTCTTTAAACATTTGTACAAATCTCTTGTCAAATATAGAAGTAATTGCCTTTTCCCCCCTTTCTTTTTCCTCTCTCCTCACCCACTCTAGTCCTGCATCTGGTTTAATATAATGGGTGTTTGCATGAATGGCTTAGTTAGCCAGGGTGGTAATAAAACACTTTAAATTTATTGTGACATTTGGATTTAATTAAAAAGTACACACTTAGAAAAGTAAAACATAATGTGTAGAGGGAGTCAGGAAGGTTTTTCTCCTTTTCTTCCAAAAAGCTAATTAGAGTTGTATTTTAAATTGTTTATGTGCTGCTAATCATTGTAATAAATCATTTATACTGAGAAAGACACACTCTAATGTGCTTGTGTAACTGTTTATGCTCTCAAGTTTCTATCATGAACAAATTGATCTGGAAGTGAATTTATTAACCACTAGGGAAGAAATCATTAGTGCTTCCTCTAAATATTCCCCAGGTACACTTTTATTATAGTAGTTTACTGTTTTAACTAAAAGTACCGTTACAGGGCCTTGGTTGTAATTATGATGCAAATTGACTTTCCATCACTTAAAAGGAGGAAAAACTGTTTTTTTGCCGGTAATATATATCTATGCATATATGCCACAGAGCCTTACAGCTTCTAAAGGATTTTGCTAAACAAAATGTAAACTCATGTTCTCAGAGGAACTATTTGTGGGGACTTTATGGAAGTTTTAAAATAATCCAGTGGAAAGTTTCATCTACCTGGCGTTTGCTAAAGGATTTTAGGACACGATAAGCATAGTTTGTCACATTTAATCTGGCAGCACACTTATACAGCAGCTTGGTGCTTTCAGAGTGCTGGAGACCACTTGAAAACTCATGGAGATAACTGGCATTTCTGGTTCCGTGTCCCAGGTGAAGACACGGATGCAGAGATTTTCATGTGGAAACTCAGTAGCCAAACTGCAATTACAGTCTGAGATTTGTCTATTTTGGGGTGCTGTTCTTAACCCAAACTGGGGAGCTGCTAGCATCTCATCTCATCCCGAGGGTTTTTAAGGTGGGCTTGTCTTGCGAGTCTGGAGGTGGTCGTGGTGCCACGTGTGAGGGCGTAGGGAGCATGGTCCATGGGGATTTGCAGCCCGCTGGCTAGGGATAAGGAACAGCTTTCATATTTGGAGGTGTTGCTCAATTAGTTTTCAACACCCGTACCTTCCTCATGGTAAGCTAAATTGGTTTTCCCACCCTGCCCAGGAAACTAAAACTGACCATTGAAACCTCCAGTTAATGCTGGCAGGTTTTGTGGGTGCTTTTTAAATTTAGCTCCTATTATTTGAGTACTGAATTATTTATTTACAGGTCTAACATCAGGCCACCAGGCAGGAATACCCACAACACGTTGATTTATATTGTTGAATAGGTGGTTAGGCATTTTTAATTTAAGTCTTCAAAATTCTGAACTACAGCGTAACTCGATGGGGACTTTTAATTTTTTTGGGGATAGTCTTAATTTTTAAAAAAAACCAAACAACCAAACCAAAAAACCCAACAACCAATGCACAAAACTAACCAGTGTTCCAATTTCTGGTAAGGCAAACGGTCTGCAGCTGTTTCGAGCAGAGAAAGCAGATAAGTAATAAATATAGGTAAAATTTGGGGTTTTTTCTACTTCTATTATCTGGAGGATGTGACTTCAAATGAAGCAGTGGGAGGATGCACGTGGAGTCCATGAGAATCAGTTGCAGAATGCAATGACACTGGGAGAGGAGAGGGGACAGGGTTCAGCTGGGACCAGAAGCAAGAACTGCCTGGGCCTTCATGTAGGAGCTATTCCAAAAAGTTTGTTGTGGAACCTTCAAACCACCGTGCTGGACTGCTTCTGGGATTTCAGCTTATTTCTCCTGCAAACCCGTACTCTGGCCTCCTACATGTCCTGACCCTTCCTGTTCAAACGTTGAGAGTCAGTCCCCCTATGAGCTGCCTCCAGGTTTGAAGGATTTGATGGTGTGTGTGAGAAAGACCTCCTTCTGCCATGGGGAGTAAGGTACTCAAATAGCTTTGGGCCTTTTTGCTATTTTTTTTAATATGGTCCTTAGCTGATTATGGTTGAGTGAATATTATTTTTTTCCCTTTAACCTTAGGGGGGTTCAAAAGTGACAAACGCTTGTGCATCAGTCCCAGCCACACGCATGCCATGCCACCAGCAACCTGTGGGCATCTATGTGTATGTGTGAAGAATTTATTGGTGCTTCGGTTACATAAATGTCACTAAAGTGGCTTTCAATTTCTAGATTTTCTCCCAAATAAATAGTTTTCTCTTACAAGATCAAGATGTTTATTCTCTGCCTCCCTTTAGACAATATTTCTGATGTGTTGGTTTAAAATCCAGTAACATTATACACATTTTGCTTGCAAAGTGTGAATTTTTTTGAGACTTCTAGCTATTCATTTTTCCAGAAACCTACTATACAGTGTTCTGCCACATTAGGTTTCCTTAATAATCCATGGGAGGATGTGATCAAGATCTATTACTGCCTCTCAATGCGGATGTCACCGAATTCTGTTAAGGAACTGTAGTGGCAATTTGCTTTGCTGTTTGCAGGTGTTTAAATCTGTATTTGGAAAGCCTTGCTGTACTAACCAGGTTTCAGAGCTATAAGGAATCAAAGGACATCTTGTGTCTTCTAGAAAATGTGAAAAAAAAAAACTTTGTCATCTTTAGATCCTTTTATGGCCGTTTTCAGAGTGAAATAAGAGGCCTTCAGTCATTTCATATTCTGCTGAATCTGACACTTAGAAATGTAAACGTGTCTATCAGAATGCCATTAATTGAGAATAATAAATGTCCCTTTATGTGCAAAGTCTTTATATAGAGAGGTGACTCCTGCTGCGATTCCTGAAGGCATTTTTCCTTCAAAGCACAAATATATCAGCACTTAAAGCAGCATTTGATATCCTCTTGCTGATCCCACGGCCTGAGCTCTGCATCGCCGCGGCTTATTTTTCTTCTCTCAACACTTTACAAGGTGTGCCACATCCTAACGTGGACCTTCTCTGCAGAAGTGTCTGTGAATTAATGGTACTGAAAAATAGCCAATGGCAGTTTTGCACAAAGTCCTAGATTTTGGAACTAGCACATCCCTTGGCAAACAGAGAGAGAGGGAAAGGGACCAACACAGCTACTTAATAAATGTAGTCAGCAGGAACAAAGTTGGTGCCCATTTACCCCAGCGGCACCGATCAAGACAAGTTGCTCTCTGCCACCACGTGCTGCATACAACAACTTCTGTGTGCAGCCTGGGGCTGGGGCAGTTTGGGGCTGGTGTAAAAGTGTCACACAAATTCTATCTGCAAGCTACTTGCATGCGCAGCCTTGGAGAATCAAGTCTGTAAGTTTTTAAGTAGAGCTCTGTTGTAATTTCAGACTTTCTTAATAACCTTGGGGCATAGTGGCCTGGTGAGATTTAAATGCCTTCTGTTTAAGCTTTGCTTTGTCTCTCCTTGTTAAAAATTCCTTGCAGCTGGGCAAGAAATTACCCAAGTTGGCCCTTCTACTTGTAAGACTTTATGAAGTTTGCATCCTGAAACAGGGGGACAGTGGCTCTTGTATGATGTTGTAGGAGTTTGTCCTGGGTGTGTGAGAGTGGTTCTGGGCTGCAGAAGCACCAGGGGACTTGGCCACTTCACAGTTTGGGATGAAACTGAAGTAAATCCTGTGCATGACAAGTAAAAGTGAGCAATGATTTTAATATGTTAAGGCTGTGTAAGAGGTAGAGGCACAGGATTGCTCCAACTTGATCATGTGGAACTGGAAGAAGCAGTCCCTTGGTTTAACTCTTCACTGCCCCCAGACAAAGGTAATGTGCAGGTACCCAAGCGGGTTCAAACCTTAACAGGGTGATATATAGCGTTGCAGTGTATTGGTTCAAGTAAAGCCACCAAATGGAGCCGTGATGAAGCTGTCCATGAACTGCATAGCAAAGACGGATCATTTTCTCGTGTTTGGAATGCAGAGCATCTGTTTTAAAAGCTGACTTCCAAAATATTTCTCTGTGCACTGATAATGTGATGCTAACTGTGGGATGCGGCTTTACCATTTTCTATGCTCTATAACAAAAATACAAGCTCAGGGGTATTATTAGTATGATAATAAACATAAAGCACACCTTTTTTCTGCAAAAATAGCCATTCCTCCCACCACAACTGAAGAGCAGAGAGGATATTGTCTGTGGAGGTTTGCATATTGTACTGCAAGTGTATTTTGACACTAGAAACTGAAGAAATGGGAAACTAGATATGTCTGGGGAGTAACTACTAATCTAAGTGTCAGGTTTGATACTGGCAGACTCTGTGGAACCAGTAGCTCAAACCTCCAGAGGGCTGGCGGAGCCCTTGACCTTATAGCAGGAGATGAACTGCTGTCATTGCCGAGGGTTGATCTCGGAGAGAGGGATGGGCAAATCTTAAACATGGGAGTGGTGCCTGTTTTGCATAGATACAGGATGCCTCAGAGCACCAACACTCAGGGAAGGCTGTTTAACCAGTGCTGTCTGCACGCTGTCTGTTGGCTTCACTTCTCTCTGGAGATGACCATGTTTCGTCCCTCCGGTTGTCTATGGTTGCGATATGGGGGTCTCTAGGCAAAATATGGGCAGTGTCAGCATTAGAAGCACATATCTTTAAAAAGCAAACATTTTGGAGACGACTGAGCCAAACGCTTCTCAGAGTGGGGCAGAGGAATTTGTGCCCAATACTTCCATGGGAAAATAACCCCAGCTCCAGGCAGGGGTGGCAAAGGCACGGTGGGATGGGGTGGTGTGTGGTACAGCAGTGGTCCCACTACAACACTGGGAGGAGAATCTGGCTGTCAGCTTCCTGGGCTGTGTTGGCTTTCAGCACAGGTCCAACAGTCCTCTTGTGTGGCTTGATGGACCTGTTTGGGACAGGCCAGGTTTCGGCTGCGGTAGGTTTGGGAATTAGGTGAAAATAAGGCTGAACCTGCATAAAAAGTGAGAAGTCTCTGGAGAAGTCTTCTGCTGTTTAATTCTCCGAAAGCAGAGTGACAATTGCACACCCAGCAGTTGCTGTGAAATTGCTGCTATGGATAACAAAAAATGGGATAGCTTCTTTATTTATTTTTTTTTACTCAAACTTTGGTGTGCCTGAAATGTAGATATCTATTCTTTTTCACCTGGTTCCTGTTTGCAAGAACTTCAATTAAGGAATCAAATCTTTGATTTTGCAAACATTCATTCACATGCTTCCATTAGGTATTGGATCCAGAGCAGTAGTTTTTTCTCACCAGATTTTTGGTTCACTGTGAATTGGGAATAAGTGCATTAGTGGTATATAAAGATGAAGCAAAATAAATTAAGATTTGGATATGCACATTACCACTTCAAATAAGTTGGATCTCAAAAAAACCCCAAACCAACCTTCTAGCACTTGAAGTAACAAATTACTCATCTTACGCTTTGCTGTTGCAGATCATGGCTTGCTTTAAAGTAGCATTCTTTTTTCCTGTGCTTAGATAATTTAGACACTCCTCTGAAAAAAGGTACCACATGGAGTGCAGTAGAGTTGAGGTAGATTTGAGAAAGGATTTCATTTTGCATGCGGAAGCAATGAATGTAGGCTGTAGATAAACAACATGGGTTTAAAGCGATCATTGCTGCTACAGCTTTATTATTTGTCTCAGAGACAGGCGCCGGCTCTCTCCTTCCTTTGAAGAACTATTGTACTTGCATCTGCACCATATTTCACATAGTGTTTGTGCTAACTTCTGTTCTTCCAATTCCTATCTGCCTCCCTTTCTCACCCAAAAGTAGGATGCTGCGATCGTGAAGCTTCAGAATCTTCAGCAGTGGCAACAGCAGGTTATGGCAAGGGCATCCTATGGCCTATGAAAATACCCATATTGTGTACTTCGTGCATATGAAAGCATCTATTCCAGAGCTTTAAAAATGAGGGTTGCAAAGAGGCTGGCGTGGTCTTGGGAGCAATCAGAGCTAGGAATAACGTAAAGCTGTTCAGGAGCTCTTTAGGTTATTAAGCAAATACCTGTTTCCTCTCTGAAAGGTGTCCTGAGAGTGAGCTGGGATTGTTCCCTCGACCTCTGCAGCAGAGAAGAGGAGGACATCGCAGGGCTGGTGATGTGTGCCAGGAAACCAAAGCTTGCTTCTTGTGTCCCAGCTAGGTGTCCAACCATATTTCTAGAGTACTGCATTTGCTTTATGAAAAGGCAAGGCAGGGAAAGAAAGGATCTAATATAATTTGGAAGTATTAAGGTAGAGTTTGCAGCAGCCCTGCCCTTAATTGCTTTTATTCTCACAAACCTGGTTTCCAGATATTTATAGTCCATGAACTTTTTCTTGAAATATCAAAATATTTGTAGCTATTTTCTTTTTTTCTTTACCTGGTGTCGTTTGGCACCAGTGAATATGTTTCTTTCTTTGATAAAGAGCAAATTTTCCTTAGATTCAGTTTCTTCAGCTGGTAGGAAAATTGTATAGCATTGAAATGCTAGGAATGAATCTAAACAGCCAGTGTGAGGTGACAATGCTCCCTCTGCTCTAATTGGTGTGGCCTGCTGAAAGCCAGCTCTTGGGCTGCCTCCCTTGCGACCTGCCCAGCCTCGTGGCAGATTGACATAATTCCCCCAGCCCTGGGGAACCATAATAGAGCGCTCCCTGAAGTGCTCAGAATCCTGAAGGGAAATTAGGGTCCCTTTTTTTTTAATGGGTTTTCTGGAGTGCTTATGTTAATCCAAAGGACTGTGGGCTATTAAATAGAGGGGTTTTTTTAAAGGGTTTTTCTAATTGACACACTTCCTCCCTTTCCCCCCTTTTAAGTGGCTGTGGACAGTTGCAGAACTTTGATTTTAAATTTGTCTAATCTCTTGAGATATCTAGGGAGGGAAAACTATTGTAACTGAAAATGGCTCTGATTTTTTTTTCTTCTTTTCTTCCATTTTAATAGATATGTTTAGTCTACTTTAAAAGCTTTCTGGAGAACCTTTTATAAATGGCTAATTTAAGCTTGTCAGGTTTTAATTATAATCTCTCTATACACAAGTTAAGACACTTAATGCTAGTGAAAAGTTCTGAGTACAAAGCAAACCTGTGTCAAGTTGCAGGGCACTCTTGCCCGTCTTAATTGCTTCTGGTCTGAACTTTAACCTTAACTCTCCCATCTGTCTTACACATTCCCTTCTCAGCATTCTATTAAGGTTGCACTGTTTTTCTATAGAGTGCTGAGGATCTGTCTTAATTCTGCACGATTTTTAGTCTGGCAAAAAAAACTGCCATCAGACTATGGATGATAAGCTCCTCCTCTATCCCCCTGCAGCTCAGTGCCTGTTCCTGGAGTGCAGCCCGGTGTAGCCCAGAGCATGCCTTTACCCCTGTTAGAATGGGGCTTGTGAAAGATGGGCTACCTCAGATGTAGGAGAAATGCCTTGGATACCAAGTGTTGTCACATTTTCTAGTCTCAGTTGAAATCTCTTCTCAACAGAATCACTCGAGCTTTTTGTTTGCAGCTTTACAGCTGTTTTCTTAGGTAGTTTATTCCTCTTTAGGGCTGTTGTCTGCCTAATTTTCTAGCTATGACCAGTTGTTGTGGCAAAGGTTAGTTGCCTCTTTTTCTTAGATAAGAGTAAGTTTCATTCAAGCTTAGAAAATTAGCCTTGAAAATAGTCAGTGCAGATTCCTTCTGGAGAGCACATTTAAAAGTTTGAATCCAAAATTGATTTGGAAGTACTCTAATCTAAAATAACCCTGATGTTAGCATTGTTGTCTTCAACTCCTGTTAGCCCTGGCGTTCCAGTTCAGTGCATTGGCACACAGTTCCCTGATGCTGTGAAATTGAGACTCATCTGGAGATACAGACTTTTCTAAAAAGCATTGCAGGGCACTTAAGACTCCTTATTTCATTAGTTCAGTGAAAGAGTTCTTTTCAGCACTCAGGGATCTCATGATGAGGTGGACGAAAACTGAGCAAATCAAGCAGTAGAGACTCCCATGGAAATGCAGTGGAGGAAAAACTGCTCAAGAAGTTTCTTGGCCCAAAGTGTACCATTTTTGGAGCTGAAGGTTAGTGCTTTAGAATTTCTTTTTAGTCTGAAGTTTCAGGCAAAGCATTGGTAGATACATATCCAGACCAGGCTTCAGGAGGTACATTCAGGAGTACATTCAGGCCAGGCTTTCAGTTCTGCACACTGGGCTAGGACATATGATTATTATTTTTTTTCATTGCTTTTAACCAAGTGTAGCCATCGGCATCTTCACGTATGTTGGTGAGAATTAAATGGAGTAGAAATAACTGAGTTGAAGAACGACTTCCACTTCAAGGGGATCAGTTCCTGCATGAAGCAGTGGTAATGATCCAGAGGAGCAGGATGCATTGAGGAAAAGAGTAAAGCATGAGTACCATCCAAAGTGCAGGTAGCAGGTCATAAATTCTTGTAGTGGTGGTGGTCTGAAATTCAAGGAATAGGATCAGAGAGCTACCGTAGGTTAATGAAAACGGCTCCCTTAGGATCAGCTTGAATTCAACTCAGTGGTCAACCATAAGAAGAGGAATGTCTTGTGCAATTCCAGCTGCTCATCCATATTCTGAATACTGTGATGCTCTGGGATGCTTAATAGAGTAGAAGATGGTCTGTTACAGTGTATTTCATATGACTTCTAAGATGCTTTACTGCAAACTAAATGTCATGCTAACTTGCCCCAAACCCTTAGTGCTCACTTTATTCTGAAATAGATAGTGAATTGCAACAGACTTTTCAAAGCCTTTCTGCGGCATTTCACAGAAAAAAAGAAACAAAAGAGGAAAAAAAAAAAAGTCTTGGAATTTTACTTGGGTCTTTTCTATGTGCAGGGTAATAGTGCTCAAATCCTGTCTCTATACGTCACCTCAAAGGAACTCATTATAGAATGAGTATACAACAGCTAATGCCAAGAAACCACTTTTAATTCTTATCAGCATAATTTCTTCTAAAGAAGGGTAGCATTAATGGCCAGCTGTGGCTTGTGAGCTCTGACTTAATCAGTTGTGAATAACAAAAATTAGTTTGAGGCATATAGTTACTAGCCAACTGCAGCTATAACAAATGTTTAATGAACAGTGTTGCGCTGGGGTCTGCATACCTTTCCCTGTGAATGAAAGGGGAAATGGCCAAAAGCAGGACTTTGTCTGTCCTTATTGTAGTAGTGAAATAGGGTAGAGTAAAATCTGTCTGTGGAAGCCAACTGTGTCTAAGAAAGGCTTAAGCTAGACCTCAGTAAACAGAAGAACAGAAGCAATGAAAGTATTTAGCCTCTGCTTTCTCTGTCTTCGTGGCATTAAGAGAACAACAACTTTAGTTGATATTATTTGCAAGGTACAGGAAGTTCTTTTGGACAAAGTTCACTCTGCCGTTTTTTCTAGTCTTGAAGTATTAAGCTTCCTTTTTCAGAGCAGTTGAGTGAGAAGGGTGCTGTGCTCACTGGGGTCAGCAGTGGGATGTGAAGGACCATTCCAGTTTTTGGTAGGCTATACTTTGTATTAACATCTAGGGTCTAAAACTGCATCCAAGTCTAGGGTATCCAGGGACCTCTTATAGTCCTAGCATCTCCATTACAGAAGTCACAGTCATCCTCAGACAGGAGCTGTAACTGAGCAAAATGCACTCTTGTTCTCTTTCTGGCTTCTGCTAGAAAAGGCAAGCCAGTGCTAGCTTCTCATCCTGTTTAGACCTTCCTCTACCTCCCAACCACCTCTGGGTGGGCAGAGCAGTTTGGAAGGGAGCAAGATAAAACCTTTAGGAGATGATAGTAGGACTTTCAAGGTAATTGCAGGGCCCTAAAGCTAGGCATTGCTGTGTTGATTGCAGGTGTGGTCCAGATAAATCCAGTAAAGTTGTACTGGATGTGAACCATTTTTGGTACCTGTTCTGAGACTTGTTCATGTGCAGCTGAAACTTACCAAAGCAACTCCATAAATTCCACGGCTTTTCTATGTTGCCAGCTTTTCAGGAGGCTGTACGGTGTCATTCAGACCTTTGGGTCTTGCAAAAGGTTAGGATACTCTTTATATCCATGACACAAATCTTGCCTCCTAAATTGGTAATTATTTATTGGTTATTTGTGCAGTAATCACCAATGCAGGGCTGAGATTGAGAGTCCCCACACCCAGAGACTTAACACTGAAACTTTGAACTATGACCACCTCAGCTCCTCTCTTATACAGCAGGAAAAACACACCACTTTGAAATATTGGGGGGAGCAGCAGGGTGCTCTCTTGATTTTTTTCTTCACTACTTTCATCAGACAAAATTCTAGTCTGCTTTATTTTTTAAGTCAGCAAACTGATTATATATTGTAAAAGATCAGTGTTTTCATGGGTGAGTAGTAATTACTGAGTAATGGCTTAAAACATTTCCTGAAGGAACATAAAGCTGTTTTTAAAAGTCAAGAGTACATTAAAAGGATTACCATGTAGATTTGATTTTTAGATAACACTAAAATGGATCCCAAATGGACTTATGAAAAGGGATGCTATCTCTTTAATGGAAAGTGCATGGTCTGACAGCTCAGCATGCAAATGGTCCTGCAAAGGACTGTGTGTTGTGTTTTTTCTTTTCAACAAGAAGAGAAGGAAATAGCTCTCCTTGTCCTTCTCCTTTCAACTTTTAATAGCAGATGGGTTGCTCTGGTTTTGCTAGGAAAGGGAGAAGAGGCTTGAGTTTGGGGATAACTGCCTCTTTCTGAATCGCTAGGGAGGTGTATTTCACAACTTCAGCAGCAATAGTATCTCTTACATAAGTTGCATTAAGTAGAAGGACTCTCTCTGCATTCTTTATAGATGAATCTCTGCTCATCTCTTGGAAATTAAGAAAATACGCAAATAAATTGTAGTCCTTGTATATTTAATGCAATAATCTTGTGAAGGGCATGAGCATCAATGTTTGGCTTTGCAGTAAGTTTGGACAGGGGCAGGATGGGTTATTTTCATACTCCAATAACTTGCAATCACTGTAACATTTGCTATTTCGGAGCTGCCAGCACAACTTTCTGGTGATTGATGGTGTAAAATATGCTTTTGGCCTGAGTAGGATTTCTTCTAGAAACATTTAAAAGACCATATTCATATTTCATTAAACACAGAGCACCGGGATTCCAAATTCTTTTGTGGTACTGCACAAATTATTATAGGCTCCAAAAGTCTTGAGAAATTTCTATGAGCCTGTGAAAGCTTTAGACAGGATAGTCATCAGTGCCTGCATTAAGGCCTGTGACAGATTGCTTCATCAGTGTACACAGAGTAGAACATCAAATGGCCATTTGGCAGTGGGCACTGAAATTCTATTAAGGTTGCCAAAAGCTTAGGTTGACGTTGTCTGCAAAGAGGCAGAAGAAAAGATGATGATGATTGTGCAATGATATAGTTCTGCTCTCCTTAAAATATTCACATACATGGCGTACCAAATCTATCAGGGTGATGTTAGCGTTTCACTGCTAAACCTGAGCTCTGCTGCGTCGCACGTCTTTGCACGTGCCTTGAAACCTCAGTAGTAATATTTTAAGCGGTGCCTTTTAACTGGAAGATGTGAATCGTGTAGTAATACACCTGTGCCTGGAAATAATGGACTTGAGTTTTTACTTCTCCAACACTCTTTGGGATTTTTAACTTGATGTAGGGATTTTCTATAGGATTGTCTTTCCTTTTTGGAAGGAGGAGGGACAAAAAGCTCCCTGTATTTAATGTTGGTAGCTTATTCTTAAATGAGCTGAAAAGGGAGGGATGAGTTCTTGCCTTTGTGATGATTTGACTCAGAGGCTCTGCTTCCATTGGGTTGCTCTAACATCTAAATCCTCCAACAGAAAAATTTGGACCTTAGTGTGTTTTCAGTGGTCACTTGCAAATCAATGGAATATTGAGGAATATGGGAAGAATTCCAGGCTAGTCATACCTCATAATAATTTTCTCATCTGTGATGTTCTTACAATGCTGGAAAGGTGGTTGAAGGGTAGTCTCTCCATTGCCAGAGTTTTTTCTACTAGACACTGAAGGAGGGAACTAGCCACCTAAAATCAGGACCTTTGCCAGACGCTAGGATGCTAAGTTGTGACTACTCGAGAAAGCTCGATCAGAATGTTCTCAGACTAGGTCAAAGGTGGAAGAAATCTGCATGTCTTTTTACTGTTCCCAGGGCTTCAAACAGTAAAAATGGATTTTACTGAAACACTGCGTGTGCTAAGAATAAGCTTTGGACATATGCCAATTATGAAAAATTAAAGCTCAAACAAGCATATTTTATGAGCACAGGGAAAATGTTGCTTACCGTAATGATTTATGTAAACTGGTTGGCAGCAAAAATTATGATGGTTTGCATTCAGCCCTGCTGCCATGTGTTCCTTTATAGCTACAGGTTGTTCTCTGTTAAGAGCATCTCTGTAACAGAGAGAGTCTTCAAGCAGATGATGGGAGTATCAAAACTTTTTGGGAAAATGAAAATCTAGATTCTAACCCTGAACCTCGTGTCCTGAATCAGGACCTACCTTGGTACAGATTCAGATGTTGAGAATGATTATTTTGCATATCTTGGTCTATCTGAGCAAATGGCTTAAAAACAGAGTCTCTGCAAGGAGAATTAGAGGTGGGGGCTAAGCCACTCATGAAGATTCAGGTCACTTTTAGGCAGCTGAAACTGCCAGGGGACATTAGACTCTAAAATATGTTTCTTTAAAGCTTTTTCAGCACTGTAGGGCAAAAAAACCCCATTATATTATTGGGAGGAGGACTGCATCATCGTTAAAATAGAAGTACTGATCAAAATGTTGTTCCTCCTGTTAACTGCCCTCTCCAACTACTTTTTTGCCATGCTTGATAAATTTGCTCAGTAATGAATCAGAAGAAAGACCACAAATGAATTGCTAAAGCCACTGTAAAATCACCTGCTCTATATTGCAGGATGAAACTGGAAATGAGAAAAGATTGTGGTTACTCATTGAATAATTTTGATGAATGGTCTAAGGTTTGTTCATAAGCATTTAGTTGCAAGTACTTGATGTCTGAAATGTAACGTTTTAATTGGATATACAGATAACATGATGAGTTTCACCTTCCATAATTCTTCAAATGGAATTCGTGGTGAAGATGCCCGAGACAACACACTCTCAGTTCAATGGAAGTGCACAGTTTAACTTGTTTCGCAGGGTATAATATTCATAGAAGGTGAATAATACAATACTGGGAACACAAAGTGAGTTTCTTTTTAAGGGAATGAAATTCACTGCATCTTTTTGGCAGTCACTGTCTGCATTTACTTAAATGGGTGATGCAGGGCTCTAATGCTTTTAAATGATATAAGATCCTCTGATAAAAGACATAAGACTGCAGCTTATTTATTGTGATGAGACAGGAGTTAATAAGATTACTCTTACCCTTCAGTTACTTTTTCATCTTTTGCAGCCAAGTGCTGGGGCTTTTGTTAGAGCAAAAGGAGGTCAGCTCATTTAAAGAGTGTTGATGCTAGAAATAAACATTTTTTCCCTCAAGTAGAACTCTGAAATCTAGGCTCAATTGCCCAACTGCCAAAACTCTGGTCTTTAAAACATAATTGCTTTTAGCACTGGAATGCTGCATCCCTATTATAATTACGTAAGTAAGTTACCACCCCACCCCACAAAAATAAATAATATAAAACCCCCATAAACCCAAACGCAACCAAAAATCAAAAAATCCTAACAACTTTAAAATAAAAAAAAAAAAAAAAAGAGAGAGAGAGAAGAAAGCAGTGGTGTAACATAAGCCTGAAGTAATTGTGGTCTTTGGCAGGAGGGTTGTTCAGAAATGTGGTAACTTTGTCTGAAAGGCACTGCTCAAGCAAGAATTCATAACGGAGAAAAAAGCCATAATTCTGGTACTGTGTTGTGCAAGGTGCTGTGCAACAGCATGGGAGGCACTGCTCTGGAGTGGCTGGAATGGTTGTCACAAACCTTTCAGGGAGCAGGTAGATTTTTTGTGTGTGTATAGTTAACTTAGTTAGCCACTTTGTTGTTGAGCAGGCTTTTATGGCAAAAGTAGCTAATCTGAGGAAAAGTTGTTTTGTTTTGCTTTTTTTTTAAACAACAACAAAAAAAAAAAAGCCAAAAAAACCCCCAAAAAAACTTGCAGAGGGAAAGAGTTAAAGCCATCTGCCTGGAAGCATTGTGTAAAACATACACACAATGTTGGGGAAATAAGCCAATTATGTGTGCTTCACAGGAGGTGGGGGACTGACCTTTGTGTATAATTAGTTCTTTTATTTAAAGCAAAGATTTTGAATAGAATAACTAATTAGCTGTCATAAATGGCAAATTGAAGATTTTGGCCAGATTCCTTGGGGAGTGTGGGAGGACGTCCCTCCTCCCACCCCGTACTGTAGGCTCTGGCTCTCCTCATTAGGGTTGTTTTTCGTTCTCTGCAGTGGTAATGAGGAGTGCAGTGGCGGCACTTCTCCGAGCCCCCTCTAACAAGGCATGAAACGCAGGTGGAGGAGAAACGCCTTCGGCTCCTGCCGCTCTCACCAGCAGAGGATTCAGTGGGAGAGGGGGAGGCCGAAAGGGGGCTGTGGGAAGTTGGAGGGGGGTCTGAAAAGTCCTGGTGATATCACCTGTGTTTAATGCTCTGGACTTGACTGTATAAAATACAGGCAAGCTGCAAAGCCTCGGGGCATATATCATTAGCTAGCAGTCCTGCATTACTCTTTCAGACCAATTAACCTTTAGAGTTGCATTAAAGAAATTAGGTGGTGAACTTCCATGCTTTCAGAGGGGACCAGTAGCTCTCTCGCAGACCAGAGCACTGTGGAGCCATACACCATAGGACCGTTGTAGATAACTGTTATTTAAAAGGTCTACCATTTATAAAAAGTTCCCAGGCTCACTTGGAAATGAGACTTTATGAACAGTGCCCTTAGAGGAACTGCAGCTGATTGCCATGTGAATAGAAATATCAGTAAAATGGCTTAGAAAAATTTAGAGGTGTACTTAGTGGACACTTGTGTTATAAAGTCAGCTGAATAATTTTACAGAAAGACCCCGACTGAGAAGATACGGGCTGATTAAAGCTAGTTTGTCCAACTGTGAATAGAGGTAAAGTTTAGATTACTCACTACAATAACAGCCTCTTTAGACACAGCCATAAATTTCAGTATGTCCAGAGGTGGTGTCTATAATTTTTTAATGTGCATTGGAGCTCCGAGCACTCAGAACAGGTTTTGTTTTGTATTTACCAGCAGCAAGTCTATTAAGTTGTAAAGGGCAAAGGAAGGGAGTGTAGGTAGCCAAAAATAGAAAGGCTTCATCTACCGTTTCTAAGAAAAGATAGCGATGGATGGCTAGCAACAGGAGATGAGAGCAACTTGATGGTACTTTCAGAATTTGGTAATCAATCAGCACTCCCTTTGTGATCACATATTTAAATGGCTGAGTGTCCAGCTGTTAATTTTCCTCTCTCTGATACACTACTTCTCATTGCCTAATCCTTGCCACATGGAATCCTCCACACATGGAATTTGTCAAAGGTGATTCTTGACACTCCCAGTTAGCCTTTGATCAAACTGAACTAGGTATCTTGGCATTTTTTGGTAAGTACTGGGGGAAAAAATACATAGAGAAATGAAGCAGCATCATAGTCTTTCAATAGGGAAACTTCCAAAAAGAAAGGGCAGCTCTACAGGTGGTTTCTGCCTGCAAAGCTCAGACTGCCTGGGGTTTGCTGGAGTTGAGGCAGGAGGAGGAAGGTGGGGTTTGATCTTGGCTGTGTCTTCTCTCTGCAAGCTTCTTTCCGTGAAAGGGGTTAAGCTTCTGAGATGCTGCTCTCTTGTTGCTTGGAAATGACATGGCAATTGTGTGAGGAACCCTTGCTGATCAAGTTTGGCAGTTTTTGAAATTTTGTTTCACGCCTTGCCTGCTGTGTCAACTCACCAGCTAATTGCAGCTGCAACTTTCTGTAGTGGCGTGTGTGCTCCACACAGACCGGTTGGTTCGGATATCGGAGGAAAGCCTCACAGACCAAAATGTAATTTCAAAACACTGAACCTGACCAGCAGAGGCTGACCTTGCTCGTTATTATCTGAGTGGGAATAGCAGCTTTGAACATCATATGATCTCTGAAATGGTACCTTTTTTCATTAGAAAGCCCCCTGCTGAACGCTGACCAAATACATAGCTTTTTTTCCTCGCTTAAGGTACTGTTTAAAAATATATATATCTGTTCCTTTGCTAGTTATTAGAAGAAAATCAAAGTGTTACATTCCCCTTACTCACAGAAGCCTCTCATAAGACAATGGTGTGCTTGCAATAGCGAGGAACTGAGATGGCCATGGTTAGTGGGGGCTGCCAAGGCCACAGATGGAGCAAGAACCACCACTACAGCCAGCCCACAGCTGCCGGGGCTTGATTACCACCTCAGGAGACCCTCCTAACCCACCAACCTGCCCTTACAGATCAAACCAACCTCTCCTAATGGTCCAGACAGGGTTTCATACCTACACAACTGCCCTTGCACTTGGCCGTGCTGCACTTACAGCGGGTGAGGGCAGATGAACTTTCTGCTAACTCTGAAAGGGCACCGGTTTCAAGAGCACTCAATGGCCTTGGGAAGTCCCACCTGGATGAAGATCTCGTATTTCTGAATCACAGACAAGGTCTCAAACCCCACCCATCCAGCAGGTCTTTTGCAAGGGGGTTTTATGGAATCTGCATTTTGAAACCTGCCAGCGCCTCTAGATGTGGGATCCCCAAGTTATCTAGATGAACAAAAGAACTGGATGATGACTCCCCCTTCTAAGAAATCCTCTTCTGCTTCTAAGGATACACAGCTCGTATTTAGAAAGCCTGCTTAGGGGCTGGGTAACGACTCACTGGTGTCTAGGGCTCCTATCTTAAAATATAATTCGCACATCTGGGCCTTAATTTTCATAGGCACAAACTGTTTTCTTTCATCACTGGTACTGATCTTACAGAGCTTGCAAACACAAATTTATGTATGTGCCCTTCTCTGCCTCAGAATAAGGCAGTCTTTTCTCACAATGTGCTGTTTTCCTGGCAGGGAGTTGGAGAGAGCATGGGATGAAGGCTTTCACTTTACAAATAATTTCTTTTTCAGAAGACTTAAGCTTCTTTTTGCTCCCAAAATGTACTCTTAAAAAAAAAATATATATATATATAAAAAATGTGGTGTCTGTGGGGCCACTTCCTTCATTCTCATAACTCTCACCAGGAGCACAGGGCTTCTGCAGTCTGACCTCCAGCACCCACAGTATATTACACTTCTGACATGTCCCCGTCTTTTCCCTCTTTCCAAATGGGCGGGTGTTTCTCTGTGGCAGCGTATGTAGAATTTCTCTCAGGAGCATTATGGGATGCATACATAGCAGTCAAACACAGATTTAAGTTTTCACTTAATTATTGCATGTTTGTCACTGGCACCAAAAGTTTACTTGTATCGACTTTGCAAGTGGGTTTTGAGTGCACTGCAGCAAAGAGCAGGAGGGCTCTTTAAGCCTTAAGAGTTTTTGAATGTTACTTGACCTGTCTCCGTGCTGCTGAGACCACTTTGATAATAAATGGATCAATACCTTGCTGTTTGTGTAGAGGTGTCTTAAGTGCCATTGTCGTCTGCTTGCAGCTCTGACAAAGCAATTATTACTGTAGGAGTGGTGGGGTTTACATCTGCTGAGCATTAGCCGCTGTCAGGTCACCCTGGCCTTTTAAGGAAAGCAGCAAATGTCACTTAATACAGTGGCACTGACTCGGTCCTCTCCAGTGAAGGGACTGTTAACAATTCCATTATCAAGCTACTGCTTTCTGGGACATCCGACGCTTCCTGCAGGAATGGTGGCTTAACTTTGCATAAGGGTATATAACCCGTGACACCTGCTACTGTAGCCAGAGTGTCCCTTCTCATCTTCTCTGCAGCGGTTAAGCCCACGGCTTGCTCGTTACAGGCCCAGCATTGACATTTTAGTGATTGACACAAGTAAAAATAAAAATCGGTAGCAAAGTAAAATGAAGACTCCAGAGAGAATGGGATTCTGGCATCCTTTCTTCTTTCATTGTCTCCTGTCCCCTTCCTCCCCACCAAGTACTTGCTTATTTTCCCACCTTGCCTGTTGCTTCCTTAAAATCCTCCCCTTCCTCCCTCTTAAACAAGAGAAGGGCACTGGGTCTCACGGAGGCACTAGCTGCTTGGAGGAGAGGAGAAGAGAAAGGGGACGGCAGCGGAAGGAAGGAGACAGCAAGTCTCCACCAGCCTAGTGACTGGAGTGTCCTGTCACCAACGCATACCCAGCTACTCACACTTGCTTTGCAGTCCCAGCAGGGCTTTCCAGGAGTACGTCCTGGCTTTTTAATACCTTCTCCAGTGGTACAAGAAGAGAAGGAAACCTCAGTTTTGCTTAAGGAGCCTGGCTTCACTAGTGGTAGAGAGGCACTGGCTGGGTTATTCTCAGCAGTTATCAAGGGCTTTTGAATAACATTTATTTTGGCTGTCACTGTGACTAGCAGGATTCACAAGAGAGGAAAAACAGTGGGGTACCACATCTTTTTATACCCACTACTCTCCTTTCCCTATCAAGCTTGATCCAGCCAAGATGTTGGACTGGGGGTGCATGGGTGCATACAGTGGTGGCCCCTCTGATCTTTGTAGTTGCTGTGGCAGGTAATTAACAACACAAGGGTGCTGGTAATGAGGGGAAAAAGCAAGTGTTGAAATGGCTGCCAGTTTATTCTGATGCAAGATGTTAATTTTAAAAAGTCTGGTGCTTTGCATCAGCCCTACCCTTAGGAAGAAAGAGCTGCGTTCCTGTGAGTGTCACAATCCCACTTACCCCACAACAGCAAATGCAGTTTGAATTCCTCTGGCTATCAGCTTCTTGGAATATGGACTTCTTGTAATGAGACTGATAGCAATATTTGCTCACAAATCTAGCCCAAATGCAGGCAACCCATTGAAGCCATTTGGATATCTTCTAACCCAAGGCTTTGCTTGCATTGCAGGTGTGCCGATGTTATCCGTGCAACCCAAAGGGAAGCAGAAGGGCTGTGCTGGCTGCAACCGGAAGATCAAGGACCGGTACCTGCTGAAGGCTCTGGATAAGTATTGGCATGAAGACTGTCTCAAGTGTGCCTGCTGCGACTGTCGTCTTGGAGAGGTTGGATCGACTCTTTACACAAAAGCAAATCTCATTCTTTGCCGCAGAGATTACCTGAGGTAAATAGAGGGATGTACTGTGGGCTCTTCCCAAAGCCTCTCCGGGTGCTGCCAGCTGTTTGTCTTTCTAAAGCTCTGCTACGAAAACATGTGTGGACAGCCCTGCCCAGGAGAAGGTGGAGTTTCTTCCTCTGTCTAAACATGGCTTTTTATTTGCACTTAATGTATTTTGTGGTCAGGGAGGCGGAATGCTATTTTTAGGTCAAGGTAGAAGGAGGAGGACATGACTTAACTCTTTATTATTACGAAGAACAAGAACAAACAGTGCTTGCCGAGAAAATTAGGAACAGACTGTTAATTCTTCATGCATGTTATTGATGTTATACTCCTGCATATTGACTGACACCTTAGCAAACCTTTACCTTTTTTGTTTTTGCAGTGATAGATTTTTAGATATTTCCTAGTACTTATATTGAGTAAGGTTCCTCCCAAGGGGCTCTTGTCTCTTCCCTAAGTAAACAGAGCAAAACACTCCAAAATTACAGATCAACACACTCCAAAATTACAGATCAACTTCAAAAAAATTTTCTTCATGAGGAAGTCTGCAGAGACCATCACTAACTCTTAGTTAGAACTACCCTGTCAATGTGTGTCTGCAATATATAACAACACATGGGATTTTTTGCCTGGAGTGTATGGGGGTTTGTACCAAATACTTTATATAAACACAAATGAATTTTAATAAGACAGCAGGCCTAATGCAAACATTCTTATGAGGGTCACACTGGAAAACACTCTGAGTTTTGTGTTGTTTTTCCTTTGGGAGAATGCACTTGATCTCCAGCTAATACATGTGTTTTGTTAATTTTTTTTCCTAAAGCACTGATAGCATTTCCTATGCAACCTCAACCAGCAAACACATCTGAAGCAAAACAAAGCAAACACTGTTTTAAGATAGGGAGGTAAAATGCCATCTAACCTTGCGGTGTCCAGAGGCAGGCTAGACTAGTCTCAATAATCAGATGTTTCATGTGTTTCAATGTAAAACATATTCCTGAAAATCTTCAGTAAATATTTTCTTAGTGAACTTGAACAAACAAGTTTCTCCTTCTAAAGATGAGAGATTAAGCACTGAGCCAGATAGAAGAAATTAGTCTACTAGCTGCCATGTGGGAGCTGCCACCTTGCCTTTCAGCCAGGCAGTGCGCAAGAGCATCCTGCCCACATGAGGATTTTTGCTCCTATTTGAGCTGAAATTCTCCAGGGCACACATGAAATGTCTCAGCTGCAATTATGCCACACAGGCAGCAGTCACAGGTCCACACCGGGTTAGGTGGAATGTGTCCCCAAAATATAAGTGAAGAGGAGCTTGGGTGGAACACATCTGAAGGGGAAAAGACAGTATAAACAGCCTTTGGAAAGGTGCAAAGTGTACAGTGAGGACAGAGTTAACTATATTCACTATCATGAAATAATTTTTGTACCGTGCTTAAGTTCTGCACATTTACCTGTGCCGCATTTGCTCTAGAAGTATCCTTAACCCTGTCTGTGATAAGCTGAAAAAATGAGCTCCAGAAGGTTCTTTAACACACAGTTTTCCAGACCCAAATTAGCATTTTGGTTCTTCACTCACTTCAGTTCAGCTGAACTCCTTCTGTGTCATGGACACAATCCTGACATGGCAATGAAGACTATTACAGCTCTTGATCTTGCCTTGTTGAGGATTGCTTAATTTCTTTTCATCAGTGTGTCACAATTGGGTCGTGCTGACTGCTAATCACAAAGACCCCCAAAACCTCTCAGGAGAGCTTCTTCCAGGGATAGTCTTCCTTCCAGAAAGAAAAGGCTACATTTGTTTCTGGAGTGTTTATTTGCACTTTTCTCTTGTTTATCTTTTCTTTGATTGCACCCAGGTTGCTCCACTACTCATCCTCTTCTTCATTATTTATCTCTTCTCTAGACTTTGCCATTTGTGTACTTGATAAACAAAGTTGTGTTTAGTTTGTTGGGTTTTTTAAACCTGACCTGAATGATAGATATTCAGTGTTATTCTATGTGTTACAGAGCCCTACTAGAAATACTCAACTGGGTGGTGATTCCCACTTGCATTTGCTTTTTGAGACCGATGAGCTACCCCATGTTTTGTCCATTTAATAAGCTCCATATTGATTTTGGTTTGTTCTAGTTTCATAACAAAAATAATGTGCAGCATCAAATCAGACATGTTAAAGTGCTGAAGGAGAGCAGGATATATGCCTGTTCAGCGTGGTCTCTTAAACAAACTTCTGTGCCTGAAAGTGGTCTTATAGCCCCCCTGCCTCCATTTGTTGGGTTAGAATAATCCCCAGCCCACTAAGGGGGGAGTCTGTTGCTATTTGTGCAGCATGGTTAAATTGTGGAGGGAAAGCTTATCTGGCCTTTACCTTAAGTATTTTTCACCTATCTGAATTTATTCCATTATAGGAGCTTTGACCACTAGAAATATTTTGTTGAGAAGAGCAATATAATTGTCATATCCCAGGAACTTTGAAGGAATAACATTAATTCTGTAATGCAGCTGTTAACTAGCACTCAGCTTTTTAGCCAGCTTTACAGCTATGATGTTTTGTATTCTCACTAATAAGTAAATATAGGCTTATACTGTTATATGGGGCTTCTGCTGAACTCCTGGGTTCTGTCCTTCTGATGGTAAGGAGCCCTTTCAGAATGCCAGGATAGGAATAAGGGCATTGCTATGGAGTCCATATTTTATGGAAGTATAAAGGTATTTTTTTTTTCTTTAAAATTTATTTTGTTGCCTTCTACACATAATATTTCTTTCTCAATTTTAACTGTTAGTTCTATTAATAGAATGAACTAAAGTTGCTATCACCATCTTCTCTACTTTCTGTTCACTCCTGATAATTTGAATTTTTCTTTTTGGAGAATTACCCATTCCCATCATTATATAATTCCTTCAGTTCAGTAGTTTTAGAGCCTCTATCCACTTTTTTTTCTTCTCATTAAACAACTTACGGTATTTGTTCTACTAGTCAAATTTTAGCAGAATTCATTCCTAAAAATAAGTTTTTATACTTCACACAGTACCCGCACCATAAAGGGAGTACTTTATCTGAAGGACAGTCAAAAGAATTTATTGTTGGCCACTTCCTCTAAATGCCTTTGAATAAGAACAGAGTGAATATTGCACTGATACTTAGTAGGTCAACTATCATGTGAAAAATTAAAAGCCAGGCTGATTCTGCACCCGTAAGTGTAAATATATGCATCTTTTATATCTGAAGTTCGAAAGGCATATTGCTGTCTAATGACCAGGAGAAAAAAAATGGGTGTTTCATAATCTCTTTATAGACCAATGTTTCTTTGAATTTGCCTGTGAGCTGATTGTGTCATTTAGGAATACCTGGTGAGACGTTCTTTGCCCTCCCGTTGCTCAGTCTCCATCGATGAGCCTGCAGCAAGCTCCTGCTTGCCTCGTCTCCATGGAGGCAGCAATGTATAGGTGCTTACCTACAGACAGAAAGGGCTCCTGGAATATTTTGGGCAGCTTAGAAATTCGGCTGAAGTGGTGGTTAATTTGCAGGTCTGGAAGCCTGCCTGTGCCACCCTTCCTGCGGGTGGGTGTTGGGGACAGGGATGAGCTTCTGGACTTCTGTCATCGCCATGGGGCAGAGCACTGGGGCAGGAGCATGGCTGGCTCCTGCCCCACTCCACCAGCATTGCTTTGGAGCCGGTTTTGTCCAAGGTGTTGGTGTCCAAGCTGGGCTGCTGGCTGCAGACACTGGGCCTTCGTGGGGTTTTAGAAGAAATCGTTCAAGTGGATCTCAGGAGCTGCTATAGCAGACTATAGCCGGATCATTTGTTTCAAAGGATAAACTGTCGTCATTGCTTGTGAAGGAACATTTGTTAACCTTCACATTTCATAAAACACTTTCTTGCTCATTTTTTACTCATGAAAGATGAAATTGGATCTGGAGTTGTTATCCTTGCGGTATCACCTCAGTCTCCAGCTGTGTCTAGATGTATCTTTCGATACATTTCTTCTGAGCAAATAGATTTACCATTTGTTTCATAATCTCAGTTCCAGCATTCCTACCTCTAATTATTTTTGATAAGCAAATGCTATTGAAGAAACAGCTTCTGGGACGGAGCAGCTTAGCGTGCAGCTCGGATGGCTCCTCGCAGCCCCCCCCCAGCAATGTGTGTTTGTTCCTAGGCGTAATTAAACATTCACCAAGCTGCAGTTCACAGGGACGGCTTGGGTGTTGCATCAGGATTTCCCGGGAGGAACCAACAACTTAAATTTCACTGTGAAGTGCTGATGAAGAACGTGATTTTTCCTTTTTACTCGGCATGGTGCCCTCACACAAGCAAAGATGAGTTAGGCTCGCTTTGACAGGAGCAGAACTGTCACTTCTGCACGTTTGATATGCTGGTGTTGGTAAAGTTTTTCATGATTTAAACTGATTAGGGCCTTAATTAGACTCCAAAGAAATATCAAAACCCGCATTAAAAAATGATGGTGGAGCAGTAAGATAGAACGGCTCTCTGGTGGATTTCATGGAAATTCTTTTCATCTGACTTCCCACATGCTTTGATGGGTGCTGCAACCCCACCACAGAACCAGTGCTACAACCCGAGCGTGGCGTCAGTGCCTCTGGCAGGTGGAACAGCCCTGCACACCCTGTCTGAGGGATAGAGACGTCCCGGCAGGACAGCCGGTGCTGTTAGTATCCTGGAGGCTTGAATGCCGCCCTGGGCAGCTCCTGGTCCACGTGAGTCAGCTGCCCAGTCCTGGGGTTTCCTGTTGTTGGACACTGGCCTTTGCTCTGCTCCGAATGCCCCAGGGGTTCATTATGTCAGTGAATCGCCTTGGGAGCTCTTTAGGTGAAGTGTTCTATTTCTGGAAAATGGGCAGGGTTTAATTTTGGTGTGGGATTTGAAAAGTGACCTTGCACAAATACAGGCCCAGGAGGACGCAGTCAAATACCCCCCTTCTAGTGGGCTTCCCCAAATTGGTAACGAGGGCCCTAAGCCAGACATTGAAGCCACAGCTGGACGTGTAGGCACAAGTCTTCAGGAACTGAGAAGAGCATGCTGAACCCAGCAGAATTTAAGTTAGTCTCCCAGAGACGTCAGTTATGCTCTGAATGTAGCTTCAGCCTGCAGGAGCTGCAACACCTCTACAGCAGCAAGGAGAGCCTTTGGGATTTTTTTCCACCAGAGAGGCTTATTGCACAGGCAGGCACTGAGAGCATGCCCTGGCTGTTTTTCAAGTGACACCTTTAGTGTGGGGAGGAGAGGTATAAATGCAGTGTGGCTGAACAAATGCTATCTGCTCAGAGCCTAGAAATGTTGCTAAACTGAAGTGCTGTTCTTGCATCGCAACAGGGAGCATCTTGCTTCCTACGTAGGATACCCTCACTTCTACACTCTACAGATTAAGGAGGATTAATTAGGCTCAAAATACAGTGTGTCTTGGCAACATTGCTGGGCTTTGTGTTGTTAAAGCAGAGACTTTTTTTCTCAGTAATAACTGGGCCAGGAGTTTCTCACAGCCCATACTTTTCAGCCAAGCAATGCCTGGTTTGTTCACTTGCTTTTTCTCTCCTTTTTTTACCTTCTCCACAACCTCCCAGGGAGGAGGAAACCTTATGGGGAGGAATTCTTCCTGGCTGTGGTATACTAGCATGCCTCTCCCACTTTCAGTCTTGCAGTTTTCTAACTGCTGCTCTTAAGCTCCCCTATAAGGATGTTGTTGCACATGTGTTCAACAGTGCCAGAGACAGCCAAGGTGGGTTTTAAAGTCGGTGGCTTCAGTTATACCATGAGGAAGGCTAGGGCAGGGCAGGAGGACTTCTCCTACCTGCCAAGAGTCCTAGTCCCACTGTAAATATCTACTGAAAATACAGAGGGAGAGACCAAAGGAGTAAATTAAGTGAACAGTCAAATGTATTCTTCAACGGAAAACAGATGCCCCTCGGCAACCTTGAAGTTTATGCTCAGTAATCTCTGAACTAGTGTGGTCACTCAACCCAGAGGGCTTTTTTGTACCACGCTGGTTCAACTCCTCCTGCTATGCTATCCATGATTGCCAAACCCTTTGGCATGGAAGATGTAAATCCTTTGGGATTGAACTTGAAAGCTTTGTGAGAGGACAGCTTGACCAACTTCATTAGTATCAAAATGCATTCCCTTTCCTTCAGCTGATGTGACTTCCCACTGCAGCACTGACAATGGTGGCCTGGATAGGAAGATGCACCAGCTAATATGTATTTATCATGCTGAAATGCCTATCACTAAGAATTTCTCTGAATATTACGCAAACACTGATTACAGGGGAGTAGGGAATCTCAAGTCTGAAGTTGCTTTTAAGCTTATTCTTTTTATGTTTTAAGTGGCATTCAGGCTTTCCTTGCAATTATTGGCATATTCAGTACTTTGGTCAAATCAGACTTATTCAGTACTTTGGTCAAATCAGACTTGTAGCTCAGCAAATTTCTAATATCCACAGATGGGAAGACTACTGATTGCAAGCTGCGTTAAAGCCATCCTTACTGGAAGACTAGTTGTTGGTTTGTTTCAAATAGTAGAAGCAAAACATTTTTTTTTTTTTTTCCTCAGGATGATCAGTTTCAGGTCTGTAAAGCAAGTCATCTTCTACAGCAGGTCCTTATGGTGCTAGGAAATGAATGGCAGCAGGCATATAGGGAAGGTGTACAGGAAAACCTATTTCACCCACTAACTAAAGAGGATATGAGCATGGGGGGTTGGTAGCTCTTCAAAAGCTTTTATATCCAGATAATCTGGACATACAAATATATAAATATGTAGCCGTACACAATATCTACAAATGAAAATATTTATCCATAGGTAAGTGTTTAGTCCTTTTCCGACTCATAATTTGTACATTTCAGTGTTGACAAAGCCTTTTGTCTTGGGGAATTATCAATCTCAACTCAGCTGTTTAATTTTGAATTTACCTTGTTCTTGTGTTTAAAAAAAATAATCCGATTGACACTTCCAACCTATCCTGTCTGTACTACTCATTATTTATATGTGCCTGTCCTGGCTCATTTCTTTTTGATCTCCTGTGAAGTCAACAGCTCCAAGATTGTTACTCTTTCTGTGGAAGAGAGGTTTTCGCCTTCTTTCTTGATTGCAAACTACTAACTAGTGAGACACCAGACTAAATAGAAGAGAAAAAAATGGGGATTCTCTCCTTATTGGCAATGACTAAAACAGATTGTTGTTTCTAGTGGTGACAGAAATAGGCAATCAGGTTCCCAGTTTAGCCACTCGGCACATTTTGGTCAGAGAAGGAAAAATCTGTTGAAAGGTGCTAGACTTAATGTGTTCATATTAGAAGTTTCTTCCTGTTTTCCCTGCAGTAAGGACCCTTTGCCATTCTTTTTTTTTTTTTTCCCAAAAAACCTGCAGGGTGTTGTTGACTTTACCGTAGTTTGAATTAACTTCAGGTGTATTTATGGAGCTGCTGAGGTCTGGATCATTGTGCAGAAGACTACTCTTTAGCCCAGACAAGACTACATAAAAAGCATCCTTCCACAGTTGCCTACCGCTTCCAGGAGTGCTCCCTTCTTGTCCCATTAATTCATTTGCATTCACTGCTGCTCCTGTATGCCAATTAGCTTTAATTTCTACTATACACACTGACATCAATGGCCAATGAGAACAGGGCGTAGCAGGGTTTTTAGTGTGCCTATAAACTACAGAAAATTGTCCTTGGACAAACTCCTGCTTTTAGACTGGCTGACAACAATAGACATGGTTAAGTTCAGGCTAAGACCCATTAAACATAATTACTACCACAGGGTAAAAGTTTAATTGTGCTAAATTTTAAATCTGCATAGTCTATGCTTATTTACAAGCTGGCTAGGTCTTCCTGTTACATAAAGGGGTATAAATCTGTACTTAAAAATTGTTGCCTTTTTTCACCTCCCTTTGAAGTTAAAAAATGGGTTTTAGAAGAAGCAAAACAACTCTGAAACAGAAACCTTTCTGTATTTCCAGCTTCTTTTATGCCAATGGCGCCAAGCTGGTAAGTAGATGCTGAGCATCTTCTGATAGATTTTTCTAATGCACTTCAACTTTGTGTGCATGAATCTGTGAGTGAGTATTGCATCTGTTACGAAGGTGTCTGGGGGACAGAATGACGATCAGTTTGTTCATGTGGGGTTGTTTTAAATTTAACCCCCAGATGGGGCTTGGGGTGGAAGATTTTCCTCCTGCTCCTTGTCTTCTCTCCCTTCTCTAGCAATGTTAAGCTCCCCACCTCAGAAAGTTTCAGCTCAAGTAGCTTCTGGGTAAGTAGGTATCAGAGGTGGCAGGTTTTTTACAAGCAAACACAAAAGGCAGAAATCTGTGTTCGTTTTGCTTTTTCTTCCAGCAGATTAGAAAAAAAAAAATAATAATCATGTTCACTGAGCTACAAGTTACAGCGTATTTTTAGAAGCATGGTGAATATACAGAGCTCTAAATCATTCCCCGAAAAGCAGATTAAAATTAGGAAGTGCTAGAATAAGTGTGAAATGTTCATCTGTTGGGAAAGGGAGGGTATGGAGGACTGTGAAACTTGATAGAAGAGAAAAAGATTAGCACACTGACTAGCTGGAAGCTACGTTTATGTAGACATTAGAAGGCAACACGATTTCAGCTGGACAGAACATAAGCTTCAGATCTTATGCAAACAGTCAAAGCTGTTTAACAATTGGTTTACCCCCAAAACCCCTGAAAGGAGACAGGTGAATACGATGCCAAATACATTTTTCATGTTTCTTAAGCTAACTGTTTAAATAGTTAAGTGAACATCTGTCCAAATTTCCCCATCATTTCCATTTAGAAAAGTCTCCTATTTGAAGGCTGAAGAAAAGCGCCTGTTTAACAATGCAAATGGTGCTGTCTGGGGCCCCTTTATTTTGTTTAATCTAGATTGAGCTCCACACAACTGTGATGCTAATGAATAATGGATATTTTATACTTGTGCATGTAGCAGTGCTGGGCACAGAGCAAATCTAGGATTAACCTCCCACTTTCCCTGCCTAACACGTATTGGACTAATTTTTTGAGTTTGCTGTGACTTGGGTACTCTAAAAACAGATGCCTGGTTTTATGGAAAATGGCAAAACCCAAACAAAAATCTGTCAGGTTTCGCTATGCCCAAGTGTGGTACCATAGGAGGGGGCAGCTACGTTGGGGGAGGGAGAGAGGGGAGGGATGTCTGTATTAATGGCTTGATTTGTGAGCGGGTGCTGAATGAGAGCCAGGGCATTTCGGGGTGGAGACCTGTACGCTTTGCAGTGCCATGTTATTTCACTCCTGTCTGTGGCATTAGGCAGCCAAGCCCCACGCTCAGCTGCCTCCCCTGCCTGCGGGGCAGGAGCAAGCCCGAGCCAGCTTGTAGGGAGAAAGGAGCTGCCCCGTTCCCGATGACGTGGTCTGAGTTTGCCAGAGCAACCCTCGTGGCTGGGATCTTACTCTGCCTTTCCACCCTGGTATGCTGGATCTTAGGGGAAGAAAATTTCAGTACTCCCATTCGCGATTTTTCTGTCCTGCCCCATTATAATGCAGGTGTTTCCATTTGGTTTGCATTGTTTAACTTTCAGGGAAAAGGTAGTGCTTTTTCTTCGTGGGAAGTCCTGGGGTTTTCCAGCCAGGCGTAATGAAAGACCACTGATACCACTTCTAATGAAAAACAAGGGTAGCCTTCCTTTACAGCTGAAGAGCAGGCTGACTGCGGTGCCGCGGTGCTGTGGGCGGCTGGGAGAGTTGCGTGGAGGTTTCCATAACATTGCTGGGTGTTTTAATTCACAATTACTGGCCGGCAATAATTAGTATTGATTAGCTCGGCAAATTGCAGGTTTAGAAATTGGTTATAGATTTTCCTGATGCTTCTCCTCCTGCCTGTTGTGGAATCAGCCAGAAACCAATGGCTTGAAACAAGCCGTGAGCCCAAACCTGTCTGCGGGCAGCCACGCGTTGCAGGCACAGAGCTGATGGTCAGCAGGAACTCTGCATCTTGAGGCTCATCGCCCCAAGAATACAATTTTTATAATCTCCTAAGCAAAGGAACTAACCATGTGCCTATTGACTGCGGTCTCAGTGAAACTTGGTTTTGTCGGCCTGTTGATTCGTGCCCCGGTTGGTTCTTGTGGCTCTAACACCACACGGCAGTGGAGCACTGCCCTTGGCACCTGCAGGGACATCTTGGAGGAGGGGGCCGGGGGAAGGATGCTGCAGTCTTGGTTGAGTCCCCCGGCAGGAGCAGTAACAGCAGCAGACATCTGGGGAGACAGATAGCGAAAGCCAAGATGAAAATGGCAAAGCTTCCAGTGCTGAAGGGCTGTCCTCGAGGACAGGGGAGCTGGAGTGGAACGGCTGAGCATGCTGTTCAGGCCTCGGTGGAAGGGCTTAGCTGGCTCCCAGGAGGGATGGGGAGGTGGGAGGAGGGGGACACAGCCAGGGAGGAAGGCTTGCTCTCCAAGATGCCTTGCAAAACACTGTTGTACTCATCGTGGGAGAAATGGTCCTTGTTAGCTTTAAACAGCAGGTAAGCGAGGTTCTTCCTGAGCTATGTGATGGCAGTGCCAGCTGGGGTTGGCAAAGTTTGCAGGACTTCTCCATCTCGCTGTGAGAGGTGGCCAGCCTGTCTCCCTCCCTCCCTCCCTCCCTCCACTAGGTTGTGGGGGAGCACAGACAGGGCAAGCACACACAGAGGAGGACGAGCAGCTCCGGGCACCTACCCCACCGCTGCAGAGAGGCAGATAGTTTTTGACTGAAATTTTGTGAGCCCCAAAATAGTGCTCTAAGTGTTTAATGCTTTTCTCCATTAGACAGCAAATTAGCCCTAGGCTCGCAAACCAAATGAAGTTTCATCTCGACAATTGGAGCCTGCTCACCAGGCAGTTTTATCCCAAGTTCCCGCACACTGGTTGGTCAGCGAAATGGAGACTGCAACTTCTATTTATTGGTGCAATACAGTATTTGATACTGCTAATTACACTTAATTAGTCCTTCCACCATTTAATTAAAATGGCTTCTAATGATTGTGCTTCTTTGGCAGGCTCTTTGGTACCACCGGGAATTGTGCTGCCTGCAGTAAACTGATCCCTGCCTTTGAGATGGTGATGAGGGCCAGAGATAATGTTTACCATTTGGACTGCTTTGCCTGTCAGCTCTGCAACCAGCGGTGAGGACACGGTTATTATACACACAAACACAAACTAATTTATACCTTTGCCTGCAAAATAGGGGAAACGTTTGATCCACACTACCTGCCTGGGGCTCACGGCCTGCTGGCGTGGCTCGGGCTGGGTTATTAAGGCTGACCTGGGTGATGTATGTAAGTACCTGTAGCCCCTTTACTGCAAATCCCCTTGGAGCTGGTGGGAGTTGGGGGGGAAAGGGGGGCCACGCAGACTGCAGATCTGGCCACGGTTGTACGCAGCACAGCTGCTGCTGAATAAAACAAACTGCTTCAGCATCCTTTCAGGAACTACCCTCTTTGCAGAACACAGATGATGGAGACTGGACCTTCTCCGGCAAACTGATGTTATTTTGCTTAAATCAGATTTCGGACAGGTTCAAAACTAGGGACAATAAAGAAGGAAGAGGAAAAGAAGGGATGGGATGGAGAAAAACACTCTAAATAAGCCTTTTCCAACATGAGGGACAAATCCCTTTAGTTGTTGTGTAAATAGCAGAGAATCTTGGTGCTATAACTTTGAGCGGGGCTTGCCTATTTCTGCTGGGTTTTACCCATTGGAAAATGCACATCAAGGAGTATAATAAAGGGTCATGCAAAAAGTTTTCACTTTGGCTACCTGTAGCCAGCTGATTCTGGAAGGGCTGTGAAAAATATTCCCAGCATCCTGTTTGTTGGTCATTGTAGGCAGAATGGAAGCCCCCAGAGACAAAGGTGATACGGTGTCACCTTCTAATGCATCTATCCACCTTCACCAAGACAGGCCTTGTTCTTACTGCTTGTTTAGTTGGGCTGTGAGAGAGATGACAAAACTCATGGGAAGATGGAGAACCCAATACTCTGAAAGTCAAGCTAAAAGCTAACTTACAAATTCATTGGTCTCTCTAATGAAGTAGTCACACACCTGTGCAAACCCCTGCCACCCTTCCCACTAAACTTAGGAGACCATGCAAACTGGGGTCTGATTCTCCTTCCACGCCCTCTGGCAGTGGCTTAGTACAGGGAAACAAATGAGGTTGTGGCTGGTTGGTGCCACAGCGTGGAAGAGGAGAGTCGGGTGAGCTGTTTGTAGCTCAGGTGGCTTCACTCAATCACGTTACTGAAGGCAGAGGCGATGTTTGTTCAAGGCAGGAAAGTCTGCTATTAATATTGGCGGAGTCCACTGGCACGGTGGCAGCGCCGAGGCGGCAGTGACATCTAGTGGCTCCCAGCCTTGAGCTCTTTTCTGGAAGCCACGCTAAGTCTTTCGGTTGCCCAGTCTTATTTTGCCACTCTCCAACATTCTCCTGCAACAGCTGTGATTCCCGCTCAGCGGCGTGCGGCCGTTCGCAGAACTGATACGAGATGTTTTCAGACAGCTGAAAGTGCTGGTTGGTTGTGGGGTTTGTCTCCAGGCTCAGAAAGGTTGTTGCCAGGCTCAGCCCTCAGGCTCGGCTTTCTTCAGCCTGCCGATGAAGGCCGAGCAGCAGAGGGGTGCTCCCAAAATCCACACCGATAGCAGGGTGAGAGCATCTCACGTGTCCCTTCTAGAAGAGGTAAGTCGCGGCTCTGGGCTGCGTTGGCCCTGGAGTCTGTAGGGTGAGTATTTGTCATCAAACCCCTACATTACCCTAGCTCCTCTTGTGAAAAAGCTTAGGACCACCTAATTTTCATTTTCAGGAATTTCTTTTAAATTTCACCTTTTATTGCAAAGCTTCAAAGCGCTTCACTCTCTCTCTTCCTTGCACAATTGCTAACGCTGTTACTGCACTCAGAGCAAAGCCTGGCCCTGCTCTGCCCTTAAAATAACCTCGGTGGCTGTTAGTGCCCGTCAGGAAAGCACAGGTAATCCCCCCGTTCTGGCAGAGTCACGCTTTGGTGCACAGGGGATTTGCCCAGTTTGGGGGGAGCCGAGTTATTTCTGAAAGATGGGCTGAGTGAACAGCATAGAGCTATGTGTAGATTGTTATTTTTGTCTGAGATCAGAAGGCTACAAACTTTTATGACTTATCCTCTAGAGATTTTGGCCTGAACAGGCAGAGTGGCAGTGCTGCTGTAACACACAACAGTGGAAGCTGGACCAAGAACAATGAGTTTAAATAACGCCAAAGACAAAATTGCAGAGGTGGACGCCAAAACTAGTTTCTGAATCACTTGAAACTGCACCTCATTCTTCACTACGAAAATATTTGATTGTGAAGACCTCTCTGTAGTTCTCTTCCAGCTTACTTGCCCTTGTGTAGCTAGACTCTGTGTAGCATGTTAAATCCATCGCAGAAAAATCTCTAATATTTTCACTGAGTATGCAGTGTTTTCATTAGCTCCAAAGCATCAGGTTTGCAGCAAGTCCTATAATGCTACTCAGCCTACTGTGCTTAAAATCAGGTAAAAAATACTGATAGGTCAGTATTACAAGGGTTGCAGGAAATCCCGCTGCTTGTGCTTCCATTATCTAAAACGTGGTTTTGCCTGGAAGAAAATCATAGAAGTGATGAAAGAAACCCCATAGAAACGGCAGGGTAGGTCACTGGAACTCGATGAGCTGTTTGAGCTCTGTGACAGATCTGCTCCAAGCAGGGGGCTGCTGGTGTGGTACCACGTCTGGCTCTGAAGAGACCTGAGGGCTGGGACAGGTGGGACTACCTCTGAAGCTGCCCTGTGAGGTCCTCGGTCTCTAGTGGTGATGCATCAGCTGAAGAGATGCCAGTTTACTGCTGGGTTTGCAGAACGGGCAGGTAGAAAGAAATGGTCTCCTTTCCCGTGAATCAAGGCCTTCTCCCCAAACTTCTCTTCTCTCTACAACTCCCTGAAAAGAGCGTGTAGCCGGGGGGGGTCAGTCCCTTCTCCCAAGGGATAAGAGGAACAAGAGGAAATGGCCTCAAGTTGCACCAGGGAAGGTTCAGATTGGATATTAGGGAAAATGTTTACACTGAAAGGGTTATCAAGCCCTGGAAGAGGCTGCCAGGGCAGTGGTTGAGGCATCATCCCTGGAGGCATTTAAAAGATGGGTTGACATAGTGCTTAGTGACATGGTTTAGTGATGGTTTTTATCAGAGATAGGTTGATGGTTGGACTAGATGATCTTAAAGGTCCCTTCCAACCTGGACAATTCTGTGATTTGCAGGGTCTCAGGGTACCCCTCCTGTGCATTTTTGTTCCCATGTGCTCATACTCACACACTGCCCACAACTCTCTCGTTCTCCAACTCCTCTTTCGGCTCCTCTAGACTCAAACTAGGTTTGGCATGAGACAGCGGTTGAGGATGCTGGTGGCAAGAGTAATTTTTGCATTTCTCTTCCTGGAGATTTATATTGTATTTAAGGTAGGGGTAAGTAGCAAAAAGCAAGCAGCTATATCTGTTAGTGAGTAAACCTACTGGTGGGGAACATGGTGTTAAGGAGTGTGTGTGCAGTACAGTTTTTTAGCATAAAAGCCATTAACTTAAATTGATATTAATTTTTAGCTTTTTAATGTACAAAAAAAAAAGGTTAAATTTCAGAACTACTAAGGCATGTGCCACAGAGGGAAGATGATGAATGATCTCCAGTGAAAGCATATAAAGGGAGAACCAATGCCCAGTTCTCTCTGTACTGACTTGGCAAATTAATCGGCTTATTTGCAGGTGTCCATTTGGAGAAAACTTGTGCCCATGTCAGACCTAGAAAGGGGCTCTAAAATGATCAATCGTGGTTTTGTAGCAGAAAATATTCCAATTTATGGAGATGCTCTGCCCAAAGATGCCTAAGTTACAAAAGTAGAAAGCATTTTTGACAGAGAGTAGGTGATGTCTCTACCAAAGCCCTGCCTGGGAGCAGAGGAAATGGGCATTTGAGGTCTGCTAAGTCTCCTGAGAATGGGGGTCATCTCCACCGATCTTCCTGCAAAGCCCAGTAAATACTTGGCCTCACCAAAAGCTGGTACCTACCCGTTCCTCTGGTTTCTGAGCTGCCTTTTGGCACAGGGGCTGGGGTGATTCTCTGCTTTAGGGATTTGGGGCTGATTTAAGACTCTGCAATTGGGGCAGGGAGGCGCAGCCCTGAGCTCTGGTCTGTCATTGCCCTGCTAGTGTGATGGACAAGAAACAGCCCCTGAATTGGGTGCAAAGAGCGCTATTTGTTATCTTAAGAAGTTAAGATTAGCTTCTGATTCTTGAGCAAGCAGGCAGGGTGGAAAAAGCTATTGGCTGTCAATTCACACCTTTCAGATCTTATATGTGGAACTTTTTTGACCTTAATGGTCAAATAAAATTGTTAAATATCACAAGCCTCTCTGTCAACTTCAAGACAAACAGAACAATTTACATGGTATATAGAGAGCAGTGCCCTTCGCTCAATGAAGATAAAGGTTAGGAGTCCAGCCACCAGGAAATTTCTGTTTATTGTTCCACACTGTACACAAGGGGGTGAGGAAGGACTTAATAGCCAGTCCTTGCCTGAAAATTAGTGTAAATAGTGCCTCACCCGAGGGAACCATAGAAATGTGGATACCAGCAAAAACTTCAAATAGTCTCTGTGTAATATCACCCGTTTGATTTCCCAGCTGTAGATCAGACCCCTCTCACCTGCAGGGACAAACCCTTAACTGCTCCTGCTGCTGGCTCGAGACCAGGCAGAGACCAGGAGCTGCTTTTCCCAAGCTGTTTTGTACAACCGTGGCCTGGGAGCTGAGCATCACCGTGCCAGGAAAAGGGATGGCAAAACCCCAGGGGGTGTGCAGGGAGAGGGAGCCAGGGGACAAGCCTGCAGGCTTTCCTGGAGGCGGGGGGGACTGGGTATAAAACTCTGGTCCCCAGAGTCACCGTCAGACCCAAAGTGCCTCGAATTCCCCCTGTTCTAACCTCTGTTCATACTTACACCTATTACTTCTTTTTATCTTCCAGGTTCTGCGTGGGAGACAAATTTTTCCTGAAGAACAACATGATCTTGTGTCAGATGGACTATGAGGAAGGGCAGCTGAATGGGAGCTTCGAGTCCCAGGTCCAATAACAAACCCTGCTTTGCTGAAGCACTGTGGGATGGGCGCCCGGCCGCACCAGCAGCGAGGGCGCCTGTCAGCTTGCCTGCAATATTTTTTTAATTCTTGGTCCAGAGAGGACTATATACATTGTAGTACTTTTCCCCCCCAACACAAAGCAGTTACAATTTTAGATGTACAGTTGTGCCTGCTTAGCTGAGCACTGCATTGCCTGTATGTTTGTGAGTTTTTGGGGTCTGGGGGAGGGCTCTGTACAGTCTGTTTTCTGTATATAAACTGGAACATTTATTTTATGAAAAATGTAATGCAATTTTATTACTGGTGTGAATTAAAAATTATGAATGTTTCCTGGTTGTCTTTGCTGTGGTTTGTTCCCCGTGCGGTGAAAGCCTGTATTTCCTGTGCTTGGCGTTGAGCAGACTATTGGAAATACATACACTCGTCCCTGGAAGCTGCAGGAATAAAGACAGGGGCAGGAGTTCACACACACAGACTGGGGGAAGAAATGCTGCTGCAGAGTTAGATCTCTCTGCTGGAACCGTGTGGAGACTTGTCTCCCAAAACCTGCTGCGTGGGACAGGACCAGAGGAAATGGTATGAAGCTGTGGCAAGGGAGATTTAGATTAGATATTAGGAAGAATTACTTTACTGAGAGAGTGGCCAGACACTGGAACAGCCTGCCCAGGGAGGTGGTGGAGTCACCATCCCTGGAGGTATTTAAGAAACGTGTAGACATGGCTCTTCAGGGCATGCTCTAGTGCCCAAGATGATTGGTTTGTGGTGGGATGTTGTGTGTGGGGTTGTGGGTGTGGGGTTTAGTTGGTGGGTGCTTTTTTTAATGTGGTTGGACTTGATGATCTCAAAGGTCCCTTCCAACCACTAAGATTCTGTGATTCTGTGGTGGCTGGGAACCGTCGGTGTCGCTGGCCAGGTCCCACCAAGGCAGCGCTGAGCTGGCTGGCCTCGCTTGTCACCCCATCAAATTAGACAGAGCATTTCCACTGCCAGGAGAGCTTGTTGGCCAGCTGATATGATGTCTCCGGTCTGGGCTGTGAGGAACAGGCTTCCTCCAACCCCGCCAACAGGTGCCCAGGTATTGATCCAAATATTAATTTCAAGGCTTTCATAGGCAGTGGGGTTTTCCTGTGGGGTATCACCTGTCCAGCTGATGTCGAGGCTCAGACACTACTGGGCGCTGAGGCAGCATCCCTTTCTGCAGCCCTCTGTCTACTCAGTGCCAGGTGCTTCAATCTCCCATGTAACGAAAGCGATCGGATTTGAATCATCTCACGTGGAAAAGCTCTGAACTGTATTCCTGCTGCGAGGCTTTGTGCAGCGATTCTCAAGGTTATGCAATTCATGTGCAACCCACTGGACTGTACCGAACACGCTTCTTTGTACTGTGAGTGTCACTTTAATACAGTGCACCAGTAGCTGTAAAGGCTGGCTGCAATTCTATTTATTTTGTCTTCTTGATTTTTCTTAGATTTAGCCTGCTTTCCTCTAATAAGGAGACACTGGGTACTTTTTTCTGTGGTGGCTTTATCAGTTACTGGTCCTGGGTCATGTGTATGTTCTCTGAATTGTAAATGACACACACACTGTGCAGCTTGGTGCTGCTCTGCCTCCTGCATGAAATGCTTTTATGTACCTATAGGTTGAATAGTGGCTAAACAAAAGCAAAACATGCTTCAAAATATTACCTGCCATCTGAAGCCACCTCAAACATGTGGATTGATTGGGTGATTTTTTTTTTTTAAGAAACAGGCTGGATCAATGGGCCAAGGCCAATGGGATGACGTTCAACGAGGCAAGTGCCAGGTCCTGCACTTGGGTGACAACAACCCCAGGCAGCACAACAGGCTGTGAAAGAGGGGCTGGAGCTGCCTGGCAGAAAAGGACCTGGGGGTGTTGGTCAACTGTCGGCTCAACATGAGCCATGCCCAGGTGGCCAAGAAGGCCACCAGTATCGTGGCCTGGATGAGGAACAGCATTTTGAGTAGGACTTGGGAGGTGATCATCCCCCTGGACTGGGCACTGGTGAGGACCCCCCTTGAGTGCTGTGTCCAGTTTTCGGCCCCTCACTACAAAAGACATTGAGGTGCTAGAGTGGGTCCAGAGAGGGGCAATGAGCACCAATGAATGATGAGGGGTCTGGAGAATATGTCTTATGAGGAGAGGCTGAGGGAGCTGGGGTTGTTCAACCTGGAGAAAAGCAGGCTGGGGGAGACCTTATTGCTCTTTACAACTCCCTGAAAGGAGGATGTAGCCGGGGAGGGGGGGTGTGTGTCAGTCTCTTCTTCTGAGTCACACATGATAGGACAAGAGGAAATGGCCTCAAGTTGTGCCAGGGGAGGTTCAGATTGGATATTAGGAAAAAATTTTACACTGGAAGGGTTTTTAAGCATTGGAACGGTCTGCCCAGGGAGATAGTTGAGGCACCATCCCTGGAGTTGTTCAAAAGATGGGTTGATATAGTGCTTAGAGACGTGGTTTAGTAATATAGCCTTTTGTTTTGTTGTTTTTTGTCAGAGTTAGGTTGGTGGTTGAACTAGATGGTCTTAAAGGTCCCTTCCAACCTGGACAATTCTATGACTCTGTGTTTTGGGTTGGGAGACCTGTTAAAAATATGTGGCTCCATACTCCTTGTTATTCCCATAAAAGTGGAATAGCAATTAAAAAGCCATCTGTAGCTGCCTATGGATAGGTGGTGTTTTCATTGTGATTCCATTCCATTCCATGAAATGGCTGGCAGCCCACCATTGCCTGTGCTCCTGAGTGATGGGTACCCAACTGCCCATGGGGTTTGCTGTAATTCAACACACAAGGGCAGCACATGGCTGTTGTTCCCTGGTAAGGATGGGGGCAGTAAAACCAAGCCAAAATCAAGCCCCTCCCCAAACAAGCTGGAGGTGGTGGGTATTTGCATTTAGTTCAGACTCTTAAGGGGAGTTTTGTCACCAGTTTTGTCCAAAAAAAAAGTTCTTCAGTGAATGGTACTTAAATCTTCTAGAAGCATTTTTTTCTTGGCTTAGGTGGTCTCATTGCTTCAGAAGAAAGGGAGGAAGAAAGTGTAACTTTTTAGAGTTGCTTGGTTTATGACAGCTAATGGCTCCTCAGCTGCCACCTCTCTCATACATCGCTGGGAAAGCCACAGCAATGTCATCCCAGCATCAGGAGCGTGATGGAGGAGGGGGTCACTCCTGCAGGAGATCCCATTGTACTGGTGGGTGAATAAAAGTGGCACTGGGTTGGTGTAAGCCATGCCTCGCTGAGTGCATGAGTCCCCACGCTGGCTCTGCAGGGGAGGCATGGCTGAGCTGGGCACGTTGGGATGCATCTGGGGACAGGGGTGGGTTGGTGGAGGCTTTTTTTTGATATGCGGCGATGCAACAGGCTGAGTCAGCAGAACCCAGCAGAAGGCAGCCCAGGAACTTGGAGAAAAAAAATTGGGTCATGGGCTGATAAATGGGCCAAAATAACCTGTAAGGTGCAACAGCTACAGTAAGGTCTAGTCTCAGTGGCTGCCATCTATAGGGCATTGGCAGGATGGTGATGAGGTGCAGAGGAAGCCTGGAGCCAAGGATGAAAGAAAAAACAGTTAGAAATGTGGGAGCAGGGACGTTACCAGAATAATATAGGTCTCTTCTCCTGGGGAGGGGCAAACATCAAGGTGGTTTATTATGAGAGACTGAACCCCCACAAAGAGCACCTCTACCAAGATGCCTTGGGCTGTGACTCACATGGTGGCACTTTGGGCATCTCGTTGCCTCCTTGCAGGTCGTGCTATGAAACGCAGGCAGTGCTCTCCCACCAGGGTGCAGGGGCTTCATTTTTGGTGGTTTGCCCTCTTGATTTGACACCATGGCTATAGATCTGATTCCTTATGCCTAATGAGGAATTTCTGGATGCCATTTCATGCAGAAGCCCCAACTGGTGACTGGGTGGGTGGAAGGAAAGCCTGGGACAGGACATGGCTTCTTGCTGTGAATGGGTGCAGAAAATATACAGTTCTCTTATATTTAAGAACAATAAAATACAAGGGAGAGTTTGTGCAGCACCTGTATCCTCCTTTTCTGTGTCTGCACACAGGTCCACCTGCCACAGCCCGTGCCCCAAAGAGCACTGGAGGTGGGATTCCTTTAAAAATAAAAATCCCAGGAGGACAATGCAATCATGAATTTTTGTCTGAACGCTGCAAATTTGCTTAATAGAAACAAGTGCTAGAGTGTAGACCTGCTGTTGAATAATCACTTCCATTCTATGGAGCAGAGCACGGAAACCTTTTGATGGTGTTATAGTCATCACTTGGCATAAATATTCATTCAAGGAATCAGAGCAGAGTAAATGGCATTTTAGACTCTAATCATTTAGTATTAGCAGATAGCCTTTTTACTGCTAAAGATAACCACTGCTTAATCAGTTTAGTGACCATGGGCATACAGTATGACATTTAAGCTTGAGCCTCAGTCCCCGCCTTGAGGATACGGCTGCTGGTGACCCCTCTGCCCAAGTCTCCATCGTTCCTAAATGCAGCCCAGCCATTGCCAGCTGCCAGCCTCACGCAACCGGCTTTAACTTCTGAATTATCTGCCATTTGCCTCCTTATCTTAGATCAAAGTGGTATTTTAAGTTCATACTACAAAATCTAGATCTTTTCCCCTCTTTTTTTTTTTTTTTTTTTTGTAGTCGGGACTAATGGCTGATCACAGCCCAGACTGATTTTGAGATTAAAAACAAGCCAGTATTTAAAGGCAATCAAAATCTCAAGCTTCTTTTCCATTCATCTTTAATGCTGGTGTAATTGCTGCACAGATTCTGGCTCTTCCTCCAGTCTTAATTTTTTTTTTTTGGTGCGTGCCTCTGTCTTTCAGAGGGATGTTGTACTTCCCTGAGCAGCCTTAGCACTATTGAGCACGGCGCTATCGACAATCCAGCTCGCCCGGCTTCATATCTTGCCAAACAAGTTAATCTAATATTAACAGCAGTTTGTTAGCTCGTTGTTAGCTTAATTTACTTTACAGGAAATGCTATATTTGCATTTCATCCCTCTGTCACTGGCTTGCGAACGATGCTTCCCAGTGCCAAGAAGGGATTGCTTGCAGTTTTGTGCGAGTCTCTCGGTGAGGTGTTGCCACATGGAGGAGGAGGGGGCCATCACCCCAACTAGGCATTTCCACTAATTGGCTGGGGGGGGGGGGGGGGGCAGAAGGGGGGGGGGGGGGGGGGGGGGGGGGGGGCGCAGAACGTGGGGAGTTGGAAGGAGGATCTCGAAAGCCATAGAGCAGGTCCTGGAAATGCAATATCCAGAATAGCACAAATACCGCTGCTGCTCTTCCAGTAATAGAGCTGAGCCGTAGACAGTAGTTTTCCCTGGTGGCAAACGTATACAGTAAATGTCTTTAATATGGAAATCCGCAGACGTATGGGCACAGCATCAGACATTTGCAACACTGACAGGTTCCTTGGGCTTTTAGGGGCCTCTTCCATGCCTGGACTCACTGAGGTTTCTCTGCCATCGTGGTGAGGCCCCGTGTCTCACTTCCAAATTGCTGGGGTGGTGGAAAACAGTGAGTAAATCCCTCAAGCAATTGCTGAAAAGCTGCTTCCCTGAAGGACCCAGCTCCGGCCCTTGGCAGCTCTCAGACAGGAAGGCTTTTCTCCTGCGACCACGTGGAGCCGTGCTGGCTGCAAGGCTGGGAGGGGTGGTGGGACTGGGCTGGGGATGCTCCACAGAGGTGGTAGGTGACATCAGTGACAAGGGCTGGTCCCTGAAGGGTTACGGGATGTGATGTTGCTGGAGATGGAGATGGGGCCCAGAGATTGCTCCCTTTCGCTGCACTGGCCAGAAAGTGGCAGAGTTGCCTGCACTGAGTGTGTAATATTATTTCCAAAATGGAAGGGACAGTGGTAAGGTGATGCCACGCACCCCCCCGTGTCACCACCCCAGATCCCCATGTCCCCAACATCAACCTCTCCCACAAAAATGGTCTTTTTAGCAGAGGGGAAGGCGGCAAATATTTCGATAGAGGAGGCCATTTGTTTGCAGGGTTGTTCCCCTGCTGCAGGTCCTCTTGTGCACCAATTGATCAGGTTGTTCCAGCTTCTCCTCATCTCTGTGGTTGAGCTGTGTTTGAAATGACCCAGAGAGGTGAAGGTGGGATGTGCACCCACATGCTCTCTGTGGTCAGTGAGAACCAGCCCCACCTCAGGGCAAGAGATCCCCTGCAGCATCCCCCAAGGCAGGGCTGAGCCCCAGCCAGAAGCACCAGCTTTGCGGGGAGCCTCAGTTTGCACAGCTCCATGTAGGTATCATCTCAGCTTACAGGAACCATATTAGTCAGTCTGTCTGTCTGTCTCACTCCACTTTTAATAGCAAAAGGCTGAAGGATGCCAAGGATCTCTCTGCCTAGCGGGGCAGCTGCTTTGTGATGCTGAAGAAGGTTTTTAGTGAAGGTCTGAGAGAAAGCAGGGCTGGAGCAAGAGGAGGAGGAGCAGGAGCTGCTGGGAGCAAGGTTTGATCCTAGAGAAGCAGGAGGAGCCATCAGAGAGGTGCATCAAAGCAGGGGATCAGCTGAAGACAAAAGTACCGAATATTGGCACATTACTGTGAGCAACTGGAGGGCAACTACCCAAAATAGAGATCAACTTGGCCACAAAAGGACTCCAAAACACCTAAGAAGTAACGTAAATGTTAGTGTAAGTCTAAATATAAATACTATGAATATAAATATATCGCACTGACCATAGCCTCACAGCTTTTGATGCTGGTGTGGGCTCCCACGGCTGTCCCAGCAAAACCTCCCCGGCCAAGGCTTTGGGAAGGCTGTGGTGGGATGAGTTAAATTGCTGCTGCATCACTTGTCCGTTAGCCCTCCTGATGGCCAACCCCAACCAGCCCTCCACCTCAGCCCGAAATCTGCTCTCCCTGGGGCGTTTGCCCATGTGAGAAGCTGAGCACCAAAGCCCCTGGCCTTTTTCCACTGGTGTCTAGGTGGGAGCCCTGCAGCCTAGAACTGACCTGAGCTCCCCCCGGCCCCGCAGACATTGACCACGAGCCCCTCGGAAGTGCTGCCTTTCGGCCCTGATCCGGGCCTGGCAGCCCGAGCCGCCGTGAATATTTTGGTGACGAAAACAAATTTATTTTGAGAAGGGCAAGGAGTTGTTGGGTTGCCCCTTTTGTTTCTCAGCAGCTCGCACCTTTTCCTGTCGCTCAGCTGGGACTAACGGGGCAAATCAGTTGTCCTGGCCAGGGCATCGCTGGGACAGCCAGCCCTGGGGGCGGGCAGAGGGGGCTCCCTGCTCAGTTTAGCCTTCAACCGGTACTACCGCCAGGAAGAGGTGTTGCTAATGCAACCTAAGGTGTTATGGACAATTTTACTAAGAAAATGAGCTCGGGAATAGCTTCATTATTATTAAATAGAATCAGGTATTTTATTTAAAGGTCTCGACATCCCTGTTAGAAACCGCAGAAAATTGTGTTTTTATTTAATGAAAACCTCGCTGTTCAGAACCAGTGTTTCACCCTGGGGCTCGTCCTGCGGCCCCACGCACACCCCAGCAGCCGGTGCCCGCGTGTGGCAGGAGCACTGAGGCAGGGAAAGCACTGATTCCCTCTGGTCTGCTTTTCCCTGCCCAGCTCACCTGGGCTTTTTTCACCCTTAAAATGCTTCCCTATGCACTTTGCCATCTGTGCCAGTCCCAGTGGAGTCACACATAGCCCCTTGGTGTGACAGGGGGTCAGCGGTGCTCAGAAATGTGCTGCCCCTGTCCAAGGACAGCCTGTGGGCAGCATCCAACCTCCAGCTGAGGGATGACTCTTCTCCCCTCGACTTCGGGCCCCGTCACAGCTGTGACTCCTCCAGCCAAGGCCTCCAGTCGGTGACTGGAAGGCAATGGGTGGCCCAAACACTCTCTGAGTTGTCCCTGCCCCTCTCCTCCAGCAGCAGCTGCAGGAAGGGGAAGACCCAGTGCACAGGGGGCCATGGGGCCATGGAGAGATGCACGGCTGAGCTACAGCCCCACAGTGCCTTTAGGCACACGTATAAATCACGCCAGACAGCAGAGACCACGCCACTGTTACCAGCAACGTTTAAGAACGGCTTTTCAGTAAGTCTATTATTTAACATAGGCAACCCCTTCAAACTCGAGCACACAGACTTCTGTTTGCAGTTTGGCTTTCTGAAAACAGAGTATCTTTGTCATAATTTATTTTTTGTTAATTATTACTTCTTAACTTCTTGCCAAGCACAGCTCAGAGATGGAATGAAGCTCCTTGCCTGGGTAGCACACGTGGTGCACTAAGAGAAGCTGAGGGGGGGCTGAGGCGATGCCCCATCTTCTGCCTACCATGGATGGGGAGAGGTCTCCCAAAAGCCCAGATGGGAACACAGAGGTTCAGAACACAACATCCTCCAGAGCAGGACGTCTTGCCTCTGTGCTCCAGACAAGGCTCTGGGAAACCCCAGCCTTTGGCAAGAAAGAAACATGACCATTACTGCTCAGCCGTGGCCGCGCTGGCAGGCCTGGGGGCTGCTGCCGGCTGCACTGTGCTGCGTCCCCTAACCCTGGTGGGGAGCAGCAGCCTCATAAATAATTCCTCAGTGTAATAGCAATGTTGTAAAACATGAATATTTACTGCCTGCATAATAGTTGTTTATTCATATTTAAATGTCAGCTGGTGAAAACATATTTAAAAGGCTCCCTTCCTGGGGAAGCACAAGCTGCCAGAGAAGATGAGCAGACAAGGCAGCTCTGAAAACTCACAGCGTTTCTTGCTGTGCTGAAGCCCAGGGCTGGGGTGATGGAGCCCCCACACTCTCTGGCTGCACCGTGTCCCCACTTGTTGGTGACCAGGCCAGACCATCCCACTGTCAATGGGGACATCTCCCACCGACAGAGGGTTTCACACTTGTGCCAGCACTGCATTTGGCCCAAGCTGTGCTGGTTCTCCTGGCACGCTTGTGTGTAACCAAAGTGGCTGAGCTGCAGGGATGCTGGTGGAGCAGACTGGGGGGTGAGTGGACCCCAGCAGAGGCTATGGGGCAGCGGGCACTTTGCAGGAGGGGGCTGCTGCGACAGTGGATGCAGGGATGCAGCCAAGGATGCAGACAGGGCGAGGTGGGACTACGATCAACGTTCAACACTTGGGAAGGAGAAAAAAAAAAAAAAAAAAGAAGAGAGAGAAATAAATTATCAGTAAAGTAAAGCAACACAAACTTATGAAGGACAATTTTTTTTTGCTGTCAATACACACAAAGAAGCAAAAAATTGGAAGCTTTTGAGGAAAAGAAATGCGTCTGAACTTCTGAGCAAACGAGAAAGTACTAAAAAGCCTTGCATTGCCGAGCTCCTCTGAGGTAACTTCTGTGCTTGGAGAGAAGATTTCAGAAGACATTTTATTCTTTAGAAGATGCCAAAAATGCAAGACTTGGCACTTTAACAAAACAGAAAAAGGAAAACACATAATCTTCTTAACTAGTAAGTCTTTGAGCCCAGGATCACATTGTTGCCATATAATAAAAAGGGATGTTATGCAGTAATTTGGGCAGTTAAGAATTCTGTGCATACTCAAAATCATGACATTTCAAGGACAATAAAGTTGGCTGGCTCATGGCCATTGCCCATACGAAGAGAAAAACAAAAAAACGGATTGTCAGCTGGTTATTCATACCACATTACAAAACAAGCCTCCCAACAGGCAAACACTTTTATTGCTTGTGTTTTTGCTCCAGAAATATATTTTTTAATTAAAAAAAAAAGTTCTTGCAGCATTCATCTTACAAATGTTAACCCCTTAAAAGACAATTCTGACATACTTTGCCACGGGCTTTTCCACTTTATAAATGTTCTACAGACAAGGAGAAAATCGGAAAGAAAAATTTATTTCTCACATGGCACAAGCTGTCTGTTTCTTTATGGGGGAAAAAAAAAAAAGAATCAAGGCATTCAAGACGGCTTTTGTGTGATTAATCATGTGGGAAGTGATTAATCATGTAGGGTGCTTTGATTTTTGGGGCGTCTGACTTGAAATAATGCCTAGGGAGTGTTTCCCAGATAAAACATATGAAATCGGTGAGTGTGTGCCAAGTAGTGCCCCCAAACCCGCAGCCAGGGTTACAGACAGCCCTGCTTTCACGGGCGGCTGTGGCACAGAGGCGGTGGCACCTGTGTGCTGGGGAGGCGAAGGGGTTGGTCCCCGTTTGGCTGGGGCTGGTGGCCAGGCAGGGCACAGCAGGGAAGGCCACTTTACTGTGACCTGCTGGGCTGTACAGGCTCCCCTATTGCTGCATTGTTACTACAGCACGTCCTCATGCACAAATGATGATTTGTTTTCCTCTTACCATTGGTTTTATGCCGCTGGTGGGTGATGCCACTTGCCTGTGCCATCGCCCTTGCTTTTTGGAAGCTCTGCTCTGGCAAATTAGCCAGGAACCAGGAAAGCCAAGCTCTGAGCCACAGACCGCCAAACCCCACACTTCTATCCTTTCTTGGCTCTTTACTTCCATGATTTAATTTCTCCCCATCTGGCTTTTAAATAAAGAATGAACTTTCTATTAAGTTCTCTTCTTGCAGAGTCACTGTCCTTTTTAGAAACAGCTGAAGCCCCATGATTATTACACCGCTGAATAAAATTGTGAAGTATGAAATGCTGAAAAACTCCTAAGCACCTATCCTGAGCTTGATCAAAACCCTGGCTACACCTCTGTGAGCCTCACCGAAACACCGTTGAGGGCCTAGAGCCTCCCCAGTGCACATGGGTACGTGCTTGACAATTGCTGGGGTGTGCTTGGGGACCATATGGCCACGGTAGAAAGGCGAGATGCTGTGGGGATGGTCATCTCCTGGCCACAGGGATCACACTGCTGTGTGACGCGCCAGAAGCCACCACCCCACCATCACTTCGGTTTTCACTTCCAGCAGGTGATCAGCTCTATTGGTGTGACAGCCCACACGCTCCTGGTCCCCGGTGGGACTTGTTTACAAGCTGTTATAAAAATGAGAGTCAGCAGCAGCACAGTTCACCCTGATGATCCTTGTGTTGTATTTATTCATTTATTTGTAGAGAGGCAGGCAGCCCAGGGAAATCAAAGGGAAGCCTTCCTTGCCGATGGGAAAGGCAAGTTTCTGACTTGCTGCTTCCCACAGGTCTCCTTTAGGTATCCCACAGGTATCCTGTCTCTTTAATTGTCCCATGGGGTTGTCTTGGAACAGCTGCAGGTTGTTTGCAGGGAGATGCTCTGGGCTACAGCTTCTGGGTGTGTCCTCATTCTTCAAAGAAGCCTGTCCTGGCTTTGAGGTAGGGGAGAGGTTTGGCTGGTAAGTTTTCAGAAGTGCTTGTTGTTTGTTTGTGGAAGTGCACTAGGGTAGATCTGGTGATGAACTGATGCAAACTGGCTCATCTCCCATCAGTTCTCTGTGTTGCTCTCTACTTCTGAGTCTGGGGTCTGCTCCCTGCTCCTCCATAGGAACTTCTGCTTTCTGAGCTGCTGGTTTCCAACCCACGCCTTGCTTTGTCCTTGCTTCTCTCCCTTTTCCCAAGTTCTTGAGTATCTTTAGTCACAGTGTGGTTTGCTCAACCTTAATTTTGTGTTTAAATCCATGTTGGTCTCTTCTCTGGCTCTGCCTATTATCTGTTGCTGCTCATATTTACCTTGTTTTGATTGCCCATTCTCTGGTCTCTGGGACAAAGCGCAATGATGCCATTTTGTGGATAATTAAATTTGTCTGGGTGCGGTCCAGCCAGTGGGGTGATCCATGCTGCACCACACAGGAGGGGATAAACTGCCCAGATTTGCATGCAGAAACTGTCTTCTGCTGTGAATCATTTTGGGATGCTTTTGCATGAGAGAAACTGTTTAAAAGTAAATTGCATTGTATTAGACTAATGGAAGACAATAAATTCGGCTGGCCTTTTAGCTTAAAATTCATCAATGTCTGGAGCTGGAAGGGGGGAAGGAGCTGGAGGACATCGAGCTGCCGGGCAATTAATGACCAAGAGCTTGGCACTTGCCAGGCTGCTGCGATGCCCGGCTGTGTCACAGTGCTTAGGCAGGTGTGGGGACAGCATGAGCATTAAAACTCTTTTAAAAAAGCAAAAACTACAAAAAAAACCCCTCTTTTAAGTATCAGTTAACTAGATATTCTGTAATCAAAATCTGTTCTGAGTTGCACTGTGTAATGGGATTATTGCAAGATCAAAAACCTTTGAATTACTGAAGCCTTTCAACCTTCATGACACTTGCAGTCCCCTGTAGTAAGTACAGCAGTGAGAGCCACTTTTTGGGTGTAACTTCCCCAAGATTAGAATACATTGACCCTGTGCTTGTTTGGCCAGCAGTGTGGGAGCAGGATTGCAGAATCAAGCCTGAAACTCAAGCAGAAGTTCACTGGGCAGTTTTGGGGAGATAGCATCTGACCCATCTCTTCACTGGCTGGCAGTGGAGGACAGGGCTCCTGGGACAGTGGGGTGGCCCTGCAGCTGGGTCCTGGTGGTGGGGTACCACAGGGAATGATTCATAAGCAGAACCTCAGCTTGGGAAATCCATAGGAAGAAGCACCAGCTGCAAAGGGAGCTTTATGGTTATTTCTGGGCACCATCGCCCTGCTCCCCTGTCCCCCCACATCCCCCGGCATATGCTCCTTTTGCTTTCCCACTACTGATCCACCACAGACAGACCCAGCACCAGGTGGCTCCGGCTTTGCTCCAGGAGCGAATCCGTGACAGTGCCCTGCCAGCGAGCCCAGGGCTGCAACAGAGGCTCCTCTCTTGCCTTAAAGACCAGGGGCTTTTCCCCTCAGTCCCCGTGTCCCAGTGATGCCTCCTCAGCCCAGCATTGCTGCAAATTTGGGGCGATTCTGGTATTATCTACAGGGCGAGGCTCGATTGGTACCCATGTACATGGGAGGAGAGATGAGTGCGGGACATGGAGGGAAAGCAGCTTATTAGTGCAGCAAATAATTCACAGTAAACAATTTCTTCAACAAACATAGCTCCTATTTCTGAATGTCTGTGAAGGGCTGTGCTTTTCCTGCATCAGCTGGTGTCCAGAAGTAATGGATTTTGCTTTTTTTCCTTTTGGTTTGGGGTGGGTAAGAGCGTTGTTCACTCTGGTACCTCAGTCAGTACTAGTACTACCCCTTGCCCTGGTCATGATAAAGGCCCCAGAAACCTTCCATTTCCCTAAAAAAGCAAAAAAGGCAAGCACTTGTGTGGACAGACTTAATATTTTGTGTCCTTTTGTTAGAGCACAAAAGACTGTGTAGGCAAACCTTGGTTATTGTTGGAAGATGAAGACAAAAGCCATCTAAGCTGGGCTGTGCAAGCTCAGTCTATACTCGTTGTTCTGAGTGTTTTGAGAAAATGCCCTGGACATATTTGCCCAGTAATTTTTAATTGCATATGTTCGACCCAATACAATTGGTAGTTATCTTGTGTATCTTCAGCAGCGCTCAGACGGGCAGGACGAGGAGGAGAGGGAAGCCAAGAATGTAATTTATGGGAGGAAAAGCTGCAGCCATCAGATGTTTTGTCCTCTGTAAAGTACTGCCCACTTGTTGAATAGCACTTTTGGTTGATGTCATTTGCTGGCTTCTTGAGTGGCTTCTTTCAAAATCTCTGAGGCAAAGCATATTTTAAAAAAAATGCACATGCATGATTTGTACTCTACTGTTGTAAGTGTTGGACTCGCTCTTGTAAGTGATGAGGTTCAAGGTCCTGGAAACTCACCTCCCTTATTCCTGGTAACATGATTTAGCAGCCCTCCTGAAACCTGCCTACCTCACCTCCCCAAAATGTGATGTTTGCAGCAGGAGATGGCGTAGGGTAATGGCTATGAGAAAGCTGCAGGTACAAACACACCGTGTTTTGAACTGTTGTCATCTTTCCTTGACTATGGATGACTGGCAGTGCTGATGTGGCAAACTTAGCTCTGCCCATTGCTGTCTACTTCCTCCCTAATCAGGGTCCCAAGTCGGTGAATTGGGCAGGTAATTATTCAGCATGAAGGTGTGATAGGCAACACCTATTGTGTATATGGTGATGGTTGACTATACTAGGCAAGTAAAATAGGTTCAGATTTTATCACCACTAGCAATAGCCCAAACCAGTACATTTTTCTTGTATTTGGTGATGGGCTGACACAGGAGTGGCCTCCTGGTCTCCATGCTGGCCGCAGTCTTGTCCCCTCAGCATCCTGCTCCGAGCCTGCCTCCCCTCACGTCCTCTCTGCCCTGGGTTTCGCAGGACTGTTTTGCAGAGTCCCTCCTGGTGACTTCTCTGCTGTGGCCCAAGGCTCAGCAGCTCCCCCAGAGTGTGTGTGTGCAGCACAAGGGCCACAGAACCCAGGGGTTCTGCTCCGTGCTGGGCAGCAGGTCAACCCGCACCTGCAGAGCAGAGAGTGTCATGGGTATCGCTGCCCCGGTAAATCATGCCACTTAGGAGTTCAGTAGATTCACTTTCTAGTCATCCCAGGTCTTTTAAAGGGCTCTTCTTTTTTTTATTATCCAATTAACTATACAGGTTAATAAGAAATTTTCTTTTTATATAAAACCAGGCAATTTTTTTTTCTCTGCCCGGAGTGACATAAATGGATGTTTTCACATATAGCTTCAGTGTCCTGGGACTGATTTGTGGATATATATTGCTGCTTAGAAAGACTGTAATTTACAGGTGATTGTTTGGAGGACTTCAAATTACCACCACTCATATATATGGATATATAAATAAAAAATGAAGCTTCTCAGGAGATTCTACATAAACAATTTTCTTGGGAAGAAAAAGGATTCTCAGTAAATAAATAAAATAAAGAAGAGCAGCGGTATTTTTTATATCTATGCCACTGCATAAAGTATGGGTAGATTATTTCAGTCCTTCAATTCTGTTTCAGCATTTCTGGATCATTTCCTCCAACATTTTATCTTTTTTCTTCCATCGTATAAATCCTCATACATTCGGCTCCCGGAGGAGCGGGCAGGTTCGGGGTCTGGAGGCAGCAGGAGCCCTGCCGCCAGCCCTGCCTGCCCGCACCGCCACCGAGAAGAATAGGGATGGGAAGGATTAGCTCTGGCTACCTTAATGGAATATGTCACTTCAGCTCCTAAGTCTCTCTCATGGAAAAATACGTGCGTGCACACACAGAAAGAGGAATACTTTTGGAAGCTGCTTGTGATTTTATTGCCTCGCTGCTGGGGAAGCCCAGCTGGCAACAGCTCACAGGCACCTCTGCTGCTGGGAGCTGACGAGAGTGTCAGGCTTTCTGTTAAGGCTGGATACCTGAAAGCCACTATTTCACTATGGAAGATACTTATGTAAAGTTTGTCAGCTCTCCCTGGCCCGAGAGAGCTGTGGCTCACCCAAACCAGGGTGGTGGGACTTGAGTGGGGTGGCAGGTCTGTGGTGGCAGCTGAGGGCACAGCTGCAGGAGCAACCCTGCAGCAATGCCAGACGGGGACCCGGGGCCGTGCAGCCACCTGTGCTGTTCCTCCGGCCTCTGGCAGGCGGTGCTTTGGGGGCAGCTCTAAGGGGTACTTGTATTGTAGCCCCCAAGGGACCTTTTCTCCCCTGAATTTGCCCAGTTGCCTTTTTTTTTTTTTTTTAAACTCATATGAACTCTTAGGCATCTGCAACATTTTATTCCATGGTTTTGGTTTTTCAAAGTTACAAGCACATTAATGCAAGTTTAGATGACTTTAAGTGACCTGAGAGTAGAGCATTTGGTGGCAGTTAACACTCCTCAGTCATCAGAAATGTTGCTTTCTAGTCCTTTTATTAAAGCTAGCAGGAAAATCTGCCATTAGCTACCAGGGTGCATTTCCAGGGGCTTAAAAATGAGCACAACTTGTGTGAAGGAAAAGGGATCTCTATGTAAAAACTTCATGCTTTTAATTGAGATTAAAACTGATCCTTTTAAAAAATCCTGTCTTGTGGACACCATCCCCTCGTAGCTGGGTGGGATTTATCAGCCTCAGCACTCACAGGGTCCCTTGTGCTGCTGCTCTCCCAGGGAGCTGTGAGAGGAGCGGGACGGGTTGCTGTATATCACCCATCTCCTGCTCGCCAAATGAGGATTCAGATTCACACTGAGATCTATAAAAGTCAGTGGTTTATGACTATCTTGTATTTCTGTATTAACCACCTCATTATCATCCCAAATGGAGTATAAATCCAAGGGTAGCCAGTTGCTCGAGTCTGTGTGCTAGCACTCCCCAGCCTCCGGCCATATAAATCTTGGCCCTGGGTAAGGGGAGAGACCCTGTGGTTTCCCAGCTTGGGAGCAGGCAGTGTCTATAATGGATGAGTTTACTCTGCTCAGGGGCAGGTCAGGCAGTGGTCCGTACTTGGCTTGACTGTGCCTTTCTTCTGCGGCCGAGCTGCCAGCATGGGAGAGCAGCAGCGATGGTGGTCCCTGGAGACACCACGGGCATGAAGCTGTGCTAGCTGCTGAGTCACGCACCTTGCCCCTGCACATCTAGGAGATCATAGAATGGTTAGAGTTGGAAGGAACCTTAAAGATCATCTAGTTCCAACCCCCCTGCCATGGGCAGGGGCACCTTCCACTAGAGCAGGTTGCTCAAAGCCCCATCCGGCCTGACCTTGAGGACTTCTAGGGATGGGGAATCTCTGGGCAAAGAGATGTACTGGTTCCATGGAGGATGGTCTGTCTTTGGGGTTTGTGGATTTTTGCATGGGCGGTGGTGGTTTTGTTCAGCCCTGTGGTTGCTGATGCAAGACCAGTTTCCAAATGGCTGGGAACCAGCTGGGGCAAGCCCCACACACCTAGCCTTGGTGGCACACAACCTGCTTTGGGCACTTGCCGTCTTGCTCTGTGATGGAGAAATCCTGAAATAAATGACTAGTCTGGGTTAGGTCACATTGCAAGCCGCAGCAACCAGCCATGGCTAGAAAGAGGGATCTCTCCAGGATAATCCCAAAGGTACACAGGGGATTTGCTGCTCTGGAAAACTCTGAGGGTGGCCAGTCAACCCTCCCAATACATTGAAAAGAGCTTTTATGCCTGGTCCATAGTTCACTGTGTGTCAGAGTCAGAAATAATTGCCAGAAGAGGTGCATGATCTTTTGAGCTTTGCCATGATCATGAGGTCTCATCCCCAGGACCACGTGCCATTAGCAGGATACAACTTTTCCTGTAGTTCAAGGTCAATGAATGTGCTTTTAAGCATTGGTGAGGAATGTTACTATTAACAATGATGTATAATTTTCCTCAAATAAATTATGAAAAAAATGCAGCCTTTGGACCAAGATCTCCCAAAGGCAGCAACTCTCTTGGCCTCAGCAGGGTGATGTGGGTGAGCAGCTGACAGGACATTTCTCCCACAAATGAGAGCTCATACATTTATTGCTCTGCTATAAACTTCTTAAGGACAGGCCGGCTTATGCTTTTATCACTTGGGGCAGCTCAGACAGGGTTAATGCAGTCTGGCATCACTGCTGCCTATTCGTATGATGTCAAAAGAACCCACATTTTGCTACAGAAAACCTTTTTTCCATCCTGTTTTCATTATGAAATAACAAACTAATTATTTAATGTCTCCAAAGCACTTCAACTGAGACATCTCAAATCCGATGCAACTCTTAAAATACCTACTTTTTAAAAAATCCCTCTGTTCTCAATGAATCATGTGGCTTTTCCCTTCAGGTTAGTGCTAACTAATGAAAAACTCGCATTTCTGCAGGAGCTTGGCTTGCTGTCCCACCCTCTGCCTAGTTACTTGGTGTGATAGAAACTACAGGTGGAGAATAAGACTGAAGGCTGAAGCTGAAGTATTACCACTACCTGAATCTATATATTTCTGCATGTAAATAGTGGGCTAAAGTGAGCTGCTTTTCGCAAAGAGCTTTTCTTTTTTGTCTAGTTCATTTAGTGGGATGAGACCAAATGAATGATGGGGAAAGCAGAATTATTTTTAAATTAAAATTATGATCTGTTTTTGTGTAGTACAGGGCACTGCTTGAGTAGCTGCCCCTTTTAAAACACACACATCACCACTGGCTATTTTTGCTGCAAGTTCCTGTCCAATGCGAAGTGATGAGTTTCCCAGAGTTTGATAAATTACACCCCTCTTTTGCAAATTATTCTCCTTCAATCTTACACCACCTTTTCTCTTGACACATGCTAGAGAAGGTGACAAGCTTTTAAACCTCATTTATTGCTCGTACCCAAGAGTTGAGAGTTTTCTGGGTTTCTCTAAGGTTGGGCACACTTCTTGCACTCTGCGTGCTTTTTTTTTTTTTAAATTATTATTATTTTAATCACAATGTTTCTGCTCCTGAGCCAATTCATGCACCTATGTCATGTATATTCTAAAGGAAAACATTTGAGGAGAGAAAAAATAACAGGGATGGGTACATTAGGGACACAATTATGAGTCTGCTCCATGCTATGCCCAATGCTGAGGCTGCCAGGAGTAGGTGCAGCTCTTCTCTTCCTCCTCCTCCATGAGCTGCTTAATGCCTCCTGTTGCCTCCCCTCCAGCAGCAGGTTGCCCCTCCTTTGCTCTGTCATTGGGGACTGAAACATCATGCAGTTGTGCAAGGGGTTTTGTTCTGTGCCTCTTCTTTCCCTCCTTTGGTTCCCTTCTCCTCCCGGACACAATCATTTCTCTTGTTTGGCGTTGTCTGGGCTGGTGGCTTCAGGCAGGTTTTCTCTCATTAACACCTTTTGAAGATACATTGGTAAAATGTCAGTGTCATACTTCATCATATGATGAGAACTATTATGTGCACGTTGTTATTCCTGGATTCATACCTACACCATCTCTCTTTGTCTCTCTGGGAGCCACATGTGAAGATCAAATACAATGTTATGGATGATTGTTAGAGTGAGCAATGCTCCTTACCCTCCTGCTCCTATTCCTTCTTTTTAAAAAAATTATTTCTCCCCCCTCCTGTGGACCTTTTCCCCATCCTCATTATACTAAGTAAAAGCAACTGGGCACTGTCAGCATGGTCCTTCATAGCTTTGTTGGGGTGTGAAGGGGAAATTGAAGCACCAGTACAGCTGATGGTGGTTATGGCCATGCATGGGTCATTTTGGGAGCCCAGCTGTGGGAAGTGCTGTGGGGCTGCCCCAGCACCCACACACCAACATTGGGAGAGGTGCAGCTGGGGTCCACGAATGGTGGCTTTTCAGGTCTGAAGTTGGGGTTTGTAGCACCAACGAAGGAGCATCAGACCATTACCACACATCATCTGCTGAGGTTTGCCTTCAGCAGAGGAGTCTGGTCTTGCAGTGGCTGGGATTTCTCATGGTTTGGGTCACTCTTGTTGGTAGCCACCAGCTGGGCTGCTGCGTTGGGAAGAGAGGATAATGCTGGTTTTCATCTTTCTGGAGCTGCCCAGAGCAGGTAAACCCTGCATTGTCCTTCAGCAGAACGTAAAATCTCTGGGTGGCTTGTGGGGTTATCAGAGCGGGGATCTACTTTCTTGTTGGCTGCAAAATAGACCATTCAGCAGCATCTGAAGCCCTGAATCCCAGAGAGGATCCTATGGGTCAGTTTACACTCATCCTGTATCTGCAGGGGGAAAAGACTGAGACAGTAAATATAGGTGAGTTTTCCTCTCCTGTGAAAAGAAGTATTTAGAGCAGAAGGCCAGACACCCTTGACATGAAAAAGCATCTGCAATGGACATGATAGACACGGGCATACATTGTTCCTGCACCTCTGCAGATGGATGAGAGGGTGTGATTGCACCCTGTGCTGGAAATGTGAGGGAAGGGCATGGGGTGCATTGACCTTCGGGAATTTGGGGGTTAACCTGGAGATATTAATCAAAAGAGTCTTTTGGAAATTCATGCTCACAGGTACAATCTCATACATTTCAAAGCCCTGGTCTGGCTGCTCTAAAGTAATTTTAGGCTCCCGAGGCCAAGTCAGCACCAGGAGAGGGTGAGAAGAAAGGAGTTTAATCAGAAATGAAGAAATTTTCCCAAACCTCCATTCATTTTTCAGATATACATTTGCTGGAGGGTCCCCACCAGCAGTCAGCATTGCTCTGGTCACTGCAGGCTCCTCTAGATGAAGAAAACTTACCCTGACTTTGGAGCTGTCACAAATGAAAGGCACTTAACAAACATTTCTGAAATAAGAAAACCTCTGTACTCCTCTCCTCGTCATTCATTTTCAAATTGATAAGTTAAATACTGTACTCCAGCATAAACATTTCTCAGGGACAAAGTATAAACATTTCTAGTGAAGTGCACTTAATACAATTTTGTTTGCCAAGTGGCTCTGTCTCCTCCCAAGCTATGACTATGAGAGGGTTTTATTTAAATGGAGATATAAATTAATTGCACTCAGCACAGCCTCTCATCCCTGCTCTCTCCTCCATCCGTACCCTTGGACTCTCTGAAGGAAAGGGCAGGTGGGAACTGCTGTGGCACAGCCTGGCTGGAGTTGTGGCAGGACACTGCTACAGCCATTCCCCTGACAGCTACTTCCCCACTTCCCTATAGACTTTTTGTTTTCATTTGGAGAGACATGACTGGATTTGCTTCCGTTAGACGAATGCAGATGCAATCCCATAAAAGACCTCATTCCCAAGGCAAGGGTTAATGCAATGTTTTGCAACTTGGCTATATGGTGATGGGAGATACCAACCCTTAGACAGCTGGATTAGATTAATATATGTTAGATATTTTAAGGTCTCATTCAAGAGAAGAAAGCCAGCCTAATTTTAGACTTTGATTGAAAGCCCATCTTGGTAATAGCATGACTAATTTCCTTTCAAAATCAGCAAAATTTAAGTTTTGACAATGTCTTATACTGGCCCAGCTACTAAAGTCTAAGCTTTCTGACATCTGTCCATCTCTTCTGTCTCCCTTCTCTAGCTGAATTCCTATTTTGGTGCAAATTATACAGAAACAGGTGAAACCTGACTCTCCTCCAATTCATGCTTTGTCAATCCCTGAAATACTTTGAAAGAAAATGAGGAAAAGGTTTCCTCCACAGCAATGTTACCTGCTCGTTTCGAAAGGGGAGGCTTGGGGCAGGGAATTGAGGCATCAGCCCAAGTGCTGGAGAGTCCAGTGGCCCCTGGGCTGCTCGAGGTCCCTCTGAAGTTCTGCCCAACACCGGTCTGTCTCTTCCCTACAGGGAGATGCAATCTGTCAAGTCTGCAGGAAGAAATTTGTTCTCATAAAACACGCAGCAGTAATTTTATGGTACAAGAGGAGAGACGTACAGCCAGAGTCTTGAGGCTCATCAGAAAAATGGCAGCCACCTTTTGTGTGAGTATTGCTTTCTTTCACTTTTTTTTTTTACTACTTCTTTTTTTTTTTCTTTTTTTTTACCCTTAAGATTAAAAACCTCCTGAAGAAGGCTTACAAGGTTTATGGCAGAGGTATAGAAGAAGCAAATTAAAATTCCATAAATATATTTGCTGGCTAAAATTTATATATCCTGTATTCCTCGGGTATCTAATTAGACCCAAGAAGAAAATAGCCCTGCAAAGGATAGGCGTTTTGTTCAAATAATTTTTAAAAATTGAGCTAAATAATAGCCATTTTATACTGCACACAATATAATTGTTCTTCTTGTATTGGGGAGCAGTTATAAATTATCTGGTATCCCATTCAGTCTTGTTGCCACGCCGAGTACCAAACAATTGTGAATGTAGTTACCAGGCACGTAAATTCACGGCTTCCTGACAGCTATACCGTTACTGCCGCTGCTAACTAACCTTCTGCATAAAAAATGCAATCCCAAGGAAGGAAGGAGCATTTATCTAAGTGCTGACATTGAAACATTCTGAATAACTCTTTGAATCATTTGTACTATTATGGGTAGAAAATGTAATTATTGTAATCAGCCTTGAGTCTGAGGCCATGTTGTTTTAAAAAAAAAAAAAAAAGAAGGGAGAGGGAGAGAGAGGGGGGAAACCAGATCTGAACAACGAAAATGAACCTTGATAATGGAGCAGCCTTGAATTCCACTTCATTTATCACACTAATGGATGTCAAGATGACCTCAATCAAACATTTTGTTTTCCAGTTTTAAGCAATGGAAAATGCTTGCTTTTTTTTTTTTTTCCTGGAAAAAAAAGAAAGTTATTTAAATTATTCCTAGTAATTACTTTAGAGTAGAAGGTCAAAGTCAATATGAAATATCCACCAACCTTTTGATGAGACTAGTCCAGGCTCTTTACTGACACAGTTCACATGTCTCTATAATCCTAGTGCAAGCTTTGTGTTTCTCCTTCCCTGTTCCTTGTGGTTTTACACTTAAATAGAAATCACATCTTTTGTTGTTTTTATTAGGTCTCATTTGGAGTCCCAGTAGTATTTCATCTAATTTTTTTAAGTAAATGATCATGTGGTTTAAACACTATCTCCCTGACTAGCATATTTCAGGATAGGATATAGCTGTAAAAAAGGTACAGAAATCTAATTAAAATAAATTTATGACAACAGCAGTTCCTTAAAATGTCTTGATTCACCTAGGCAAATTTCATGAAGAACATCGTGTGGGACCTGAGGCAGGTCCTAGGCAAAACACTGTGAACATGGGCCCAGATTTTAATATTTCAGTTTGTTTATATCTCTGTGATGGACAAAAGCATCCAAATGCCAACACTTCTGCCCCCCGTGATTGGTGAAACTGTTGGTTGGATCTAAATTTAGCCAGCGCCCAGAGCTGCTCCTGGTGGCTAGTCTTCTTCTTGCTTGTACATCTTCTGGATGTTGAATGAAAGTATCTGTCTCACCCTCAGAAACGGGGTTACAAACTGGGGATTTTTTATCTCACTGTGCAGTATAGTCCATAATCTGCAACAATGTGACCTGTAGCAGTTGAAAGAGATCCCCGATGAATGCATTTTGACTCGTTTAATTTGGCAGCACAGTCTTTCTGTGGATCCACAAAGTGTCCTTAGTAATCGAGGACCCATTTCACAGGTTTCCAAACATGACCGCAAGCTGTAGAAACAGGAATTGTTTAGAAGCCACAAATGAATTATTTCATTGAAGACTGGCAGGGTCCTCAGTTTAAGGAGGAAACCAAGGAGGAATTATCCTTGAGAATTCACTGATCACCTACCCATCAGTGGTCAGAGAAGGAAGATATATGCCCAAAAAGAAGACACTGTTAGAAGGTTCAGGTCTCAGTTTTTAATCACACTTGCTACAGCAGATTATGCAAATCCTGGATTTGGACACAAGAAGTAGCCCTAAATCCAGGTGTATGGATTTAAGAGATCTGCATGCTCTCTTGCACCATATAAATGGTATGTTTTCTGTTCTTTAATACAAGATTATTTCTGTCTTTTCTACTTTTAACAGGATAATAATGATCTCTGTTGGCATTTTCCAGTGCAGCTTGTAACATTATAATATCTAGATTTTTAATTCTGGAATTTTAGAGTGCCTACATTAGTGTCTTTCACACAGCACTCACAAAAATACCAGAGTTTATTTAAGAGACAGCCTGCTTATCTAGGAAAGGATATGATGCAGTAAATGATTTGTAAAAAATTTGCAACGAACCCCCTGTCCCAGTAATAGCATCATGCGAGAGACTGCCGCGGGCCCTTGCTCACTTAACCGTGAAGCTCTTGGAGCGGTCTGTGCCAAATAAACTTCTTAGAAACAGTCAGAAATCATCCATATGGTAAAATATCATCTTGCCTCTCTTCACCAATCAATAATCCAGTATTTAGAAAAGTACTTTGTAAAAAAAAAATAAAATGTGAATCGTGTTGGTCCATGCAAGGGACCCTCGTGTAAGAAGGGCAGAGACCAGCTTGCCCAAGTCCCCTGCCCTCCCCAGCTGGGCAGGAAGTAGTTGCATGGCAGAAAAGAGCAGGAGCAAACAGGTAAGACAAGGGGAAAGATGTGCAATGCTTAAAAGGATGTATAAAGAGAGACAGGGCAAAGACCTCAGTGTCTTTCCCGGGAGTAATATCGCACTGTATAGTAACCTCAGGCTAAAAGAGAGACCAGTGAATCATAATAGGGGGAAAAAAATAAAAAAGTGTGGACAGTTTTAAGTTAAGCTTTTAAGAATAAATAAATCTGTAGAATGCGACATAAATCAGCTGCCTCTTTTCCCCTCCCTTCCTTCCCCACCCACAAACACTCGCTAAAATGATTGGAAACATTTGGGTCTGAAAAAAAAAGGGAAAGCTATAAGTGCTTTTTCTTTCTTTTTTTTGCCAAATCATGCAGAAGATGCTGGCAGCTGCAAAGATTCAATTATACACAATGCAAAAAATAATTTAAAAAAATAATGGCACTTGAAAAAAAATTGCCTCTCCAGAAATTGCGTGGAACAATAAATCTGTTAATTAGCTAATTAATATTCAATTGGGGTCAGTGGGCTTAATAGAACCTTTTTCTGAGACCCAAGAAATTTTCCAATCACAATGTTAAGTCTGCCCACTTTCATTATCATCTGAGCACAGGCAGCCCTTATCTGGCCGCCAGGCGCCCAGGAACAATGCAGCACCATTATCATCTCGGCGCAGTGGGTGCGGGTACCACAGTCGGATGTTGCAGGCTGTGAAGTAAAAATGCTTGAGCATTTAGGGTAATTGATATATGGGTTCTGCTGTATTGTTTAGGGCTGTTTGTTTGCTCTACTGGTATTTAAGGCAGCCGAGCATCAGAAGATTGATTTTCATTGGTTGCCGTTTTTTATATATATATATATTTATTTTTTTTAAACAAAATCAATGACAAGTTGTCAGTGCAGGACCTGGACCAATAGCATCTGGCACGTCCTCCCCACGGCATCAGGGCTGCTACTGGCTGGGTGAGCGTGGAGGTGCTGGGGCAGCATGCCCCCTGTGCCTTCCGCTGGATCTTGTCCGGTGGAGATGATGCGGTAAGTCTCATCTCTGTAGGTCTGGCATTTAAATAGCATCACTATAAAGAAGGACACACTTAAACCAGCATCACTATAAAAAGGACAAAATGAAAGATCTATGTTATTAATGGTGGTAGCTGCTAATATTTGTTCTTCCAAAGGACTGCCATTTTCTCCTGTAAGACCTACTCTCTGTTTCTTCCCTTGATATCAAAGTACGGAAGAGAGGGGCTTGTTGGGTTTGGGTCCCCCTGCTGCCCTCCAGGTTAAGAGAAATCTGTAGATTACAGCTTTTGGAATTTGCTGGACTGAATACCGTTGTTTATGGTATTCCACGACATTTCATAAAAGAGTTTGTGACCGAAATTACATTTGTTGTTTAGCTGGTAGTAAATCCTCCAGGTTAGCTTAGGAAGGCCATCTAGGTCCAAGCAGTTTGACACAGACTCCTTAAATCACTGCCCCAGGTCCCTGACATCTACCATACTCTTCTGATGATTAGGTTGTAAATGAAAAATAGAGTTGGCATTAACTTTACAGAATGGGAACATGATCTACAGGACCTACCTGCCCCTCCACTTCACTGAGCTTCATCTCCACACGCTATCACAAGCGACACAGAGGAGAGTAAAAGTTGCCTGAATACTTTGCAGTTGCCCAATTCACCTGCTGAAAGTTTCTCCTTCTCCATCAAGGAGAAATTCTTCTTTTCCTGCTTTGCACAGCTCCTTCACCATCCCTAGGTTTGCCTGGGAGAAGATCCTGGAGAGTGGAAGAAGAGGGAAAGAGGTTTTTCACTGGAAATTTGGAGAACAGGAAATCCTTTTGTCCTTCTTTCTCCCCTTCCTTTTCTTGTGAAGGACCCCTGAGGGCAGAATATAACTACATGGAAAGAAAAATTAAGAATTTTGCAATTATTTCCCAGGTGATGTGCCTGTCAGTTATTTGTGTTCTTCACTTGAAACTAGAGATTCCTGGTTATGGATGGCTTATCCCTGAATCTCCTGAAAGAGAACATTTCAGGTGACTTCTTGCTAGCACAGCTATAGGTTATATAATTTACAGAGGCTGGCCTTTCGCAGGAGCAGCTCCTCTGCTTGGTCCAGCCTGAGGAAGTTTTCTGCTGAAGCTGTTAGGAGGACACACGTGCTTTTTGGACAGGGAGATTTCTGGAGGAGACAAGGAGGTGCTGTATGTGGGGGCCACCGGCAGCACCTCCAAGCCATCAGCCAAGAATTTTCCCTTCAGTCTTCACTGTGGTTTCTCTGGTTAGCTTTTTCTGTCTGACTTCACAGGGCTCACATACATACTTTAATTTTGGATGCATGGGCTGGGGAGGGGGAAATACTTTTTTTTTTCTTTCTCCTTAAACTTTCTTGCAAGTCACTGGACTTTTATATTTATTTCCCAGGCAGCCTATGTGCAATTACTCTGATTAGATCCCGCTTGCCACCTCTCTGCTATAGTGCTCGCATACCCTAAACCTTAAAAGGAAAATAAAAGCTGCTATTTCCTATTTTCATAAATGAAAAGATGTTTCAAGTATTGGGAGACACTGAAAGAAATTCTGCAGTTTGAAGATACTTCAACTTAACTACTAATTGCAGAGGACCAGTGGGCGTAATTTTGGCACTATATTAGCTTTGCCACTCCATGAATAATTTGCATACAAAATGCTTTATTTTGGCAATCTATTAAAGAGCTATACAGTATTTGTGGCTTATCGCATTCACGCAGGAAGCAGGATCCTTGGCCATCTCGTTAAATTCTGTTGATGCATAACAATTTAAAGCATGGCACAAGCTGGTATGACATTTAAAGATGCCTTCACTTAATTATATTACACAAATATTGGGTTGTTTATCCTTGGGAATAAAGTCTTTTTGAAGTCAAAGTTGGCATGCGTATAAAGGAGTAAATTTTAACTGATCCCTCAAGTGGGCCTCCTAGCTGCAAATTGGGGTTCTTGCATTTTTTAAATTATTTGTGATAAGAAGCATTACACTTTGAATACAGACACTGGAGTTTGTTTGGTACTCCCCCCCTTCTTCTTCTCTAATGGAAAATATGCTCTTTAGCAATAAATCATCACATGAAACCAGAGGGGTAAGCGGGGGGAGAAACACGACAAACAGTGGTTGTAACAGTTTGTGGCTGCAAAAAATCCTCACTTTTGTCTTCAACAGGAGAAAAAGTCATGTAACAGTGTCTATAAACTGCCTGCATAGAAGCAGTGGAAGAAGAAGGATAACAGAAAGACTGATACTTTTTTTTTACATCCCCAGAAGGATAATCAGCATGAAGCAAAAGCTGGAGTTTGAGTTTCTCTGTAGATGATGAATCAAAAGTCTGCAAATCTAAAATTCACATTGTTCGCTTTAGTGGGGTGATCAAGTTTTCTTCCGTGGTAGACATTTCTTAGTATATTCATTCAGCTATTTAGAGGGTTTTTTTAAAACTGCTGTGTGTATATATTCATTTTATTTCTGTAGTTTCTCTAATTCAGCCATAATTCTGCCGGCTGTGGTTCACTCAGGAACTTCTTTGCCCCTAAAGATAAAGTCTCAAAAAGCTGAAAAGAAGGGCTGGTCCGAGCATGGTGGCCTCATCTCTGATTTGCAAAGATGCATTGCTCTAAACAGGTAACTTGAAACACACGCAGGCCAGGGGCAACTAGCACCACTGCACCAGAGGCAGAGCTGCTCCTTTCACTCAAGGAGAAGTTGAGTTGGGTCCTCAATTTACTTTTGGCTTTGCTGTTTTCCTCACCTTCCCCTCCTAATTAATTAACTAATGAGCTGATATGAAGTAATTTTATGTATCATAGACTATTGATAAAATCAGTGTTAAGTATATTAGCAATTAGTAAAAAGCAAGAGGGTGTTAGGGACCCTTAGGTCCGATTAAGTACTATGATTTAAATTACTGTCTTCCCATTATCCTCCATTTTGATCTATAAACTGCCCCTTATTGATGACAGATGTGCATAGTTTCACTCCTGGAGAAGCTACACCACGTCTGGGACCACCCGTCAGCGCAGCGGGATGGATGTGTGCCCCAGGCAGCCACTCGGCCAGACCAAGGCACCCGCATGTCTTCAAACATAGTGGCCTCCTCAGTCCAAATCCCATTGAGTTTGGGTAAGATTTAACAGCCCCTCCACGACCTTAGATCACCACAGCTTTGTGAGCACTGGAACATATGGCCACTGCCAGTGTCTGTGGCCAAAAATATGGGGACCTGCTCCCAAAACGGGCAGACGTGGAGCAACGCTCATGTCCTGATGATGTCCCTGAGTGGTGCAGCCTCACACAAGGTAGCCTGGAACAGCCAGCATGGGACTGCCCTGGGGTGCTCTATGAATTATCTAGGCACATCAACAGAGTTTAGAAGCTGACTATAAAGATTTGGTCCTCAAGGTGTAGTGGCACCTGCCCTTAACCAGCTAAGGCATTTCCAATAACTGGAGCACAGGTGACTGACTCCCACTGGTGTCATTTTTTATCAGGAGCTGGACATCACCTAACTTCAAGCATCTGCACCAAAGGACTGGCTCAAATTACTGTCTGAAAGTATGTGAGTATTTTTAACCACTTATCTGCCCTATAGACTGTCAGAGGACCAATCTGCTCATAAAAGGACTAATTTTTAGTCCTTCTAAGCAAAAGACCAAAAAACCCAAAAAAAAAGGTGTGTTCTGCACAGAGATATTCATAAGAGAGGTATGCCTCCAGCTGTGTTTTGTAGCAATGTATTGAGGTCTCCTCCTGCAACTACCTCTGGCACAAATTAAACAGCATTCCTATCTGCCTGGTAAACAGCATATTCCTTACTGTTTCTACCAAGTGCAGCCCTAATATTTCGCTTACACTTTCTAGTCATTGTGAGATTCGGTTGAATAAATTTTAGCTTCATAATAAACATCTCTCGGAGTTAATGGGCCAGCAGCAAGGCTGCTGAGCTCCCAGCTGCCACCAGCAACGCCAGCAACTCCCAGGGAATTACTTGCAGGTGCAGGTACTTGGCAATGCCTGGGGCTTGCCGAGCGCAGGCGGCCACGACTGGCATAAACACTTTGGCCAGTGCATTAGATGAACTGGGCACACGGCAAAGCCACGGCTTGCACATCTCCTGCCCCCACTTCGGCAGCAGTTCCACCAGTTATGTGTCTGCAGTCAGGAGAAGTGCCTCATGATGGAGTTGTAAGGCCCTGGAAAGCAGGCTGTGGCACAACAGGATGGTCTGCTGCACAGCCTAAGGATGTCATGGGGATGACTTGGGAAAGCAAGGAAAACCTACAGCATCAGCTCATAATCATTAATAACTCTTTGGGTATTTTTCCAATTCTTTTTTTTTTCCTTTTTTTTTTTCTTCTTTTGTCTTTTTCTTTCCTTTCTTTTTTTTTAAATCACTTAATGCAAAATTAAAAGCACCCATTTGCATAGCTACATCAATTTTTAGTGGTATGAAGTTAGGAAACATGAGATGTACGTGCTGTAGCCGTTTGCCACGGATGTGTGAGCCTACAGTGCCTACAGTGCCAGCAGTGCCAGCCCCCAGAGGGACCAGCCGAAAGGAAGGTACCCGGCCTTTTCAGGTTCCCAAGAGCAGTTGCACAAGGTGCACCCACGCCTCGGCCCTTGCGGGATCAGCTACTTGCCTTTTCTCTGTGCAGTTTTCAAATTGAAACCATGCACGTGAGCAGAACCACAAGCTCGAGAGCCAGCTCCCTCGGTGGCCGTGCCCAGAGCTGAAGGGATCAGGCGGGAGGTGCTGCGGGGGGAGGCGAGGTGGGGAAGACAAGCACGGGGTGACTGCCAGACCATGCAGCTTCATCTCGTGCTCTTTTCATTTTAGTGATTTGCAGGCAGAATTTGGGCCTTCGGGCTAATTTTACTTAATCTTACAAGATCTCCTGAGAGATTTTTAATGGGAACTCAGTGTTAACTGTCCCTACAGCTGTACATCCAAAGATTATTTAAACTTGAATGTCTTCTCAGCCTTTATAATTGAAAATCTTAAACTATCGTTTCTACCCTTTTGCCAAGAGCTTGATTCTTCCTTCATCCCTATGCTGTTGCTGTTGCAGTGTCCCTCTTTGAGGCTGGCTCCTCCTCTTCCAATTTTTAAATGGGACTTTCTACAGAAAGACATAACTCATTTTGCTCTTTCTCTTCTCATTTGTGGGAATCATCTGTCAGCAGCAGCAATAGTCCTGTGCCCAGAACCTCAACCAAGCTCTAAACATAGAAAATAGGGACCACTGCTGAAGTCCTGGGAGCAACCAGGAAGCGCCCAACCAAACAGAAAAAAAAAAAGGTGCAAAGAGATTGAATGACTGTAAAGACACATGGAAAGTAAGTACCTGCCCCAGAAATAACAAGAGCCCTGTGACCCTGGATAACGTTCTGCTTTTTGATCTGCCTGTCTTCTGCTGACTAGTCCTACCTGGCAGAGCAGAGATGCAGAGGGATGGATGTGCTGTATGGAGTTGAGCTGCCCATGAATGAGAATGGCATTTGAGTCACACCCCAGAGTAAGCTGCACTTCAGCTTGTGTGGGAGTTGCACGTGCCTTCAAAGGCATAGGGCTTTACTTCTGAAAATTACCTTGGTGATAATAGATGACTATGAACACTTATCAGTTTATATTCTTCTAATTTGCTTTCAGCTCCATCATTTTTGAAGGGAGGGTTCCTCCAGGACCTGGTTGGAGCTTTATGGTCTTTATGTGCACGTGTGTGCTGTCAGGTGTGTGCATAAGAAGTGTTCTACCCCTGATATTTGGTAGTTTCTCACATGTGACAGAAACCTGATGTGCTGGTTTTGCTCATTCCGATGCCTCACACTCTCTACATACATAGGCTGTTTAGTTATGACATGGAAACATCATAACACCTCTGAACAATATGGTCTGCAACACCTGTGTTGGCATTGCTTGCGTTAAATGACAGCATTTCATACTGAAATAGGAAATATCTCAGTATGAAATACTTTATATCCTGAGTGGATATAAAACAAGATGCTCTACTGATTTGCAGTTTTCAAGCTCTGCTTAGCTGTCCTCTTACCCACCAGAGCAGAGTCATATGATGGACTTCACGAGGCCGGTCGGAGCACAGCTTAGTCAGAAATCAGTATGATTTATGATTTCCTTTTTTCTAACATGGTGGGTATCAGTCACAGTCACAGAACCTTAGCCCCTTTTTGATTAGCTCTTAGTGTTGGCCTGTCCTACTCATACAAAGCACAGTTTAATATGTGGAATGTTACGGTTGAGAAGCCGTTATTTAAATACCTTATTTATGTGGTTTGTTATAGTCTATGCAATAAATTGAAAAGCATAAATAATGGGGAGATTCTCCATAATATACACTCATTTCCTGATGCTTTTTATCACATAGGTAATGCAAAGTACCATTACCAGTTACTTCACCATCATCTTTAACACTGAGAGTTAAAAGTAACTGGTATATAAAATGCTATTATGCAATATCTGCCTTTCCTTCTCGTATCTTAGTTATCTCCATTATCAGAAATGCCACGCTCCCTTCTACCAGCACCCACCAGTGAAATGTGCAGTGAGTGTTCTGCGGCATGTTCCCGCATGGTGAGGGACAGGGTTTAGCACCAGCTAGGAGGGGTGCAAATGATAGAGCATGCTCGCTCAAAAGGCTGCAAAGAGCCTGGGGGGTTCCTGTTGTGGCTGTTACAATAAATGAGATCACTGTAGACATGGCTTTCCACAAAGTCCTATGACTTGCAAAAGATGATGTTGACCAGCCGATTATGTTCTATTACTGACTAGGAAACAAGGATCTAATCTGAATCTCATTGATGCTAATGAACATTTTTACACTGACTTCAAAAGGTGCTGTTGGATCAAGCAGCAAATTATTTTCCTCCAGCATATATAAATTTTGGTTGTGTCCCGCAAAACTAGAATCTCTCAGGTCTAATGAGCAGTGCATAGCTCTTGCCCCACTACAAGGCAAACATAGAGGCTGACAGTGATGAAACAAGGTGGATCTTTCCTTCCGCCAGCTATTTGACAGTTGTGACAAATTGTCTTCTGCCATGAGTTCCTACTAGAGACTCAGTTGCTGGTACGGAGGGCAGGGTCAGCGGTATAAACTTTCAGAGCTTCAAAAAAAACCCCAACCACAAGGTGTTTCTATAAAGCACACATTTCTGGCCTACTTGAATCCAGCTGTGTGACTTTCAGGTCAGGAAGAGGAATTACAATACAATCTTCGCTAACTTTTGATTCTCCACAAAAAGGTCTTAACAAAATTGGATGAGTTTTATGAATATGTTAGCAGGGTGTAGAATAACTCTTTGCTTGCCACCTTCTCACTGAACTGGTAGGTAGCCTTTCTAGTGTGAATAGAACCCTTTTTTTTTGTAATGAAAGACTTAGGAAAATATAATAAATGAATGGAAAGGGAAGCACAGTAAGTTCTGCATCTTTTCATTGATCTGTTATTTTTAGTAAATCACATGTAATCATAACACAAAATCCTTGAAATATGATGTGACAAAAATAATCAGAAATCAAGCTCAACCTGAAAATTAAAGGCATCAGCTCACAGAGTTCATGAAAGCAAGAATATATTTTGGATGGTCTAGTTAGCATATTGCAATCTATTTAGCAATGTAGTTAGCATACCACCGCATCTGCTGCAGTGCTGTGTTCCTTATTAATCTTCAATAGGTTTCTTTGCCTGCTGTGTACTTCAGCTCTGCCAGATGTGCTGTGCCATTTCCTCAGGCTGAGTCCAGAGTTTACCATCTACTTGCCTGTTACTGCAACTGCTGCAACTCCCGCGCTTACCCCAGGTAAGGGCACAGGAGATGGGTGTCAGGAGGGCAGCTCAACATCCAGTGTGAACACACGAAGCAAAAAATTAATTATAGCTTATACTGTATGTGATAGAAATGAGTTACTGCCTAATTATGTCTCCTGTTTCCATTCAGATGAATTAACGTTTGTTGTGAGCCCTTAAGAAACCAGACACACTTTAAAGTTGTAAAGAGTGCTATCATTATTGCTTTAGACAGTCATTGAAGTATAATTATCCGATCATCTATTTTAAAAAAAAAAAAAATCAAAACTTGTTATATATGAGTTCTGATCTGGCAAATCACAGAGCAATCACCTTAGAAGCAAAACTGCTCAGCTATTTTCTGTAGTGGCACTGCCACCTCCTGGACAAACAGGAGTTGTGCTTCCAAATTTTTCATCTTCAGATGAAAGAAACTTTTCAAGAGCAAGAGGTTAAGTACAAAAGCCAAAACCCTCTCAAATTTAAGGGGTTAGGAGCTGCTAATATACCTTGTTTCAATGTTAGAAATGGCTGCACAGCTTTGCTATCAAAGGATTTTGCTGAGGAACAAGAATGGATGTGATGTTTGGAGTGTTGTGGGCTACTCCGATCAAAAGGAGATGGTGAGTACAGCTAGGTGCTCCAGCAGTTTGGTATTTCTTTACAAAGCATAAGTTCCCTAAGCACATCATGCATTTCCCACCAAGAAAGGGAGCAGTATTACTTTACTTAATGCCCCATCAATCAGTAACACAGAAATAGATGCTTTCAGATCACAGGATCTTAGTGCTAAAAAGGTTTGTATTGCAGTTTTTATCTGAAAGGGTATGGTATTGTAGTTTTTTGTCTGCTGTGATAGCTAATGTTGACCATCCTACCAACTTGCTAAGCAGTGGTTCTGGCTGCCAGTGAAGGATCTACCCCAACTCAAAACATACCTCCCTTGTCTCTGGGTGCTGCATTAGTTTTGTTACTCAGATTTTACATTTGTCCATCTCCCCAGTTGTCCTCTGCCCCAATGCCAGCTTTTCTGTCAATTAGCTTGGACCTCTGGCTGCTATGTGTGACCTTCAGCCTAAGAGAAACTGTAGGAAGAGCCTCTCACACTCTTCCCAGGCTCAACTTCTCAGACCAGGTCCAAGACCCAGATGAAGCTGTGGCTCTGCCCACAGCAGAGGGAGACTCTTCTCCCTGCCTCAGCTCCCTCCTGCAGAAAGAGTGGGAGATGGACACCCATGTCTCACGTGGGGCTGTCCTTGCTCAGGAGACGGAGAGGTGAAGCGTGTAGCTGCTCACCAGCGTTATCTGACAAGCAGAGCTGAAATCCCCCTCCAGGCCCAGCTCCTTCAAGCTTTTTCTGCCTGCATGGTGACAGGGCTGGGGGAAGCCTGCTCTTGCTTCAGCAAAACAGTTTCTTACTGT
>BJBW01001732.1:0-23676 GCA_004320125.1 Scolopax mira | reverse complement strand
CATCATGGAAGGTTGTTTTGCTTTTGGCTGATGCTTTGGGTAACTTCAGCATCCTCAGGTGCTGAAAATGACTGTCCTAAGCAACTGCAAAATCTCACCACTGAACTATGCTAAAAAGCTTTTTCTCCTCAATGAAGAGACAAAAGCTGCTGCTCATGGTAGTACGTCGTTACCAGAGAATGTATATTTTTCATGACAGATTGAGTGAATTATTTCTTGTTAGGGACTGATAGCATATTCTGGATTAGGGTGATGCTCCTTTTGATGCCACTACTTGCTAACTTGGCCACCACAGGCATCAAGAGCTGATGGCAAGTTCAGGGAAGAGGTACAGACGCCATAACAATGCAGGGAGCAGGGAGTCACAGAAGTCCTACTGTGAGGTGCCTGAGAACCGGTGAATGAGTGGTGGATGAAGGAGCTGTGGAAGGGGACAGTCCGGCCAGGTTAGTCTGGTAATGGTTGGTGGGACCTGGCCAAGAGCTGCAGTCTCCTTACAGCTGAGGTGCTCAGTAAGAACGATTTCGGGCAACACCTGCCCAGTTCCAGCTGTTCAGTCAGCAGATACCTCTTTTGTAGTAATTTAAGAGCCTGTGGTATTCTGCTGCTGTAGTGGTCTGTGGCGTTAGTCAAAGCAATTCTGCTCTCAGCTCAAGCCTAATTAAGGGTAGCTCTTGCGTAAAGTGAGTTAAATTCAGTAGTCACAGCCCAGGCCCCATGGAAAATAGTCTAATTCAACTACAGTAATACAGTGTAATATAAATATAATGGAAATACAAAACCATATAATTTAATTTGACATGACTGGCAGTTTTTTGCTTAAGTCGGTGAAAATGAACTAATACAAACAATGAACCTCCCTCTTCACTTCGGTCTTTTATTGTTAGTACAGTAGGAAGGTGGTTTCAGGATGACTTTGCACAGCAGCAGCCTAAACAAATGCATTGACAATATGCAAGTTTCAAGCTCTCTTTTGAAAACATATGCACATTTATAATTTTGAAATTTCTTAGATAGTTGCAGTAAGTTGAATTCAATTTTAAATATAGTCTGGACTTTTTTACATCTGTCCTCTGTGCTCTAAGGCTGGGGGGTGGTGTGTGAAACAACCCTTGGAGAACCCAGGTGAGCCATGGCCTTCATCAGCTTTTAGCCAAGCCACTTCCCTGCAAGTCCCACCAGCCCTACCCCACTCCCTTCCCAGCCTGGGGAGTGCCCCAGTAGCCACATGGCCACTACTGAAATCACTTCTCACCGCAGCAGGACACCGCGGGGCCTTCAGCGCCCACCCGACCCATCCTGCCATTGCCGCCACCAGCACAGACCAGGTGTGACACCACAGAAACCCTTCACAGGGGAGAAAAAAAGGTGTGGGGTTGATTTGTCTTTTCTCTTGCCCAATAAGTGCTGCAGTCAAGGAAGGGCAGGGAGTCTGGAAAACAGGTATGGCAGGATTAGGAAGAGGGGATCCAAATGTCCCCTCCCGCCCTGATCCGCGTTTTTGATGGCCATTTCCCCAGGGTCCCTAACACTGGGGCTTCCCGCACTCCGCTTCTCAACACTTTCCCCTCAGGGAGGGCAACGCCCCGCCGCCCCTCAGGCTCCCGCCCGCCCGGCGCATGCGCGCGCCTGCGCAGAGACTAACGGTGGGGTAACGGCTCCGCAACGGCTGCGGCGCGCGGGCCGCCATGGCGTACTCGACGTGCTGCAGGGTGGCCATGGTCTCCTGCCTGGTGCTCTGCGTCTCCCTCCTCCTGCCGCGGGCCTTCTTGTCTCGGGGCGGCGGGAGGCAGGAGCCTGGGGCTGCGCCGCTCGCAGCGCCCGCGCCGCCCGAGGGTAAGAGGCCGCCGCGGGCCCTGCCGCCGCCGGCGGCTCCCTGAGGCGAGGGAGAGCCGCTCCTCGCCGCCATTCCCCCCCGCCCCGCTACGCCCGGGTCCGCGTTTTGGTCGCTGCCCGGGGGCCGAGCGTGAAATGGCTCGGCGGTGAGCCCGGGGCGAGGCGGGCGGTGGCGCTGGGCTCCCGGCCCGTCAGCTCTCCGCCCCCGGGGTGCCGCTGCCGCCGGGCGGGCGGTGTGGAGCGGGCCTCGGTCGGAAGGCGCGTCCCGGGGGTGCTCTGCCGCCTGGTATGACAACGTAGCGTAGTTAATTGTTCCCGTAAGTGTTACCGCGTCACTCTCTCATTAGTGTGTGTGGAGTGTTACAGGCTGAATTCACTATTCTTGCTGCAATTTATCTTTTTCTGATCCCTTCAGGGAAAGATAGTTTAAAACCTTGTGAATTTCATTTGGTTGGTTTTAGGTAAGTAAGGTACTAAAGCTGCTGAAGAGAGAGATACCCATACCAGGTTTTTGTTTTTCATTGTGATCACTTTTTATTTGAAAGCTTCATTATTATTTTCTGTATTAAATGGTTTTGTTGTTGCATGTGAAATAAAATTTCATTTGAATCATCTTCATTGTTTAGTTTCCTATTCCGGTATTTTAAACTTGTTATTTTTAAGTATTTTAAACTTCATGCACCAGATTCTCATAATAAACATGCCACATGATGACTCATTCAGACTTGACGCTGTCCTTGCAGTCCCTTGAGCTATGTGCTTCTTGCCTGCCTTCCCACTTTGTCCCCTCTTAAGTTCTAGAGGAATGGGTTCGTACAAACATCTCCCATTCTTTTTATGCCCATTACTGTAGGGTTTTTCTCCCCAAGGCACTTCAGAAAAGTAGTGAGTATCATAGCCACAGGTCTTTGCAGGGAAAGAGTTTTGCCCGGGGCTACCAGGGAGATGAGGCTGATGGAAGCCTAGAGAACCCCTGGGTTTTACTGGATGCTGTCCTACAGGGATTCCTGTTCAGTGACTTGATCTTCTGCATCTTTTATGTGACTGTATGGTTCAGTGATGCTGATTACATTTGATCGGGATTTTTTAAGGACATTCAGGATGAAGTTGCTGTTGAAATAACATTATGTTGAACCAAAATACATGCCCTATAATGTGGCTACCCTTCCATGGTTGCTGTGTGTACTTCAGTTGGTTCTTGGTCTTTAAGAACTTAAATGTAAGTTAATCAGAACTGCGGATTTATAGGTTTATAGTTTCATTCTATAATATCTAACAGGGAAAACCTGAATGGTTGCTGATTTTTTTGATAGCACATCAAGAGTATACTGTGAGGTCATGATGGTGGGCCCCACAAAGGCCCAGCAGACCAGTACAGGGGCTGGGTGAGGACTGTGGGGTCACCTGCCTGAAGCAGGGGTGGGAGATGCCCTGGGCGGTGGTACATGTCTCTCCATTAACTTCTCCTGTGCTGCTCCCAGCTCTGATCTCACAGTGATACCAGATGGCAGGGTTTGACAAACTGTTTTCCCACAGCAGTGCAGTCTTAGGCAGTTGTCAGTTAATATTTTGGTATTTCTTTCTTTGGCTGCAGGATGGACTGAATTGATGTTACAGAAAAATTAGATAAAAAAAACAAACAACCAAACACAAAAACCCCTTGCACCCAAATAATTTTCAGTGACATCTGTAATGAATGAGGTTCATACCTGTTCTAGCACAGCCTACTTTTAAGCACTGCTGTCCCAAGCTGACTAATCACAGCCACAGTTAAATGCTTGACATAGCTATCATTAATGCTGTTTTTCCATCATCCCTAGGTAGCATAAATGCTCTGTCCACCCTCCTGCAGGAGGTGGCAGCGCGAGTTGAGCGTGTGCCTGGCGCAGAGCAGGCGCTCAGCACGCTCCTCTCTTGCACACCAGTCTTTGGCCGAGGATGGAATACCTCGCCTCAGCTGATCCGTTTCAGAGGAGGAATTATAGTCCGTATTTTCAATTTGATAGCAAGAATTTCATTACACCTGCTCTGTAGACCAAACTTTATTTCACCTGGAGTTATTTTTTTATTGGAAGAATAAACCTTGATTGAACAGTTCAATTCATATCTCTGTCATTCATCATCCTCTTCAGTGAACTGATAACTGCAGTTACCTGACAGAAATTCCAGGGACTTGAAGTAATCATGTCATTCTTGAAGTTAATAAAGTGCTTATTGTAGTCTTGGGGGCAAAATGCCTCTGAGTTCTAACAAATGGTAGTAAACTTTACGAATGTTTTATTCCCTGTTACCAGAAGGCTTATCGAAACAGGCTTTAAGCGTGGGAATGGTGCTTTCTCTAATAAAGCCATTTTCAGAGGTCTCTTTTTTGAAAACGGTGAGCACAGTACTATAGAAATTAATACTGTCTTTCAGACAGGTTGCTCTTTTTCACAGTAGTAGTTTCATGTAATGAAAAAACTTATTTAAAGAACTAACTGTGCATCTATCACTTTTCTAGTTTATTTTGTGGACAGGCATTGGTTTGGTGGTCTGGGGTTTTGGCTTTTGGAAGAGGAAAAAAGAGCAGTTTATAAAGTATTTTTAAGTCTAATGTTATAAATACATGCCATGCTTTTTGTAAAGCTACTCTCTTAAGTTGGTAGTTTAAGCAAAACCTTACAGCTCCACGACAATAGGTGTATAGTCTGTCTGCAATCTTAAGAACAATGAAGTGACATGAGCTTTACAAGAAAAACGCACAACTGTTCAGGTAATGCCTCTGCCCAGCTTGGATTTGTGCAATGCACATATGGGTTGCCTGCTGGTGTCCATAAGAAAATTATCTTGTTTCCATTTGGGGTAGTTTTTGTGTTTTCCTTTTTAACCTCCACCTGCATAATTTAATAAAAAATGTTCAAACATTTGACTTAGAATGACAACTTCTAAGTCAGCAATGACAAACTTTCCCTTAGAAACACCTGTGCAGAGGTTAAAAGTAAGGATTTCAAAATTGTCATTCCTAACCATTTTTGGGTAGGTTTCTAAAGTTGTGTTGTTGGGATCACAGCTAGAGCTACTTTGTAAATGTCAGTGAAAGAGCAAGAATTAAATGAATGCATTCTGTTTTTCCAGTTCATGCTGATGTTACTCTGTCTGCCAGAATAAGAAGTATTTATAAAAACATTTAGAAGGGAAAAACATACATGACTGCATGTGTAAAAAAATTTAAAACATGGGTCTCATGATAGTGTGTAATTCTGAAATAGGGAGTGTCCTCAACAATGAACCAAAACTTAACTTGTAGTCATGTAAAAATGATGAATTACTTGAGCTTTCTATGGGCAGAAGTGTTGGGGGAAACAGTGTTAAAGAACAGCAGCAGAAATCATATAGGGGCTTGAAAGAGAATTTAAATTTAATGTCAAGAAAACAGTTTGTATATAGATTATTCTAAGCTATTACACTAAATGCAAGAAAACCTTGGAGGACACTTTCAGTCTAGAAAAGATCAAGTTACTTTGTCATGGAGCCTGTGTGTCTGTTTGTTGCCACTTGCAGGTATAGAGCCCTGTAGCCAATTGATCTTATTGCACACAGAAACAGAAAATAAATCTTGTATAAAAATACACTTCTGATAGGGCTAAAGATTGATGCAAGTGTCTTGAGACAAAGGCTTCAGTAGAATGTCTTTTTATTGCATTTACCAAAGAGGGAGGCCTTGCTTATCCTATTTCCCTTGGCAAAAGCTTTGCTTAGAGCACACATCTTCTTTAAATGTCATGTCTAAAAGAGCAGGGGACAAAAAATGTACAAAACTCTGAGTTCTGTTTCTCACAAAAGCGTATTTCATTTCTGAGAAAGTGGTGGTTTTCTTTTTGAGTGACTATGATGGACATTTTACCAGGAAAATGTAAATGGCACCTAAGCATCCCTAAACGTGGGAGTGAGAGTACAGTTTGAAGATAGGTTTGAGGACTGGAATTTGCATTGCTGAGGCAGGAGGATAGTTCTGTATCCCACTGTCACACGTTTTTTAGTTAAAGCTTTTGCAAAACATCTTGCTGGTTTGATCTTGGTCTGTGGGGTTTTTTTGTTTGGTTTTGCATATACAGTAAGGCATAGTAAATGGCTTGCTTGGAAACAACACAGTCTTAGTATTTCCAAACCAAGGTAATGTAACCATACTTTTGGGATGGAAACGAAGAAAAAAGGCAGAGCAGCACTTGCAGAGGATGAGCAGAACTGTGGGTGCTGTCCTGAGGAGCAGTGTGGGTGAGATCTGAGGAGCAGTGAGACAGCATCCTTTCCCCTGCTGTCAGTGTGGACAAGTCACACACACGTCCCATTCCCCATCACTGATCCTCCTCCTACGCTTCCTGGGGCCTGCAGAACATTCACATTTTATAAATTAAGTCATGTGTTGTAAATCTGTTGATGAACAAAGTGCAAACTTAATGTAGCAGCAGCCCATACGTACTGTATGTCAAACTTTATTTTTTTATTATATGTGTATGTATATATCCCAGCACTTTACAGCTGGACAAATGTTGCAGAAAGGCATACTGTCTAGATTAAGAGTTGCTGAATTGTACAATAACTCAAGTCTAAGTAACTTTATGAATAGTCAAGTTGAGTTCAGTAGCAATTCCTAAACCCCATTAGACAGATCACATAACAGCTTTCTTGGAAAAAAAGACAGTAGTCTAAATATTATCAGCTGGTTGTCTATTTTATTAGGTGCGCTATAAATTTACTTTTTAAGATTTGTTTTTTTCCAGCTGAGTGTTAATATTGTTAAAAGTTTAAAAAAAACACAGTAAATTTAATGTGTTACTGCTATTAGGGACTTCATCTGCATTCAAAAGTTAGTCTCTTAAACAACACAAATATTAGCTGGGGCATAATTTTATTTTTGGACTATTGAAGGGACAGGATTAGACAAAACATGCTCTGCTTGCCCTGTGGCTGGTTTGCAAAGTTGGTTTGAAGCATTAAACTGAAAAATTATTTAGCAGGTTGGGTAAACCTTAGGTAAAAAGATCACGAAGCCAGGCAGGGTGCATTGGGTGAGTTACCACATGCAGCGAGGAGGTTTGCCTGAAGCTCAGGCTGTCACCTGGGAGCTGAGAGACGTTTCGAAAGGAGAGCAGTATTGGGGCACCCCTCAAAGCTAAATGGGGGTTAGTGCTCTTCCCTTCCCACAGCATGGAAGATGTTCTCCTGAAGTATCACCATCTGCACTGGCAACTGGGTGGTGCAGCAAACAAGGACCCGTCACGTGTTCTTCTCTGCTCACACAGAAGTCTCACTTGATTTTATTGATGGAGAGTATGTCGTTCCCTCCATTTGAAAGTGGCTTGTTCTGTCCCTGGCAATGTCAAATCCAGTCCCATCATCTACTGGTGTGGGACAGTGTTGGGCTTTTTTATAACGTGAGGTATGTTGTTTAATTGACATCAGCATCCACATTGCTATGCATTTTCATTTACATACTGTTTATTTGACATATTTTTGCATATGGTTCTTTTAAGCTTCCTGTGCTGTCAATTTCCTCTGAACTTTACATGGCTTCTTTACAATAAAAAGCTAAAATTAAAAATAATTTTATTTTTTTAAATAAGGAAATAATTATAAAATTTTAAAAATCAACAGGGAAGATTTAGGACTAGAAGGCATGAAATTCCCCTTTAAAATTATTTTGATAATGAGATGACTAGTGTATGTCCCTTTGGTCTGATTATCTTTAATTGAATTGAATCTTTTAAAGCACAAATGAGGCCTTTTAAAGGCACAAATGAGATAATTTAGAAAACTGTTCACTTTAAATTCCTGTTAAATGTTTTCTGCTTTCTTTATCTCTCTTTTTTTTTTTAATAAATAATTTTTGCATGAGTATAAGATGTTTTGCAAAGGTTTATCTACCCTGCTGTTTTCATCCCTCCCTCAGTGATGCTGCTCTCTACACGACACCAGTTATTTCCCCAGTGACCTACTGCTACAAGGCATTACAGCTGGAAGTAGGATTTTCTTGTAAATAAGATGCTATGCTTTCCATCACAGACTTTGAATAATTCACTAAAATTAAAGTGCATGATAACCGCTTCCTCAAAGTTAAGCTTGAGCTAATCTGAGAGAGGTTTTGGTCAGTGGTGAAATACCTAGGCAGTTTCACTAATGCCTACAGCATCCATCACCTAAAACAAAAATGTATCTTCAATAGAAGAGCTTCACAAATTATTGCTATCGTTTCCTAATACATATTTACTGTAATTTTCTGTGCCTGTGATGGTGTTTCCTAACAAGAGCAAATGTTAATTTAATCCAATCTTCTCTTGTTTTGCTTCTCCTAAAATTAGTTGCAGCTGGGTACTTACAGAAGTACAGTTAGTTGTTCATGGTGCTATTTCACACCTGTCTTTTGTTTTCCTCATGCAAGTGTATGCAGCCTGCCCCAGTTCCAGTAAATAGTGTCCAGGCTGCCTGGCTTTCCTGCTGCCAGGGATGGGGACGGGGACATGTTGCAGCTGGTGTTGGGGTGAGCTGTAACCCAGTCTAACAGTCACCCGATGTGGTGCTCCCATCCAGTGCCTCCCACCACCAGATGGTGATGGAGTAGCTGAGTCAATCACTTCAGTCCCAAATGGTGGAAAGGAGTGCACAGGGGCAAGCCCAGGCTGGGTATGGAGATAGACCTCAGGATGTCTAGTACATAGGGGAGTGAAATAGTGAATTTCGTGGCAAAATTGTTGAATTCATGGCAGAAAGAAAATACAGTAACTGCATGAACTTAGATTTATTGAGATTCTATTGCCTTTCAGTTGAATGGAATCATCCACGGCAGCATTTCAGGCTCTTGGCAGTCTCACTGTAGCATCCATGCACCCATTTATGCTCATTCCCCATTCTTGTTTTAGATTCTCTTTGCCTCTGTCAGTGCTAGAAAACATTGTTTGCCCTCTAAAATGCCAAATGCCCTAAGCTATATTAAATCTCCTCTTTTACCAACACCTTTTTAACTGCTTTACCCAATACCTTTTTAAGGAGAACAGTTTAAGGTGTTATCGCTTTTCTTTATCTTTCATTACTCATTTGGTAAAATCAGGTAAAATACTACTTCTCATGCCAATAGATGAAAATCTACACGGGGCAAACACTGCAGTTGTGTATCAGGACACTAGATGGGTAGTGGTTTATACATTAACATGTCTTTGCGTAGTACTGAAAGATCAGGTTCACAGCAGAAAACCAATATGTTGTTGGGGTTTTTCTGAGCAGAGAACCAGATATAAGAGTTTAGGTTTTCATCCTGTTAGGGATGATTCTTAGGGTTGTTGGACAAGTATATAGCTGTTAAACTCTGTGTTTTGTTAATTGCCCTGCCAGCTTTTTTCTCAAGAGAGTGATTGTGCATACCTAAATCCTAGCACTGCATATAGCAAGTGACCAAGGACTGAATGTACAGACTTGGTACTTACAGTCCAACAAGTTACTTTATTAATCAGTGGTGGTGTATTTAAAAGTAGAGAAAAGAGGTCAGTCACACCTCCTGCAGTTTTAGGCTGCACATAAAAGGGTGAAAAGTAATAGAAGCAATATAATTATTGTGTGTTTTCTTGCAGGGAAGCTTGGTCGCTTTCCACCCAGGATGCATTACCAGGTCACTCCTGACAGCCGAGCTGCCCCTCATTTTCCAAGGTCTCACCTTGCTGAAGCAGTTGCTAAAGCCAAGGCAGGTGGAGGTGGTGGTGGAAGCACTGGAGGATCTGGGAGAGGTCTTGTGGGGCAGATTATCCCTATATATGGATTTGGCATCTTCTTGTATATCCTGTACATTTTATTTAAGGTAAGACCAACATAAATTGAAAAGTCAAGGAAATAACAACTAAAAAATACTCAAACCAGAAATAATAGTCCCATCTGTACTTGGTTCCATTTCAGCCTTGCTCACAAAAACCTGTTTATGGTGGACCTTTGGTGGTTGAAAGATTGGTGTGTCTTGTGGTTTTTGCTATTGCAGAGACTGTAGCTAAGCATGTAGGGACAGGTTGCTGAAATCTTGTATTGGCCTCTGAAGTCTTACATTTGTTTTTAAGGATTTCCCCTCCCTGGAAAATGTGTGTGTCTAGAACAATGTTAGATTAATTTTGAATGTACACATAGCATTCTTTTCTATCATGTGTGACTGCGTATATATATTATATATGTCATGTACTGTGTTACACATTTAAGGTGGGAGAGAGGGAGCACAGTTATTACATACCTTCTGGAACAAAAGGACTACATCATTGGAGAATGGGAGTTTGGGGTTGTATTGACCACACTGGAACTACCCCAGCTGAGGAGCTGGTTGAAAGCTAGTTTTAAAAAGTAAAGCCCAAATTCCCCTCAAGTGTTTCACACCTGATTTAAACTTCTCATGGCTTTTTGTTACACAGATGTGACTTGCATGTAGGTGATGACAGTCAGTTGTGTGGGAGGAGGGAGAAGTGCACTTGTGGAAATGTTTTTTCCTTTGAGTGGGCACTGAATCCGGAGTGAGCAGTGTCCAAACAGTTGAGCCTGCTCTGGACAGACAAGAGGCAAGAGCAAGGTGAATTGGATGAGCTGATCAAGCACAAAGACAAAAGAAATTGATAGCTTGCAGTTTCTGCATAGAGACAGCCAGTATCTTTGCTGCAGGTACAAAGTTCGTGAGGGATAATGGCAGCAACTGTTGCAAGAAGGATAGGTAGAGTCGCATAAAATTCCTTCAGAACCTGTCCTTCATTTGACAATAATTGCTCAATGCACTGTCTTTTCCCTCCTATACACAGAAGAATTACAGGATCAGGCTGGAACAGATAAATATTCTAAAATGAAAAAGTTAGTTTTGATGAGTTATGGTTTCACTGTGCTTAAAAATATAACTTGTTCCAAGTGTCTTTTAGCAGTTTTAAGCTGGCAGTATCTCCCAGGCATCTTTCATGGTTTTCTAATTTTGCTGCTGGCCATCCTTTTCTATGGTTACTTTCTGGCATATTTTACTTTTCTGTCCTTTTTGGTGTTGCCTTTGGGGCTTATCTGTTACTTTTTCTGTAACTTGTAGAAACATGATCTTTTTTTTCACTCATCAGCTGGCTTCCAAGGGAAAAACTATTGCTGGAGAGCGGAAATGCCCTATTGCTGCACCTGGAAACATGAAGAGGAAAATCAGTGAGTATGACTTCTAAGGTGTATCTGTGTAGCTGTTGCCTCTGTAGAGGCATGGTCCAACTGGTTTTTTTTGCTGTAAAGCTGATGTTTCCCACCCATAAAGAACAAGCCAGAAGATTCTGTGTTGGAATGATCAAGAGTTAAAGTGAATTACTGCACCATCACTTTCTAATCTCATTCAGCTAATGAGACCCTGTGATAGTAGCCTGATGTCAAGTCCCAGTGGAAGCAATGGCTTTTCATGAGGTTCACTGAATTAACTGTATGGATTTGCTGAAAAGCTATGCAGCTAATGATTAAAAATGGATAATAGGATGTCCCTTTATAATTATTCTATAATCCATAATGTTCTAGTAGTAGTATATAAAGATATTATTAAAAGCTTCCTTTGTTTCATTGAATTTGTGAATTCTTAGGCATCACCAGGCTCTTCCCTACTTTTTCCCTTCCCTTTTAGCAATGCTCTAAGTTTTGATGAGAAAGCAAACAGTATTCTGAAATGTTATTGTGGTTTTACCTAAACATTGATGGAATAGTTTTAACTATTTGTAGACATTTGTAGATAAATTAATAAGCTTCCTCTTGAAGATTGAATGAGTAGTTACCATACCAGTATTTAAATATTTTGTGTTTAGCTGGCTAAATTGTAATAGGAAAGAAAAGTACTTAGAGCTTTATAGAAAGTAGTATCAGTAAGGTAATTCTCTTAACATAGCTGTAATTGTCTTGACATTAATGCATATATTAGGAATACCTAATGTACTCAGTGATATAGATTGTATTTTCAGTGCACTTGTACTGCATTGTGCCTGGCAATTTTGTGCAATTTATTAGTGATGGTAATTGTATTTTTTTCTCTAATGCTTGGTAAGAGGAAGTAACTTTGCAGTAAGTTAAATATTTACCATCATTATAACGCAAAGAATTTTAGTGGTGAAAATTATTCTCCCTTTCTCTGTAGCTCTTCATTTGTATTCCTAATGCATCCATTGCAAGCTTTAGCAAAGCAGGGGACAAGCCACTGGACTGAGAACCACTTACATAGTGGCTTAGAGGGAGTAACTTTCTTTTTGCCAATTTACTTTCCCATATTTTTAAAGTCTCAGGCATGCTAAATGATGATATTCTCTGCAGAATAGAAATCTTCCCAAAAACAGGATGTTTGTGCATAGTTTTCTCCATCCCTCCTATGTGCTGCTTAAATAGGTGTGCCTGTAGCAGCTGAATATTTAACTAACTCAGGCTGATTTCATTTTGTTCTGCAGCTGGGAACAATGAAGTCACAGCTGTAGGATTTTGGGTGTGAGCTACAAAAGCCAAACAAGAAGCTCAAGCATTTTTGTTGACAACAACGCTGCTGCATCTTTGCTGTTAATACTTTCAGCTAAATCAAAGCCAGTATAGGTGTTCCTGTATGCATGCATGTGTGTTTACTATTAAAATATGGACATATGTCTTGAACAGAAGTGCAGCTGCAGCAATACCGTGCTTTGCTCCCCAGGCAGCCAGGATGTGGTTAGCTGTTGTTCATCCTGGTAAGCCTGGCAGACCTGACACGTCTGTGCAGGGTTAGATGCCATCAAGCCCATGCATTTTATTCTCTTTGATAAAGATGTGGTTTCTCAAACCTTAGTCTCATTAGAAAATGCTCAAGTGACCTTTTGCTCTGTTCCCAAGGATTTAACAGGGAAATTCCATGAGAACCGTTAATTTTGTGGTAGACCATAAAACACAATGTTTTCCTTAGAAAAAAAAAAAAAGTACGGTATTCTCTTTTTTCTAATGTTAATCTTCCCAGGGTATTTACAGTGGCCCACTCACTCTGCTTATTGGGTTAGGGAGCCTTTGAAAGAATGTGCTTTCTGTGTGTCCTATTACCATTGGCAATAGTAGTCACCTTCTTATACCAGGAAAAATAGGTAGAACTCTTTAAGCTTCATGTTCTAGTTCCCTCACAGATTTGGTTTGGTTTGGTAAAGTGTATGCTACAGGTAGTAATGGGATATGGATACATTTTTAAAGCTCCTACTGACAGATCTTGGGATTTTCTTTGTTTTACAGCTGACTATGAGCTCACTCAACTCCAGGAAAAACTGAGAGAGACAGAAGAAGCTATGGAAAAATTAATCAACAGAGTAGGACCTAACTGTGACAGGTATGTTTCAAATCACAGCATTTTAAGGAGAGATTCTGGTGTGGTTAGAAATTAAACTTTTTTATATTTGCTATATTAAAACAGCATTTTTATTACTACTTCAAATTACAGAAATTTTATTTTAAACATTACAGGGGTTTTTCTGCATTTTTTCTCTTTTCAGCATCTACATTTAAAATAATTTTTTCAACTTAATTTTCCTTAACCAGAAGTGCAACTATCTTTACCCTTCTCCTTTGTACATGTACCAACCCGCCTTTGTCCCCTGAGTGCCTTATTTGGAAGATAATGACATATATGTGTAAACAGAAAATAAAACTCTACATTTGAAGTATATATAAACAACCTGCCCTAATATGACCAAAGTAATATTTGGAGTGATTCCTAAGAGACCGATTTGTTTTATGGCTCTTCTTCCAGTTCTGTGGATTATTTTTCTAAATAGAAATGCTGTTATAATCTATGTAAATGCCAGTTAGAGTATCCATAAAATATTTCTTTAAGGGCAGAATTGTATAATAATCTGATTCCACTACTTAGTTCCACCCTGTAACCAGTAAATCATTGCATTTGCTTCTGAATATAAAAGAAAAAAGGAGTTGTAAAACCAGGATTTAAAAATTCATTATATTTATTAATGTTTGCTATAAATCCAAGATCATATTATACATTATAAAAAAGCACTGGAAGCAAGTCTGTGTTTTTCACAAGGAATGTAACAGCACATCAATAGGACAATGCATAACTGCAGTGTTTGGAAATTTAAATACCATGAATATGAAGGTTTGCAAGTAAAAAAGATAGCTCTTCAGGATGTAACGCATGTTAACTTTGTCTGGATCAACCAATGCCTTTTTTAACCCATTCTGTAGGAAGGATTCTGTGCCAAACTCATGCCTTATATTCATTTATGCTTCAAACTGCATTCTCTTAGAGCACGTAGTTTTGCCCACTTTGCACCATGCCCCGTATTGCAGCCCTGCACTCACCTCAGCAAGACGAGGTGCCAAACTTGCCTGTGTTAGGTCAGATTCCATCAGGGGAACCCCTAACCTGCCCTGGTCCTAGTGAAACAGAAGGATACTGTTTTGGCTACTACTCATCTCTGTTTTGGAGCACTAACTGAATGCTCTATGTGTACCTTTACACTGCCAGAAATAGGCTTATGAGATGCCCAGATACTGTGCTGGATTTTGGGGTAGGATATTTTTTACTGAGAAATGGGTTTAGGGTCTGATCCAGCATTTGTTCCATTCTGTGTTACTGGCTCAGAGCCTTTATTTAGTAGAACTTCCCTTCTTTGTTCAACCAAACTATTTTTATAGATGGATCTAAAAGCCTCAGGGGAAATTAGAATCTGAATCTAATAAAGGATTTTGTATATAGCCTCTTTAAAGAGAATGGGAAAAGCACCTCTAGATGGAGCAAATAGCTGTTTTTCAAATACACCCACACTTTGAAGCTTTCTTAATCTACACTGTGATACTCATTAAGTTCAGTAATACTGGATGAATGTCTTAAAATAAAATGTATGGATAGAAAGTGTAATTGGAGCACAGAGTTACTCTGAATAACACTGAATAACAGTGTTATTCAATCGGGATGTTGACAGATTTAAATAAAAAGGAAAGAGGAAGAGAGTAAAAATTACTTGAGCTCCATTTATTAAAATGCGGATAAACAGAAATCCTTAGAAAAGTCAGAGAAAGAAATAACTGATATTAAATTTAAACTAATGCTGAAAGATCGCAAGTGAGACCATGGCCTATTATACTAGATATGGCAAAGCAACTCCCAGGCGGCCAAGTGAAATATTAGTGACCGAAACAAAGGACTTATTTTTCATTGTCCCAAATACAGAGTGTCATCATAATACACAGAGTTTGTAATAGCATTGATGTCTGAGTTTATGCCTCAATTTCCCCTTGCTATACTTCAGGAGAGTTCTCCTCTCAGCTGAACTACTCCAGGATTCATCCTGGCTTTCTCCTTCTGGTGGAGATTCTTAAAATCCAAAGACATTCTAATTTTGTATATTTTCTTCAAAAAACCCCATTCCTTTTGAAATGTGGATGAGTTTGGAAGGACAGTTTATTCTTAGATAATGCTGTACCACAGGAAGAAATTATGTTTCAAAGGAATAATATGTTCTGTGCTCTGTGATTTTATTCTGCTTTCTTCTGTAGCAAGTGTACGTGGTGTTTTAGAAATAGGTAGGAATAACGCAGCTCAATTACATGTTTTTAAAGTCCTGTTTACCAGGCTATCAATTGGAAAAACTTAGCATACACTGAGCAAATGTGATATAGAAGAGAGATAGAGGCTGTACTCTGTGGGGTTCCATTTTGGACCTATAGCTACGTTTTAATAGTGATCATTTTAAGATCACGAAACAACAAAATACCAGTCGACGTGTCTGAGATACCGTGTTAGATTATGGATTTTCACTGCAGTCATGATAGCTCTTCAGGAAATGTTCTGATCTCAGTGTAAGAATAAGAAACCTTTACTTTACCTGTTAGTGAGCACTGTGGGACTCTACAAAACATAAGCATTGCCACTATGAAAAGTAATAGCTGTGTTTGAGCTACAAATACACACAGCAAAAATACTGTCCTTTTCTTACAATGTAAGCCTTTTGCATCTCGTGTCCTCTTAATATTCATAAGTGCATTATACTCTGGTAAATTGCTGTGCAGACAGTCAGATGTCTTGTACGTCGTCAGTATCCTACAGTACGTCTTCGTAGAGGTTTTAAATGAAGTGAAAATAGTGCTTGGGCTTTGATTTCTTCCTCTCTAGTAGTGGAATTTGTCTATTAAGCAAGGTATCTTGGAGGAGGAATACTATGAAAAACTCACAGAGACCTTGTGTTGCAATGAGACAGTGCTTTCTAATGAGAGTATCCAGCATATTAGGAATTTTCCAATAGGAAATCCCACAGTATTTCAGCTGCATTGATTGATCCTGTTATCTGAGCTAGCATATCTCCCCATTGTGCTAAACAGACAGATATATTAAAATTACATACACTTTTGTCTATCAAAGGAGGATTAGTTTGACAGTTCTATTACAGCTTCTGTCAAAGGCAGCTAGCTGATAAAACCATTTCTTTTTGTGTGCCTGTTAATTCACATCTCAAATTCTACATCTGCATAATGCAGGCTTTTGAGAAGATGCTGTTTCACATCTTCACTTGGTCTGTGGAACAAATTGACACTGCAGCTTGAGGGGACCCAGTGCAACCTCCCTATAGCATTGGGCCTGTATCAGCTTTTCAAACAGTGGGGCAAAGTGTCCTGATGTTTAGCTTTATGATCTCAGTCAAAAATGTTTCATCTGGGTAGCTGGTAATGAAACGGGTGGGTCTGCTCCTGAGTTAAGTTCAGTTACAGATAACTGTGTGCAGCTGTGCACAAAGCCTCTCCCAGGGTCAGCACTTTGATCACCATTGCACAAAACAGCAGTATGATGCTAAATCTCTTTGGCTTTAAAACAGTATGACTCTGCTGCCTTGAATGGGGTAACTATCGTGTTATCATTCCCATAGAGTAGCAGGAAGTACCTATTTAAAGTGCCGCTCTATTCACAACAGTTAGTAAGAGGAAAAAGCTGGAAGTTTTCAAGTTTATGAGAATTCAAGTACTTGAAACAAGGTTTAGATAGTTACTAATCACCTAAGTCCAAAATCATTAATCTATTTCCAGCTCCTCTCTTCCCATCTCATCCCTAAGATTCACTGAGCAGCTGTCTAATCTTGGAGATTATCTGACTGATTGATGGTCTGGAGACCACCAGAGATTATCTGTTTGACCTCACGTACCACCCACAATTGAGCATTCTGCGCATGCTGAGGGCCACCCCCTCACTAGGGGCAAGAGATCCTGCCTAAAACAGTGAGATTCAAAAGAGCACCAGAGTAGTTCCAAGGTCCCCCGAGGGGCTTGAACTGGCACTTACAGAGAGATCAAACACCTACTCAGCAACCTGAAACTTAAGATGAAACAAGTGCAACAGTCAGAACCATTTTCACCCCTAACTATCACTTTCCTATTCTGCCTTTCTTTTTCTGACCTGCTGAGTGAGTTAGTAGAGCTCAGATCACCACCCTCCAAATACTTCTTTTTGCCCACAAGATTATTAGGAGGCAGTTTGGGGTTTTTTCCAGAGAAAATAACATGTAATGACTACCTGATCTTATCTGTTGGAAGTATTTTTGTAACAACAGTAATGGTATTACCTGAACACTAGTAATTATTAGAATCAGCAGTGTAGAATCAGTTAAAATTATAGTTTACTTTAAATGTGATAAAAATCTCAGTCCTCTTCCTCTCTCCTTCTGATTCTAAAAGCAAGTTAAAGTTACATCTAACAGGTTCTTTTCATTCTTAATTCTTCCTTCCTGCTTCTCCCTACCACCCTACCAGGCAGCATTGTTGACTCTGTATGATGACGATCTGTCCAACTGACATTTCTTAATGAGGCTTGCAAATTCTCATCAGACTCTTGAGACTAGTGCCTGCATGAGACGTTTTTGGTCAGACCCACTAGTTGCTTTAGATGTAGCATAGATTTTGAGTTGCATTTTCTTATAATGCTTCAAACAAGGTACAGCCTCTAATTCTCACCTAACACTCTTTTCTTTTAAAGACAGGAATTTCCATACTGTCTTCTGTACCATAACTTTTGCTTGTGTGTCACTTTCATCTTGCTCCCACATTGGCACTACCTGCCTCCCCTTACCTGTTTCAGTTTGCAGGCTTTCTAGATAAATGGCTAAACCTTTATACTGAGCTGGAGGGCAGACCATATGCAGATGTTGAAGAGTGATCATACTGCAGCCAGGTTTCTTCAGACTGTGCTGCTGGGAAGGACCAAACAGTTGGGTCCAAGCTCTGTTAATAGTTTGTAATGATAGTTGACTGAATTCTGGTGTTTAATGTTTTCTAGCAGGACTCAAAATGTTACCACAGACCAGGAGAAACGGTTACTTCAGCAACTCCGAGAAATTACTAGAGTTATGAAAGAAGGAAAATTCATAGATGGCATCTCTCCTGAGAAGGAGGCTGAAGAAGCTCCTTACATGGAGGACTGGGAAGGTAAGCCAGAGCCTTTCTTACCATTACCCTGATGATAAAAATTGAGTAAGGATTACTTATAGTCCCAGATCCTTTCAAAATTTTATGCTGACTTTATCATTCCTTTTCAGAAGTCAGTATTCAAAACTTTGCAAGAGGTGGTTTATTTTCCTGACCATAATAGAAAAATAGGTTTTGAGGCATCCAGCATTTCCTTTAGTGTAAACACTACACCATCTGCTGCCAAAAGTGGCATATGAATATTCATAGATACTCCATCTGCTGTTGGGTCTTGGCTGATGTAGGTTTATATCTTTCCCTTTCTTTGCTGGGCTGTATTTCATGCAAAATCATAAACCCCTTGCATATCAGAATCAATGTTTTGAATAACTTAGAGTTTCTACTTTTGATTAGTCATTCTTTGTTTGCTCCAATGTTGTAAAAGTAAACTCCAGGAAGTCTGTCTTCTAAAAATTATTTATTTGAATGTCCTTTCTATTCCTTGGTGTTTAATTTTTCCATAAATGTGTTTTCAAGATATCCTAGCTGAGCTGCTCACTATTATAATTTTAAATGCAGACTTAATTCTTCGTTCTTTAAGAAACTTTCAAAAATGATCCAAAACGTAAACAGCTCTGTTTTCTTAAGTCAAGTTCGTGAGGCATTTCTAAAACAAAATGCACAAAATCATTGACATATCTTTTTTTTCAACTTTAGAAATAATGCTGTTTATAGCAAAAGTCTTCAAAACATGAATCAGTCAATCTGTAGACAGAAAAAAAAGCTGGGGGGAGATCTATTTAAAGATCTAAGACATGCAATTTTCACCTGTTAGCTCCTATAGCTTTCAGCAAAGCTCAACCCTTATGAAAGTCAGGGTTGATATTCTGGCTCTCTAAAAATAAGTGCTTTCTCATCATCTCCCACGAAGTCATGTTATGCACATTCTTGCCATGGATTTAATACGGTGACATATACATGGTATTAAATGGATGACACACATACTGGCAGTGCTGAAAACAACTCTTTTAACAAACTTATGTATCCATTACTAAAGTCAGTACTACTTTTAAATGCTGGTAACTTCAAGTTGCATATCAATTTATTCCTAAGGTTATCCAGAAGAGACCTATCCTGTCTATGATAATTCCGATTGCTTCAAGCACAAACAGGACACAATCCTTGTAGATTACCCTGACCTGAGCCAGCCCTCTGCAGAAGAGCTGGCAGAAAGAATGGAGGGCATGGAAGATGAGGAGCATCTGTGCAATGAAACCCTGCTAACTGATCTCACCATGGGAAGGGACGGCCGTGCTTTAATACAGAAAAGGGACAAGATAACTGACACCAGTGAAGAGGAGGAGGGCCTTCATCACAGCCAAAGCATTGAGGAGTGCTGCTGTTGTTCTGAGGATGATGATCCTGCTGTCATAGCAGAGAACGCTGGATTCCACTCTGACAGCTGCAGCGAAGCAGAAGAGTCAACCCAAGAGGACCTGTCTGTAGAGTCTGAAAGTGAAAATGCAGCACTGAAAAAGCAAAAGGCCAGTTATTCAGATGAAACAGGCACACTGAGAAAGCGCAACACGAAAGGACTTGAGTAAGAGGGACAATGGTGGATGTTATCTAGAAGGTAAAAGTAGAGGTCATAAACTGTCATTCGTGTAGTTTTTGTTCCTGACACAGACTTCTTATCTGTGTTCATCTCCTTGTACTGATTTAATTCCTGTGGTAACAGTCACATCATCTACCTGAACTGGAAGCCAGTGCCCTCTTTCATATAGTCTTGTCACGGCTTACCATGGTGTTGCCAAGAGTGCTTTGCCCTTGCTTTTTCGAGACTGGTATCTTGGAGCAGATTATTCTGTTCAGATATNNTGAACAAACAGTCCTTATCTTTACCCATTGTCATCCCAGTTATCCAAATGTCTCTTCTGACTTTTTCTGTTGGTGTGCTAGTGGTTATGAAAATTAATCAAATGGATGTGTATTTATGAGATTCCCAGGAAGCTGGAGGAGAAAGTGTGCCTTCTTTCTCTTACCTGAATGTTAACTGATCAGCAGAAGAGACTGTAGTTCTACAGGTGACTCTTTCTCAACCGTGTCATTGCTGCTGTATGTCCAAGAAACTGTTGTCACTACAATCCACAAAATTCATATGCAACTCCAGCCCACAGCCCATTTCCCAGCTTATTCCATGCCACAGGACCAGTAGCCTACTATGTGTTGTGTTCTAGGAAGAGTGTGAGCTAGACTGAGGTGTTATGAATTGTTCTTTGTCTTTGCTGTAGCTGTGGTGAAGCCTCTTGGTGAGACTCCCAAACAAGTGCAGGAATTGGACCATTGTGTTAGAAAAGAACATTAAAAATATCCCTGGTGACTGGGAAAAAAAAAAAAGAGAGAGAGAGCAGTGAGAAGGTTGTCCTTAAAAGTAGAGAAGAGAGTGAGGGTGAGCCTCAGACTGAAGAGAAAAGCCACCAACTCCTCACGTGGAGCTGGCACAATGGCCCAAAGGATGCCAGGCCCTCTCCTCCCCTCTCCCTCGGCGCTCTGTGCAGAGGAGATGGCATCTCTCCAGGTAGGGCCAGGGGGACTGGAAAGAAGGGCAGATGCAACACTTGGCAATCAGAACTTCTTTTATGTCGTGCTGGAGACTTGTGCACCAGGCGAAGGTGCCTCCCTTTCCCACTATTGGGGTGTCTGGGTGCTTCACTCCCTCTGAGCCACTATGGGGTATGGGGGATTGGCCACTTGCAGGGAACCGGCTCAGTGGGGGGCCATGGGGGACACCTGACCCTCCTGGAACACCCTTGCTGCCATCTCGTCCAGGGAAGCCTGGGCACGGGATGAGGAGGGAGCTGGAGCCCAGGCCCTCAAGGGAAGGTGGAGGGCATCAGTCCTTGCACCAAAGGGAGTAGTACCCAGGAAAGGAGCCCGTATTTGGCCACATGCATCCCCATCACAGTGGCCTCCTAATATCATGGGTTACCTCACTGCCATTTATTCCAGACCCTATAAATACAAGCACTCTGGTAGCTGGCTCACCACTCACTGACCTTCAAGTTCCAAGGATGACTGGAAGAAAGAAGTCCCACAGCAGCAAGGCGAGTGTCTGCCCACGTTTGTGTGGGAAGGCAGAGAGGCAGCTGCAGGAGAAGTGGAGGAAGAGGATGCAGCGTTAGAGGGAGGACCGTGAGCTGCATGGTAGCGATGGCCATCACTCATGTGGCTGATGGTGCGGAGCCCATGGATCTGCCTTACAATCAAGAACCAAGAAGATTCACCTCCAGCATGAGTCCCCAGCACCACTACACCATGCCAGAGCTCCCCGCTATCACCCTTTTGTGTTCCAAACATCAGAACCCAGGTAAGAGTTAGAAAATCATTTAGAAATTGTTTTAGAAATTGGTTTTTTTCAATGGTTTTATACCAGCCACATATTTAAAAGCAAATGAATGCAACATCAGATCAGGCGGACTGAGCACGCTACGTACAAACACAGCTGGAAAGGTTGGTCTACTCAAGTGATTTTTCTCAGCTTTGGACCTTCACAAGTTTTCAAGGGGGGTCATAGATTCCTAGAGAGCAAATAAACACCTGACAATATGCTTATTTTTCTCAGTGATCTGCCCAGGATGGCTTACACAGTGCCCAGAGACCACTCCTCTCTGTTGGTAACTACTGTTGTGATCAACCATCTGCCAAAATGCAAGATTACCCAATCTATGTTACTCCTGCCAGAGGAAATTGCAAGTCTCCTGTCATTGAAAACTTCTCGGATAAAAAGAGAAATTCATGGCCCCTGTAGTCAGAAGATTTTCTGATGTCTAACCTCACCAGTTTGAATCATGCTGTCTGTCAGAGGTATGGAGGACAGATGCTTCACTTCTGCTTTCCAGTAGTTTTTTTACTTATTTCAAGCTTGGGTTATTTTGTAATTGTCCAGTTCATCATTCCTGCCTAAGTATAGTTCTTTGCTAAAAACATTCCAGGTTTTTCTGGCTTTTTTCCAGGCTAATTTTGGTAGAAATGAGCAAGCCAATAATGCAGTCTCCATGGACACCTAGACTTGGAAAGAGCTGGTTTAGGTCCCAGCAAACAGCACTGAGGCAGCAAGAACGGGACAGTGGGGGCCTAAGGCAGCAAACAACTGAGCCTCTGCTTGGCCAGTGTTCATTAGGAATCTCTCTGTCCTTTTCATGAAAATGGGTAAGAGGAGCATTTCTACAGTGTGTACCAATTTCAAGTCTTAGAGCTCACAGTTTGAGAAAATTTACAGGCTGAAAATGACTGCAGATCTGGTAAAGTCAGGATAATTTATGTGACTGTTTTTCATTTATATAAGTGTTAAAGGTAAAAATACAATATAAACATCAGTGGGAACTCTTTATGTTTAAATAACCTCCATACTCTGTGTAGCTAATTTATCAAGCTATTTCTTACCTTGAGTCGGGAAAGACATAGTTGTTTCAAACAAATTAAGTTTAATACTTCTGCACAGCGTTCTGTATTGACAAATACCAGAACCTCTATGACATACATATGGTAAATTATGGGAAAATATAAAAATCAGTCATTGCACATACTGTTAAATAAATACATTTACTCCATAATATCAAAGAGTGTCTTTAAAAAAGTTTCTTTGTAAGAGTACATTCTTGCAGGTTTATCTAAAACTCCATATAGGTCTGAACAAAAATGAGATGCCTGACTACTCGAAACAGGTCCAGACAGTCTTGTGTGCAAGCAATTAACAAAGCTCCAATATTTGTCTTTTTTTATACAGGTTTTACAAAAAGCCACTGTAAGAGGTTTGTTTCTGACATCCTTTTTCACTTCTCTGGGAAACTTCCTGTGTGATTTGCTAATTCTTGTGCAGGGTGAGTTAATCCAGTATTATCCCTTAAAACATGGGCAACTATTATTAGGAATATTTTGTTTTTCTAGATGCCCTGTTTAGTTGCAATAATGACATCACAGAATTTGATGGCACATTTAACAGTAAAGTTCAACTTCTTCACTGATAGATGTTCCAGATCTCCCCTTTAGTGTGAACAAGATTTCATGGGATGTATGTAAGAGCAAAATTTGGCTTCCCTTTCAAATTTCCAAAGTATTGCTGCCAATACCGCCCAATTTTGAGATCCAGATAAGCCCACTTTTAAGCAAAGACAGACCAGAAGACATTAGGACTCTTGTAGAGACACAGAAATGTGGTGTTACAGAGACACAGCAGGAGTTAGAAAGGAACTTTCAGCTACAGCAGCAGGCTTTGGATTAGGCCCTGAACAGAAATAAATGGGTGAAAATGTCATCATGAAGAAATCTGCAAAGAAATCAAGCTGTTCAGGAGAGAAAAAAATGGTATGGGCAGAGTTCTTTCCAACATAACACAACATAAGCAGTGACCACCATAGTCTATCAATGAATACC
>BJBW01001731.1:348495-370293 GCA_004320125.1 Scolopax mira | reverse complement strand
CCCTTGTCCTGTCATCTGTAACTTGGGAGAAGAGACCAACCCCCACCTCTCTACACCCTCCTTTCAGGTAGTTGTAGAGAGCAATAAAGTCTCCCCTCAGCCTCCTCTTCCCCAGACTAAACAACCCCCAGCTCCCTCAGCCTCTCCTCATAAGACTTGTGCTCCAGACCCCTCACCAACTTTGTTGCCTTTCTCTGGACCCGCCCAGCACCTCAATGTCTTTCTTGTGGTAGGGGGCCCAAAACTGGACACAGTACTCGAGGTGGGGCCTCACCAGTGCTGAGTACAGGGGGATGATCACCTCTCATGTCCTACTCACCACACTGTTCCTGATCCAGGCCAGGATGCCGTTGGCCTTCTAGGTCACCTGGGCACACTGCTGGCTCATGTTCAGCCGACAGCCGACAGTCGACCAACACCCCCAGGTCCTTTTCTGCCAGGCAGCTCCAGCCACTCTGCCACCAGCCTGTAGCACTGCCTGGGGTTGTTGTGCCTAGGAAAAAGCTCAGGGGCAGCCTGTAGTAATATTTACTCAGAATATTCCCTGCTCCTCTAACAATTTATGGCCAAGGAATTTCTTAAAATACCAGTGATAATTTTGTATCAAATAGCCTGCATGAATTTGGTTTATCCACATTCTGTTTCTGCAAGGAACTCTGTATCTCAGCCTTAGTGCGTGTGAAGAATCAACTCCATTTGTTTCCCACCTGCCCCCTAATATTCCTGTTTGATGACCTATTAAGAACTAAGAACTCTGAGAGGCACTGAATATTTTTTTTCTATATTTAGCCTTTACGATTTTATCGGACAGAATTGTATACATCCTCAATTACCTCTCTTCCAACGTGGGTTTCTCAGTCCTTGCCTATTCTGAGCTAATTTCCTTACTTTTCTGCCCTTCCTTGAGTATTTCCTAGCCATATAAGATATTTTAAAAGTGAGATAAGAGGATCAAAACTGCAAAACTAGTTATATATTTATACAGCAGAATAACAGTCTCTGTTTTTTTTTTTACCGCTCCTGTCTGTATAAAATAACACTGCCTGTTCTGATTTCCATTCCTGTATGTATATGCCCTTTTGGGGCTGCTACTGGTCTGATGTCTCCATCAAAATATTTGAGATAATCCAAGATATCAGTCTGAATTGCAATCATCTGATCAGAGCCCAGTATTTTGTATGTAGTCAGGACTCTCTTTTCCATATAAGTATCATGTCACATCTACCATCTTTAAAATTTATAAGCCATTGTAAGTGTTATGGGTTCTTCTCAGATACCTTATGGCTGGTCTCTACTTGCCTAATGGTTTTTAATTTGGGGCTTAGGAGTGGTTGGATTAAAAACTTCTAGGTTTTTTGTATTTGCATAAAAGTCGGAGGTGGGAGTTTGAATGAGAAGGGAGTAATTCTTTCTGCAGCTTTTAAAAATAAATGGCTGGCAGTAAAGATGCAAAAGCCCTCAAATTATCTGTGTTTTCCTTCTTTCAAGCTTTTAAAAAAATTGACTTTACAATTTTCATCAGAAGGATATCTTTCTTTACTAATAAATGTATAAGGTTATGAGCATGTTTGCCATCCTAAAAGGATAAATACCCCTATATTTGCAACAAGAATTCAGCCACTGCTATAATAGATCAGAATTTATTCACATTAGCTGAGATTAAGTGAGATCACCAAATAAACAAAGATGAAAGAATAAAATACTTTAAAAAACAGATTGTTTTTCCTATTTGTCAAGTGTGTTTTTAATCATTAATGATAACACTGTATAGTAGATGACCTTTTTGATGAAAGACTGAAAAATATATGGTTAATTTGAAAATTAAGGAAATTTGAGTAATCTGAAGTGTCACTTCAGTTCTCTATATTAAATATTTGAGCAATAGTAAGGCTGTTTTTCATGTAGTTATTGTAGTAAACAATAATATTAATATTTCCAAGTGACATCCTAGCACTTTTAGTTAAGTGCCCTGTTTTTAAAAGTCTGGTAAGCAGTCAATATTTAGTCAAAAATATGAGTGAAAGTCTTGAGATAACTATGCCAGACAGGATTTGCATAATTTCCCAAACTGGTTGCTGTATTTGTCCCCAAAGTGAATTCCTGGGTTATGACTTTTGTTCACAAATACCAGGGCTTTTCCACTGCTGCAGGTCCACACAGGGTACATGCCTAGGTAGGTACCATGTCACTGTTTGTGAATCCAATCAGAATACTATGTAAGGAACTTAATTTGACCTACTTACAGAAATAGTACTATACAACTTGCCAGATTTCATCTTTTTTCATTATTTTGATGTCATAAAAGTCATCCTTTCATCTATCAGAGATTCCCAGTAGATATGGATGAGGGAAAAGAGTTATCTTTCAGGTCTGTCATCATCCTAGTTCTGAGCAGATGCTGGTATATTGGACTCTGAACACCTTAAATATTGCTGGAGTTCTTGGACTATGTGGTGTAGTTTCTTACTTTGGGATATCTGGATGGTACAATATAATTGCATTGACTGAAAGCAAAAATGAAATGTCTTTCTTTGGTGAAACTAGCATGGGAAGTTTTATTTTAAGAAATCCCCATGAGGAAGATTTTGATTATCGAGTTAGAACAGAGTTTTCACTCTGACTCTTTTATTGAGTATTTGATTTTGCTGAGATTTATACTTCTGTGTCTTCCACAGCTGCTGAAATTGGATTATTATCAGAAACGGTAAGCTTTCTTTTTTGAAATGTAACTGCCAGATGACTGCTTGATTCAAGAAACAGCTTGACTAAAGCTAAATACTCAGTACCTATGGGAAAACAAAGAGAATTTAAAATACTTATTCCCTATATCTCATAATCATAAATAAATGCATGCTTTGTGAAAATTAATTTAATCATATTCTATGAGTGTTTATCAGAGGGAAACTAAGGAATGAATTAAAGATTCATTTCCAAAATTAAAGTTGACAACTGTACAGTTTTTTTCTAAAACAACTATAACTTAAGTTGACTAACATGGAAGAGAATACACACTAACTAGTCAGCACCAAAGAGAAGTGTGGGGGAAAAAACTCGTACTATCAAATAAAAACTAGCAATCTAGGACTCCTATTATAAACAGTTATCTGAGAGCAAGTAAATTCCTTTATACATTATAATAGAAATTTTAGTTGCATTAATTTAGAAGGGTTCACCACTGAAGATTACCTTTTATCTCCCTGACTTCCCCATTCCACCAGAGTGTTGCACTTAGTATTGAAATAGCAACAGTGTTTTGCTCCTCTATTTGCTGTCAGTGGTCCAAACGCAGATGCTGCTAACAGATTACACAGTCCATCCAGTTCCTCCTCCTCGGGCTAGATTTTCTATATTATTTAAAACTCAGAAAACAGTTCTTGCATTGAATTGCACAGTTAAGTCATATATCAAGATGGCAAAAATTATGGTAGTGCCTCTCAGCTCATTACACGTTAAATTACAGGCGCTTATGGTTGTGGACTTTGTGCTGGCATTTGACAACAGAAGAGACTCTGGTTGCAATCCAGGCTAGATAAGAGTGAGACAGTTGGTCCATTAATCAAGTGAACAATTTCAGCTTCACAGAACACTAACCTCAGATGGTCTAAATTGGCTTAGGCAGTGGAGATGTGCTGCCTTACTCCGAGGCCATGCCCCCTATTTTTTATCTGGTTTGTTAGCTGAGACAGACCATGGGTTAAGTTAGAACAGGGAGACTAATTTATTTTAGTGCCAGACATCTGCATTTGGCTTCAAGTGATGACACAGTTCTTACTTTGTTCTCAAATGCCAGTATTTCTATGCTAGGAAAGTCCTATTTGTCTTCAAATATTACATTATCATATGTTTCTGGGGCAGGCACAAAATGCTGTTGGCTACTGAGCACCCTGATGGTAGACATCTGAAGGAGCAGTGGTGTGACCTCATTCCTTTCTGCCTTGATATCTTCATTCAGTTATTTACAATGGCTTGCAAAAATCTAGCCTCTCTGTAGTCCAAGCTTCTATATCTATAAAGTACTAGATGCTCACCTCATTTTCTAGTAATAATTCTATCTGAAGCCAGTAACTTTAAATTTGAAGAGACAACAATAAGGAACAGAGAGTTCTGTGAGAATACAGGGACAAGCAGACACATTCTTCATGAGCCACTTCACGCCCAGATTCAGGCACCTGCCCACTGCCAGACGAACAATTAACTCGAGCACCTACCCCAGCACTCACTCATTGTTATACTTCTTCCTGGGCAAAGCTGTCATGTGTGGAAGTGTTCAGGCAACAAGATGAGGTGGTAACATAGATGGAGAAGGATTTTGAAGATTTCAACTCTCCAACAAAGGAGGAAAAATGGCAAATTGACATATGCCAAGCAGCTGCAAGGTTTGTACATTTTTTTCCTGCTGAAGATGGAGAAGGTCAGCTGCCAAACTGGATTCTGTCACTTGAATTTGTTTTGTGAGAGCTGCACCCCTGAACTCTCCCCACAGCCACTCTCCAAAAGTCTGGAAACAGTGTTAAAATTTTTGTTATTGTCCATTCTGTAAAGAAATATCCATATTGATTTATTCTTTATATAATAAAACAAATCCACAATCATGAACATGATTTCTCTAATTCTAACAGTTAGTGTGGTGAAAAATAGGCATGTGCAGTAGTCATCTTAGAATGAGTTTTACATCAAGTATGAAGCTTGATTTTTTCTTTTCAAATGAAAGGGTATTGTGCCAGATATCACCTTGGGGAAGCAGACTTTGGCTTTTCATTCTACAGTCACAACATGAAATAGTAAAAAGACATGTGATAAAGTAAAGCAAGTCTCTTCACCAATTTTGGGGGTTTTTTTGTAGACATTAACTGATACTTCATCTCACATGGATAAACTGTCAGCTTTAACAGAAATTAGAAAGACTAACATAAGTTCTATCACCTATGATTGAGATCCAAAGATATTAATGCAAGCAATTACAATTACCTTGGGGGTTTACAGCTAAACTTGTTTCTCATGATCACTATGATTGAGGATGTGATGATCAAAGACTGAGGAGAAGCTGTGGTATAACTGGAAACAAACCAGTTTTCATTTCATAGAGCAAGAAATTATGCTTATTAAATGATAAAAATAATCCTCAGATATGTATCTTAGCCTAAAGGAAACTATATCATTGATAAATTTTTACATAGACTGATAGATTGTTAAATCACACTGTTTTCCAATGATCTATTGTTTCACAAACATAACATACAGAATGTACAAGTTACAAGAAATTTTTTAGTAAATATTTATTTATAATTCTTTGATGTCCTATATTGAAGGGTTATATTAATGGCCAACCATGGTAAATTTATAATCATAGAATCATAGAATGGTTTGGGTTGGAAGGGACCTTAAAGATTAGTTCCAACCTCCCAGCCGCGGGCAGGGACCACTAGATCAGGTTGCTCAAAGGCCCATCCAGCTTGGCCTTGAACACTTCCAGGGATGGGGCATCCATGATTTCCCTGAGCGACCTGTTGCAGTGCCTCACCAGCGAGAAAACAATTTCTTTCTAGTATCTAATCTAAATCTCCCCTCTTCCAGTTTATAACTGTTACCCCTTGTTCTGTCACTACATGTCCTGATAAAGAGTTCTTCTCCGGCTCTTCTGTAGACTTCCTTCAGATATTGGAAGGCTGTTATAAGGTCGCCCCAGAGCCTTCTCTTCTCCAGGCTGAATAACCCCAGCTCTATCAGCCTGACTTCATAGGAGAGGTACTCCAGCCCTCTGATCACCTTTGTGGCCCTCCGCTGGACCCATTCCAACAGGTCCATGTCCTTCCTGTGCTGAGACTCCAAAGCTGGACACCACTCCAGGTGGGGTCTCACGAGTACAGAACACAGGGGCAGAATCACCTCCCGTGACCTGCTGGCTACAATTCTCTTGATGCAGCCCAGCATGTGGTTGGCTTTCTGGGCTGCCAGTGTACATTGCTGGCTCATGTTAAGCTTCTCATCCACCAACACCCCCAAGTCCTTCTCCTCAGGGCTGCTTTCTAGCCATTCTCCACCCAACCTGTATGCCTGGGATTGGCATGTCCCAGGTGCAAGACCCTGCACTTGGCTTGGTTAAACTTCATGCGATGTGCACAAGCCCACCTCTCAAGCCTGTCCAGGTCCTTCTGGATGGCATCCCTTCCCTCCAGCATGTCAATCACACCACTGAGCTTGGTGTTGTTGGTGAATTTGCTGAGGGTGCACTCTACCTCACTGTCCATGTCTCCAACAAAGATGTTGAACAGCACTGATCCCAGTACTGACCCCTGTGGAACACTACTCATCACTGGCTGCCAGAACCCTTTGAGTGCAGCCATCCAGCAGGTTCCTTACCCACTGAGTGGTCCATCCATAGAATCCATGACTTTCCAAATTTTGAGACCAGGATTTGACTGTGTCCAATAATGTAGAAAGACTAAATAATATCTACAAAATGTAGAAGCCTGAAACATGGAGAATTATAGAATCATAGAATTGTCTAGGTCAGAAGGCACCTTTAAGATCATCCATTCTAGCCATCAGCCTAACTGTCACAAAACACATTACTAAACCATGTCTCTAAGCAGTATGTCAACCCATCTTTTGAATGCGTCCAGAGATGGTGCCTGAACCACTTCCCTGGGCATCCCATTCCAATGCTTAATAAGCTTTTGGTGTAAAAATTTTTCCTAATATCCAATCTGAACCTCCCTTAAAGACAAGCAACCTGGGATGATTAGCATCATAGTAATAAGGAAATAAACTGTGCCTCCTGGATTTTATACATTGGTTTATAACACAAAACACAATTATTATCACAATGGGGTGTTACAATTTTGATATTAACCAAGTCAGTGAAGTACCTTAGAGCAACCTCTCTTAAATCTGAACGAGTCACATACTACTGCTAAATTACAAGCAGGATTATCTGCTACTTTTGCACCAGTCATAATAGCAGAAGTAGTTGGACTATTACCTGCACAAACAACAAATTTTTAAAAGTAGTTTTTAGTATGACAATTCTGAAACCTGAGTACACTGATAAAAAATTTACTGCTTTTATCAACTGTAGACATGTCCAAATTTCGAATAAACAACCACCCACAACACATTTTAGCAAGGAATGCATTCTTTTAACAAAACAATTCAGAAAACGCCATTTATGCACCTAATTTTGTATGCAGTGTAGATACATTATTCTTTCTTGTCCACTGTCAAGTCCCTACAATGCTTTTCATCGCAAGTGTATGACTGAGGAGCCTGAACACAAAGCTCTAATCTGTTCCACCCTCTATTAACTAATGCGTGTTGGTAAACTCTGCTGTTTACAAAGATTTGGATTTGCAAATTTCTATCCACTTTAACTGTTTTAGAATTTATTTATAAATTCACACATATATATTATTTGCTTGTTGAAAGGTAACACACAAAGGAAGTCTGGTTTCTGTGGCTTTTAATATGGAGGACTGATTTAATTTTACTTGTATGATATAAACAGGAAAATAATAAGTGAACCAATGTAATTACATTTTTCTCATACAGTATTCAATCATATAAATGATGGATTGGAAAATAAGTTTTGCACATTAGACATTACTCATGAGCAGATCTTGGTAAAGATTAAATATTTGATATGGGCTGTATAATCAGAACACATAGTTAGGTTACAGATACAATTGTAAAAACTTTCAGAGATCTGAAAGGATGTTTGATTTCAGAAGAACTGCACCTTTTACTTATTATCTAATGTTAGGAATTTTCAGTGAATCCAGTAGTGATGAACTCATCATAGAAGAGCAGCATCAGCTGTGTGCTTATGTGACTTTTTTTTATTTACACAATATGTGGCAAATTCTGAAGTTTCCTTGATTCATGTACAAATTGATTACATTTCTATGGTTTTGAGATGTGAAAACTAATCACTTCAAGCGAAACCTAAAATATACCTGAAAAGCTAGCACAAGGCATATGCACATTCATCTCCTACTGCATTTTGATTTGTCTATGTATTCATTAGCACAAAATGTTGGACCAGTCAGCAAAATTACCTAAATATAGTGGTGTTTCACATATATCAGAAATTTGACGTATTGCTGCTGACAACTCAATTAAATTAGATGTCAGAGATGAGTATTTTTACTGACAAGTGCACTGAATTAGGAAGATGTTCACTTAATGTTCTTTGGTAATTAAATCATATTGAAGTATCAGGTGCCCATCCACCTGCATTACTGGTCCTATTAATAATGTACTCAGAATGAAAATTAATAATTAGTATTGGTTAAATATGCATGTGTCTAAGTTTAACCATCATTGTATTTTTCTTGATTATTTATGTGGCAGAGAACACATCTGGTGATGCATAATTTTGGTCAGAGACTGTCTTTGAACCCTGAAAAGTTACTTATTTTTGCTCAGTTAGTTGCATAGTGTTAAATAATAGTAGTTTTAACTGGCCTTTTCTGATCAGAATCTCTTAACATCTTGCCTCATAAAAACAGCATGCCCAAAACCACATTCACCCTTCAAGAGCAAAACTCCAAAAAAAAGCCTTGACTTTGATTACAATCAGTAGGAGTCTCAGACAGAAGGATTCGGTCTACCAGTTTTAAAGATAGGGGGAAGGTTAATATCTATTTACAGTGGTTATTACATACCAGTGTCACAGAGAGCCTTGAGAGGATGCAACAGAATCATAGCCAGAGGCAGTTTGTCAGAGGGACCGAGTCATAAGGCAGTTGCTCAGTTCGCAGTTGAGAGAGAAAAAAATATTCACTATCTCAGTTTTTACGTCCTTGCTATGTCAAGTTTCTTGAGGACTGAGGAATTTTCTCTGCCTTTGGGTAAGCCCCTTGAATAAGGTTGGAATAGCAGAGAGCAGAAATTACTTCTGCAAATATACCTGGAAACCCTGGTTGCCAAATGCCATATTCTGATGGACGGATGGGCTCCATCAGCTCCCAGAGATGCACAGCTGTCACTTTATTTGAGTGCATGGATGATAGTCTTCCTGCCAATCGTATTAGATGGGCATGGAGAGTATGTTACCAGAAGTACTCTCATTAATTATGCTGAGTGAAAAGAACCCATTTCTTTACAGATGAAAGGAACAGAAATGCTGGGGGAAATAGCAATATTTTTGCATTAATTTTTTTACAAAATAAACAATTTAGTTTTAAATAAATAAACATAGAAAATATGACATAGAAAGCAAAAGAACTGAGGCAATATGGCTTAAAGGTTACAATGGCCTTGTTTTTATAAACACATTCCCCACAAATATATCCCTTTGCTCCAGCCTCCTCAAACGTTTGCGTATAATATATAACCCTTTCTATCTTTCAAGACTGTTTCACAGCTAAGATTGGATTTTGCAGCCATCTTATAGCCAATATCTGAAAACACTTTATAGACAATGTCTGAAAACACTATCCTTCTTAGAGTTTGTCTTAATTTCACTGAGAACATAACAGCATATGAAGCATAACAATCTGAAGTGAACTGTAAGATAGAGACAAGATGAAACTTCACAAGATCTTATCTCAGCCAGGGTCCCCACATCTGAGATCCAAAATGACTGTTTACAGAAAACTTTATAAAATAGAAAACTTTGATAAAGTGTGTTTTGTTGTCTGTCTTGGATAATAATTCCTTTCTGTGGAATTTGAGTTTGTGTTTGGCTGAGTTGCAGTTAATATTCAGGCACAATAAGCATATTCCTTAGATTATGTGGAGACTTTTTTAGTCTTGCTTTGGCTGACAAAAAAAAAATATATAGATATGTGTGTGTGTGTGCATGCATATACATGTATACTGATATTTAGCAGCTTGAATAAATATTTGAAAATATTCCCTGTGTATAGTTCATGTAGTAATATTTACCTAAGTATTTAGACAGCCTTAAACAACAAGAAGAATGAGAAGACGTTTGGTTCAGGCAAGAAATTACTTTTTCCTATGCCTACTACCAGGGCAGTCTTGGACCCACAACTAAGGGAAGCAGAACAGACAGGTAAGGACTGGCATGCTGACAAACATACATGAAAACAACATACACAAAGTATTTCTGTTTGTGTATAATACAATACTACACATTCTACCAGCTTGGAGGATGTTTCTAAGCCTTAAAAATAAAGGAGAAGGGGAGGCAGAGAATTGTTCTCGTTTAGTTTTGAACTACCATTATTTCATTATTTTGGAGAAAAGAATGTTATTTACATTTAAATTTCATAATTACAGACAAACAATAACATTTTTATTTTCATTCAGTAAAGATAATTTACCACAGGGGAAGAAGCACAAATGGAAATTAAATACTCAACCATTTTTTCTTCCTGAAAATAATTTTCTTTCACACATGTATAATAAAAGTAATAGCATGTATGAACCATTACACTTTCCAGCCTGTTTCCTCCCTTCCTTCCTTCTGGAAATACCAGCCAGTGCAAATGAATGAAGATATAACTGGTAAGTTATATGTTGATGCAAAAAATCAGCTGAGTTTTATTGGTTGGTATAGTTCTTGTTCAAAAGATTAGTGAATATCATAAGTAAAAGAAATATCTTAATTACCGAGGAATAATTTGGAATTCTGGCAGCTTCCTGTACTGGACATAAAACTTGTGTTCTGCAAAAAATAAAAACAACTTTAGAAACTACTTATTAATCCAGCCAATCACTCTGACTTTAGTTTAAATTGCTCAGGCTTGTAGAGGTTTTTAAAGTCTAACAGGACAAGGATCATACTTCAGTTCTTGGTGGAAGTCCAAATGTGAAGAGAGACTTTGGGGACCCATTCTGAACAAATCCGGTTTCTTTTTTTGCCAGAAAACTGACCCAGCAACAAATGCATAGGGACAGATGAGCTACTTTAAACTCCCTTTATGTTCATAGAAACCACTTTTTACATTTTTCCAGTAAAAGGATCTCAGCAAAGACACAGAATAAAGCACAAGGTGATTCTTTCCTTTGTTAGAAGGCCATGAGAGAACTCTAAGCATCTAATCTGACCTGCTTGTCATGGTTCAAGCAAGGTTCTCACATAGGGTGACTGAGGCACTGTTGATTTCCAAAATGCTAGATACTATGACTTATGGATCTGAAGACAAATAGAAGTCCTTTTTGTATTAGTGATATTATTGGTTTATAAATGAATTAAACTTAATAGCTTTCAATTGAACAGACAAAGGATGACATAGGACAATATTTTTTCCCTGAGAGTCTTCTGGGCTTTGACAGAATGGAAGAGTAATCCTTTGCCAATGCTCCCACATCCTCATCCACAAAGCTACTTGGAATGCATGTCTTCTCTAAGCATGTAGAGTGATAGCATTCTCACCAGAGAGAGATTGCTTTCTTCACCAGACAGAATGAGTTTTAGAAAATTTAAGAACTACTGTGGAACAGCAGATTTTGTTTTCCTCCTCCTCCTGAGTGATCTTCATGTTTGTACTTTCTGTTATAGAAAAATTACTAAAGAGTTCAAGTTCTGAATGTTTAAATTCTACATCATTCAGAGCAGTTTGCTTGCACGAGAGGAGAGGTAAGAGGAAGAGAGTGAGTCAGGGAGTTCAAACTTACACATACCATACTTTATTTTTCATTACATTTTTTAAAAAAATATAGTTTGTTTTCAGATATAAGAAGCATTTATTGGTCCTTAGACAAGGAACCTCCTTAAGAATTATCCAAATATTCTTGATTTGGAAAGAGCTAAAAAGAAACAGCACCTTTCTCATATAGTTTAGAAATCCTTAATCATAGAATCATAGAATGGAGTTGGAAGGGACCCTAAAGATCATCTAGTTCCAAACCTCCTGCCATTCATCATCTTACTGAAAAAGATAAGCACAATAGTTCAGTCATTCCTTTAAAATAGGATAAAGTTCAGAGATAAATGAGTTAACATAAATCTGTTTCTTACATATTTACTGTGAACTTCATAAGATTAAGTTTGCTGTTATTTCTATGTTGGCAGGGTATAAATCTGGAACTTTTGGACTAGGGGTGAAACTGAAGGAGTCACAAATGAATGGCTTCTCAAACACAGAGGCCTGAAAATGCAAAACGTTGTTCATTTCTCCTACGAAATTGGATATGTCATGTGTGACTCAAGAACGCTTACCACAAAGGACATCTTCTAAAGAACATCCTGTTGCTATGACATCATGTAAAGTTTTACTCCTGGTATAAAAAGAATAGGACTTTGTGTTACGGCTTACTATGTACATAGAAAAACCTTCAGTTCAAAATAGCTTGATTGTGTTTACCATGAGAGGGACATTATTTTCACAATAAGGTCTTCAGCTAAAACTATTTCATACTTCCTTAAATGCTTTAGAACTGTCAGTTAAGTACCAAAAAGTAGTCTTCTCTGTAGAACAGACACTAAGACATAAAATCTGCAGATTGAGCAATAGAGAACAGAGCTGGCAGTATAAGAGTAATTAAGAGCTCCCTAGGGTATGGTCTGATGACATGTTGTGTCAGTTTGTACTGATGGTTGTCAGATGGCTATAATATTGCAGGCAATATAGAGGTAACAAACCGGGTAAAGACCGAAATCCCCAGAAATTATACTCCATGTATTACAAAATGGAGTGAAGCCCTGTTATCCTGGATGAGACACCAAAGATAGTGAAAGCTTGCTAGTATAATTATTAAAATATGTCCTTGTGTGCATCTCCACTTGGACCAGCTGAGGTGTAGCAGATTGTTAATGCTTCTCTAGCGGGCCTTGCCAGAGCAGTACTTTCTCTCTGCACAAAGCCAGAGTAATGCTGCATTTTCAATACCAAACCCTTGTGGAGGTAAACACACTTGAACAGAGACCAGCCCTGGCATTTCAGAGTTGCATTGCCATTAATCTGCAACACTCATGAGTGTAAATTCACTCATGAGTAAAAAGGAGATGACCAGGAGAAATGTGACTGAAAAATGTAGGAAGTACTGATTTTCAGTAATACTATTTTCTGTCAGAAACTACCTGAAAAACAAAATCATATCATACAATTTATAGTCATAAAAACCTCACTAACTCCCCCTAATCCAGGTACCACCTCAGAATTTTAAAAGACCTAAACCAGTGTTTTCCTTTTCCTTTCCTTTTCCTGACATTTTACAGACATGTCCTGGTTACATGTCCGTGATACAAATCTGCTATCAGATTTGGCTGTTGAGATATCATTCCCATAAAATTTACTTTTTCCCTGAATTTTGATTCAAATTTTGTGAAATATACTCTTTGCTTAGTTTAACAAAGACTAAAAGCGATATGTAGCCACTGTTCAATAAATTTCTGCCTTCTAACAGAAACTGGTAATAATGATGTGACTGTGTAAGAAATATGTTACTGACAAAAGAAGAATAATTTTTTATGTTGCTAAAAAGCATATAATTATATATTTATATAATTATAAATATAAATTACAGAGGGAAGCTGTAGTCTAAGAGACAAGTGAATGGACAAAATGCTGAATCTTTACACTAGCATGTAAATTTGCCCTCCTGTACTTACCTGGCTTACTCTGATTTGCTAGCACTTCATTAACAGGCTAAAAACTGAAGACTGTTGTAACTCTTTGCCAAGCCATGGGCTGATGCTGCACCGTGATCAAGGCACCAAGGGAGAATTACTTACATACTCCTATGGTTTTCTGTTTGTCTTAAAACTTAGGCTTTGGATTCATATGATTACAAAGATAAATCTTATTATTAAACCAGCAATTATTTAGCTGTTACAGCTTTACATAAAATCTTAAATCAGTGAATCTCTAGAGGTTTACAAATTACTTTTTATTTAGCTCAAGATTTTGAGGCCAGTCATGCTTTCCTGGGCAGAAGTACATTTATGGTGTATCATAATTTTTCCAAGGCTGGCACGGATAATGCAAAAACATTAAGCAGAGAGTTAGCTGAAAACGGTACCATTCCCAAGGGTATTGAAAAGCAGTTTAAGACTTTTTTGCAATGCCCCAAGTACTGTGATAGTCACTTCATATGCTGATATATTTAAGGTGAATATGCTATCTTAAAGTTTTGAAATGAAGGTTACAAACCTTTTTTACATTCATGATTTCCCCTCATGGAGTTTTTAAATGTATTTAAAATGCGAATATTTATTGAAGGACTTGAATCTTCTCTCATTTGTGCCTGCTTCACAGTAATGCTAGTTTCATGATTTTATTTAAATTGTTCTTGATTCATAGTATTTATATTTGTGTGAGAATCTGTCCTTTTATTATGTATCAAGTACAGTATATTGTTTCTTTTCTTTATTTATTTTACTTTTTAGGGATGAATTAACAGTGGTCATTGTAATGTCAAAGTCTTCCAATTTGACATGAATAATCCATTTGTGCATGCACTCTGCCAGAACACATTCCTTTAAGGAACACTGAGTAAAATAAATGGTGTTAGTATGACTTAGTGAAAGAATTGTTGCTACATTTTATATGGTCTGCATAAGTTAAAATAATATAACAATAATAGTATTGAATAAGTCCACATGGATTGATAGAGTTATCAACACTGTACTCTAGAAATATTACTTTAAAAACAAGGTAAGAAGTTACATGTTTGATATAGGACACAGCTAATAAATTGTCTGGTATTTTCATTTACAGCTTTTTTCACGTCAATTATGATCATAAAATCCTAGCAATAAATTTTAATAAGAATGTGGCAGTTTGGGAGTACTGTTTTGGATTTTAAAGCACTGAAGTGACAATTTGCAGAGGTTAACATATATCACCACAGCAGTAATTGGAATGGTTTATGTGAATACATTTCAAAATTGACAGATAACTCTCATTAAAGAACAGTCTGACAGTGAATCGTGCTTTAAACTAGCAAACTCAGGTGTAGTGTCCAGAGCTGTGACATCTGAATATTCATAAAGAACAGGGTGGGTGTGCGCACCTACCAGAATAGTGAGGACTGCTCCTTAGCCATTGATAGGACACAACGGAATGGCTTAAAGCTTATTCAGGGGAAGTTCAGCTTGGAAATTAGGAAAAAGTTCTTCACTGAGACAGTAGTCAAGCACTAGAAGAAGGTCCCCAGGGAGTCATGTCCCCAAGCCTGTTGATGTTCAAGAAGAATCTAGACAACTTTCTTAGATACATGACTTAACTTTTAGGTTGCGCTGTGTGGGGTCAGGATTTGGACTCAACAATCCTCATGGGTCCCTTTCAACTCAGGATATTCTATGATTCAGTTGAAGCAGGTGACTGGGAAAAGACAACACATTTAACAAAGGCAAATCATGCCTGACAGGAATCAGCAGTGTGCTGCTGTGGCAAGGAAGGCAAATCAGATCCTGGGCTGCATCTGTAGGGCCATTACTAATAGAGACATGCGATGATTCCACTCAGTGCTTGTCAAACTACACCTGGAGTACTGTGGCCATTTCTCATCCTCACAATTAAAAAAAGACTCAGACAGACTGGAGAGGGCCCAAAGAAAGGCCATGATGATGATCAAAGGGATGGAAAATCTACCCTACAAGGAAAGACTGAAGGAGATAGGTCTCTTCTCCCTGGAGAAAGCCTAGAGTGAATCATTGCAATATTCCACACTTGGAAATGCAGTTACAATGAGGAAGGAGGCTTTCTCTCCGCATAAGCAGTCACATGGAGAAGATGTGGGTCCAAGTTGCACACGTAAAAGTTTCATCGTGACATAAGAAAGAAATTTTTTTACAGAAGGGGAATCATTCACTGGAACAACCTCCCCAGGGATGTGGTAGATTCCCCGCCACTGGAGAGTGATGTTAGAGGATGCTAGTGATGCTCCATGACTGAAGAGGGTTCTAAATTAACACATATGATTTTTGAGTTCCCTTGCAACCTGGACTGTTCTATGACTCGAGGGTTCTGTGAACTGAAAGCCTTCAGAAACTAGTACTAGTCCCCTTTCAGAAACTAGTACTGGTTGCATGTCGGAAAGTTCTGCAATCCAGTCTTGGGGCTCTAATAATGTATACTAGTTCTATACATTTTCAGTGGTGTAGAACATAATTTCTGTTTTACAATGCCTGAAAGTTTTTGGGTTTGTTTTCTAGTCTTTGATTATAACAACACCAGTTTGGAAAAGAGATATGCTGGCATAAGTCTATTTGTTATTTAAAAGACATCCATTTTTTTAAAACCAGTGTTTAAATTCTTCCAGACATCTGTAAATGAGACGCTAGTGAATAATACCAAAAGACCTTATTATCCTTAAGGATACCAAATAATATCAAAGGACCTTAAATATTTCCTTATGCTTATTTAAAGGGTTTTCTGAAGCCTTTGATTTCAACTGGCAATGTTTTATTCTTGAACCAAAAAGGAAAAGTATTGCTTGCACGCAAATGAGAAGTTTCTGCTTGTCTAAAGCTTGAACTGTCCTATATTGCCATTAAACTTTATTGTAGATGTTAGAATTTGAAATCCTGTGACCTTTCCTTCAAACCATAGTGCAACGAACCATATGCAAACAGGAATTTGTGTAAATAGTTTTCATTTTCCGGACTTCTCTGGAAAAAAATGGCATTTAAACACAGAATGAAAGAAACGTGAAGGAACAAGTGAGAATACTTAAAATGCTTTATGATATATATAAACTCAAATACCACTCTTTTCTTACTTGTGAGAAGTTCAGTGTAAATAGGCAGGTGTCCTTATCATAGAATCATCTAGGTTGGAAAAGACCCTTGGGATCATCAAGTCCAACCATCTGCCCTACTCTACAAAGTTCTTCTCTACACCATATTGCCCAACACCACATCTCAACGACTCTTAAACTCATCCAAGGATGGTGACTCAACCACCTCCCTGGCCAGCCTATTCCAGTGTCTGACCACTCTTTCTGTGAAAAATTTTTTCCTAATGTCCAGTCTAAACCTACACTGTTGCAGCTTGAAGCCATTCCCTCTTGTTTTATTGTTAATTGCTTGTGAGAAGAGAGCAGCACCAATCTCTCTACAATGTCCTTTCAAGTAGTTGTAAAGAGTGATGAGGTTACCCCTCAGTCTCCTCTTCCTCATTATAATGTTGAGTTCCCAGAATCTAACTGACAGTTTGTTTGTTTAATCAATTTTTAGATGAGAATATGAGGTTAAAGTACATAGAATATTGCCGAGTTGGCACAACTTTATGAATTGTATATTAATATTTTTTGGGTAATGTTATTGCTTACAAGTTATTCACAAGTAGACCTTCAATCTCTGTCCTATCCAGTACTATAATGTCTTGAAATTAAACATTTTCATTTACTATGAAGAATAAGTATGAAATATGGCTATTAACTAAACATTAGAGATGAACTTCTTAGATTTTTAAAAGATCATTACATTTGGTACCTTACAATAGGAAAGAAGAGAAATAAAACCAACTGGAAAAATAAATCAAACTAATTTATTTCTGTACAAGACTTCTACACCTTGGGCAATTAGTGACTCAGTAGGAAAAGCTGAACATTGAGCAGGGAACTGAATAATGGAGCGAGGCAAAACAGAATGTCTCCAGGAAACAATTAGTTTGGCATATTGGCTTTTAGTGTTAAAAGAAAAAAAAAAAAAAAAGATAGCAATTTCTAGTTTTTAAAGACTTAAAATATACTCTGAAGATATTAAATTCTCTCTCAAAGTCTACATTTTCCTTCTCTACTATTAATACCATAGGTCACTTCCTTTATTAGTGGTGACTCACAACAGGAAGCCCTTCAACCACTTGGCCAGTGATATTCACTATTCACTGTGTGTGTGGACAAACAGTTCTTGATCAGAATGGTTGCTGTAAGATTCACTTTAAGAATCTTCTCTTATTTCTCTCTTGTTTTTTGTTTGTTTGTTTTTTAAGTTAATAAAATTTAAATCTGTCTGTTTCAAGTTGTTTCATGTCGAATAACATGATCAAATTCTGAATGGTTATGACATTCAGTGGCTAAAGTATGTGAAGAATGATTCAAAATAAGCTTTTAAAATGTTTTCACTAAAATAGAAAAAAATGAGATCTGAAGAGGGAGAATTCCAGACATCAACTAAAAACTGTAATATCGTGTAAGAGAAATGTAAAAGAGAAATGTCTGGGATTAAAATCACATAGAACCTTAATTCCTTCATTATCTTTTTCTGTGAAGGAAACTGTACAAGGCCTCTTTTTCTATTAGCTAACTTTTTTCTAGACAAAAAATGAAAACAAAACCAAATAACTCCTCTTCATTGGAAACTGTTAGAGGAATTTTCCTTAAGTAGAATTTTGAAAACACTTTTAGGATGAATGAAGCTATGTTTGTTGACAAATTAGACCCCAAAAGTGAAAAAAAAAGTCATAGTGTATCATATTAGTACTTAGTCATATAACATTCACCTTTAATTAGGAGTTTTGTAAACTTTTGTAAGGTTGTGGTTTATGTAATAACATATCGATACAATCTAACAGATTTGAAAATTTAAGGGTCTGAAATCTCTAAGATATTTTGGTTATTAGATTTAACCTGTAAATACATTCTGCATTAATAACCACACACAGCCTTGCTCTGTAATTGCTGGATGAGATGTTCCTCATAAACATCTCATCCAGAAAATAGAAAAACATCCAGAAAATCTCAAACAGAAAATACATAACAGAGAACATAACACCATGACAATAGCATCTACATTCATAAATAAGAGCATAATTTCACTCTCTTCATTTAATGAAATAATTAAATCTTTTTCATTCTCTTTGCTGTATAATATTGTAAGCAAAGTTTCCACATGAAGTTGGATTTTGTAAAAAATTTTGAAATTAAAGAAATGTGGTTTTCCAAACATTTTTTGTCATAATTTTCAAATGTAATTTGAAAAGAGATTATATCGTGCTGAAGAATGATATGATGGGAACATTCATGTGTTGTTAACAAGTAATATATAATTACTGAGTTGTGCAAACTCCTTTTTTCGGGAAGAACAATGTAATAAAATGTTTCAGGTTTTATTAATAAAATATGCGAAAAAATAATACCACATAGGAAGGAGAAGATCCATCCATATTACTCACGAGTTCAACTAATTTCCAGATACTTGGTCAGAATTTAATCCAATGTTCTCAAACTATTTATTTATTTATTTACTTACCCACTAAAATACTAGTCTCTTGGTATCTATGCTACAGACTGTAGCTGGCTAAAATATTTCCTACTGTGAAGACATTTATCTCAACATATCTATGTACTGAGGTACAACAGTGTGCAGTGTGCTCATTTTAAAACAATTTAAAAAAATTCTGGACTCAAAATGAATTTGTTACTACACTGGCCTTCACAGACCTTGAAATGATAATTAAGTTAAAATTTACAACCAAGTGAAATACGCATTATTAGCATATTTTAGCTAACTGTGAAGTACCACTTCTGTAAATGAGGTGGCCTTTAGTGTAGCATACAGCAGAAGCTATACCACTGTTACTTCCATAAAATTAAGTTAATAGTAATATAGCTATGGTGAGATGTTCAATTTAAGATGTTAACAAGCTATAGTAGATCACCTGAAGATTTTTGACACAGGTTACACTTCACAGTTAAAATTGCTCACTTAATACACAACATTACTGACTTAAAAATTATACTGGCACAATGATGTGCAAAACAATACAAAGACTTTAAACCGGTCAGGCCAACATACCTTTTGATAATCAATATAAAACTCAGCAGAAATCATTACTCCAATTCTTTCTGCTATGATAGTCATATATTAGTTATGAAATTTCTGCTAGAAGCAAAAGAATGTTAACCAGTTAGCTACACACCTATTTTCTTAACTTTTTGATTGTTTTTGGAAAATATTTTGGGAAATATTTTTAGAGTAGTAAATCTAATAAATTAATTTTTAAAAAAAATTTTCTCCAGACATATTGACAAAGAAAAATAGTGCTATTCCAGTCCAGCTTTTTCTATATCTTAATATATAAATGTATATAAATATATAAAAATATAAATTAATACATGCTTATTCTTTCTCCATTCTTTATTTAACTTTCCCCTAAACATCAAACCTTATTGACTTGGACTAAAGCAATGATCATTCCACTTACTGTCCCTGATTGTGTAGTAGTTCAATTAACTGCTAGCAGCATGGAGTCTGTTGAAATGGTACAGAATCCAAATTTTGCATTCTGGATTGTAAAAAGATTGCAAAAATTTAGATATTTATGTATTAAGAGCATATCTGTACTCCAGTTATGCTTAACATTTTAGTTATTTGTACATGGACTAACTCAATGTGCCATCTCAAAACTCTTCCTTCTTGAAACCATTTTCCTGCCTCTCCAGGCAGTCTAGTGCATTAAAAAGTGACCTTCTTAGTGCTTTTGGCTCTTTTCAAACACATTGTGACATTTTAGTGATGTCTGAGAGAAGTCCATAACTAAATTGATGCTATAATAAAACCTTCCTTAAGAGAATGAGACAAATAACCTGAGTTGGCTTTATATTTTATAAATGCTATTTTCTGCAGTTTCATCCTGGTTTAGTTAATGAACAAATAGCAGAGTAATATGAGTTTAGAAGAAACCACATTACTTTTGCTATTATGAATAGCACTTCTGATCAGTTTTTTTTTTTTAATTAAAATTTTCCTGATCTCCAGAAAAAATATAAGTTTATACCTTAGTTCTTCACTTAAGTTGTTCTTCTCACTTCAGAAGTGAGTCCTTTCCCTCCTGCTCTATTTATGGACAGCAATAGTATGCTGTGTTCTCTCTAATTTTTTCCTAAAATTTGAACTGTGATTACATCTTGACACTTTGCCATCACTAGTTTATGCATAATCCATTTACAGGTTTCTACTCTATTCATATTCTGTTGGACCCTCAGTGAGTTTGCAGACACCACCAAGCTGGGCAGGGCGTTAATCTGTTTGAGGGTAAGAAGGCCCTGCAGAGGGATCTGGACAGGCTGGACTGATGGGCTGAGGCCAGTGGGCCTCAGGCAACAAGGCCAACTGCCAGAACCTGCACTTGGGTTACAACAATCCCATGCAGCGCTACAGGCTTCAGGAAGTGCTGCAAAGCTGCCCAGCAGAAAAGGACCTGGGGGTATTGGTCGACTGTTGGCTGAACATGAGCCAGCAGTGTGCCAAAAGTATATGGGGCTGTATCAGGAATAGTGTGACCAGCAGGACTAGGGAAGTGATCATCTCCCCATACTTGGCACTGCTGAGGTCCCACCTCAAGTGCCATATCCCAGTTTGGGTCCCTCACTACAGGACAGACATTGAGGTGCTGGGGCGGGTCCAGAGAAGGTGGAGAGGGGTCTGGAGAGTAAGTCTTATGAGGAGTGGCTGAGGGAACTTAGTCTGGAGGAAAAGAGGTGAGGGAAGACCTTATCACTCTCTACAACTACCTGAAAGGAGTTTGTAGCAAGGTGAGGGTTGGTCTCTTCTCCGAAGTTATAGGACAAGAGGAAATGGCCTCAAGTTGCACCAGTGGAGGTTTAGGGTTAGGAACAATTTCTTCACCAAAAGAGTTGTCAAGCATTGGAAGAGGCTGCCCAGGGAAGTGATGGAATGATCATCCCTAGAAGTATTTAAAAGACAGTGTGCTGGGTCTGGTGGGGAAAGGGTTAATTGTTCCCAGGACCAAGCAGGGACACAGGGGGAGGGGCCTGAGCTAGCGGGGGAGGGGGAGGGACAGGAAGTGACATAAAAGGAGGAAGTCCTGCTCCCAGGGCAGGAGGAGCAGAGAGAGTAGTGTTGTTGGGTGTGTTCTTGGTGCTTCAGCAAGTGGCAGTGTCGTGGTCGTGGTCGTGGTCGTGGTCGTGGTCGTGGTC
>BJBW01001731.1:259180-348466 GCA_004320125.1 Scolopax mira | reverse complement strand
TCTGATTTGTGCAAGTGGCTGCCACGTGGTCCTTTGTTCCCATCTGTGGCCAAACCACGACAGACAGGTGGACGTGGTCCTTAGGGGCACAGTTTAATGATGGGTTTTTTCAGTGTGATGTTAATGGTTGGATTTGATGTTCTTAAAGGTCTATTCCAACCTAGACAATTCTGTGATTCTATATCTTTGTTGTATTTGCAGTACAGCTTTTCTTTCTGATCTCTGATACTTGTTTTGACTAACAGGAATCTGTCTGCACTCCTGCTAAACAACAATGGTAGTGCTTGTTTTATTTCATTTTGTTCTGCAAATACATCCCAAGTATTTCAGCTGGATGTTCCTGTCTTTCATCACCTGTCATTAGGTCACATTTCATTAGTCATTATTGTGTTTGCTGTTGTCATTCATGATTAAATGTCATGATAAGAGAGTTTACTGCATCTCTAAAATATTTCCAGTAGTATTCTCACTTCTGAAATGTACAGGTCAAAAATAATCTGAATGCTCTTTTCTCAGTATGGTACAGCTCTTACATTATTGCTGCTGGTGCACTGGTAAATTGTACAATGCATTATTATACTATACTTTTTTTTTTTTTTTCTTACATAAGGAAATGCAACAGTCTACTGACTGGCAATAATACATTATACGAATTCAGTGAAAATTTATGCAGTTGGTTAAAGTAGACTTGAGCACCTGAAGTTAGGATGTAGGTACTGGAGAAAGTTAAAAGGCACTTTGGTCTCCATTTTCTTATTTAAAAATACATTTTGCGTAGGTCAATGACTCCTCCCTTTTGAAATACTAAAATCTGTCAAACTATAATAATTAGTTAAAAATTTTACAAATATTATATTACAAATACACAGTTCTGAAGAAGTTTGAATGTTTTTGATCAGGTTAGCTTACAGCACTTCAATATTTTTATCTACAGTTCCAAAACAGTAACGTCTCCATCTTTTCCACCCAATTACTCATGACGCTGTCTATAATTTTGTAAGTAGTTACTGCATTTTTTATTTTGGAAGCACAATTATGGACTTGGTTTAATGATACATGTTGTTTTCAAGGCTTTTCTCTAGACTTAATATATTAATTTGTGAATATTTGTGGAATACTTATCAACCTCCATGTGTTTTCACTTCTAAAATAAAAATTGGCAAAAGGACTTAACGGATGAATAACACGATCTAATAACATCATATGAAATCTTACAATAAACTCAATATTATCTCCTGTGATTCCATGTACAAAATTAAAATGAGTTCCTCCTTGATGGATTTTATTTTATTCCCAAAGCAACCTCAAAAATATGTTTAAACTCTAGGGGCTTCTTGTCCTGGCACATTTGAAAGCTGAACTCCTGTGCTAGTTGTGATCATCAGAACAAATGGATTCAGCTTACTGAGTCAGAGAATCAGTAACAGAATAGTTGAGTCTGGAAGGGACTTCTGGAGGTCCCTTGATTGCAACTGCCTTCTTCTAGAGACGGCTGCCTGGGACCAGGCTCAGGTGGCTTTTGACCGTCCCAAAGGAAAGAGACTCCACAATCTTTTTGGGCAATCTGTGCCAGGGCTTGGTCACTCTGACATAAAAAAAAGTGTTTGCTGTTGTTCAGAGGGAACCTCCTGTGTTTTATTTTGTATCCTTTGCCCCTGCCACTGGGCACCACTGAAAAGAGCCTGGCTCTGTTTATTGGCACCTAAGTATCTTCAGTTATGTATATATGTACTGATGAGGTCCCCTCTGAGCCTTCTCTGAACAGCCGCAGTCCTCTCAGCCTCCCATAGGAGGGGTGCTCCAGGAACAAGTACTCTTGACTAGTTCATCCTAAAAGGGGCCTCTGTAGGGAACAGAAAGCCAGGGAGAGACAGTTTGGATGGAAATGGGCTGTAAATCTAATAATGAAATCCTCTCAGCCATCCCCAGAATCTTTAACAGTGTCTTGGTTACGAGAGCAGATGTAGTGAAAAAGAGGAATTTTCCAGGATAAAGCAGAAAAACCAGTTCATGAGACAGAGCCCTATGGCTCTATTTTGAGGATTGTGTTCCGTTGCAGGAATTGGCTATGTGAATTAGATTGGCCTCTTTCTACTTTTTCTTTTCTTTTTTTTTTTTCCCTTTTTTTTTTCTTTCCTACCTCTTTCCCTAACTTCAATATATGTATTGGTATTACCTAACAATTAAGAGTTAAATTGATAATTTGATGCTATGTTAATTATTTTTTTCATAAATGCACAATTACATGATCCAGTTACAATTTAACATTTCTCATTTTTATTTTTTGCTTTACATAAGTGCTGAAAATTATAGGTTAACTTTAAAAATATTAGACAATTAGGTATTTAAGTAAGTCATTCCCATACCTCAGAGAATTTTTAATTATGCAAATGGTTCATTGCAATGCATAAGATGAGAAAGTACAAGAGCATGAATTTTTATTACTGTTAGTTATTAATATGAATGGGATAAATTTATTGAAGAGATATATTATCAATTTTTTTTACTTCAAAGACCTGATTCCATAGGAGGCCCAGCAGCTTCATGCACAGTTTTACTGTCTTGCTTCAGGTATTTAGAGGAAACTTTTCTTCAGAGTAATCTCAATATAGCACTTACATTATGAAAAACATAGAGCATATGAAACGATTGTTTCCCTTCTTTGTTCATTCTTGAACTCTTCAATATGTCCCAGTGTATACAATTTAATCAGGGGAAGAGCAACCTATATAAAATATCTGTAAATGTAAAACTACAGACCCAAACTGCTAATGAAGAAAATGCATCCAGCGTGCTGGATCTGTCACCCAGTGGTCAAGCTCCACTCGCTGCACACAGACAAATGGTCTAATTTCCATTCTTCAGGCATTCGAACTTCTCCTGACTCTAGAAAGAGCTTTTGCCTGTGTAAAGAATGCAAGATGAGCAGCAGGAAACTCAAATTATACTATAGTGTCATCTCTTTACTACTGCTTTTGCAACATTACTGAGAAATATCACCATATTGCCTTAGAATGGAGAATGGACCATAACAGCAGATGGAAATAATGTAAATAGATGAATGTATGTAAGGAGCTGAGATTAGAAGTCATCCTGATTATCATTTCTTAAAAAGAACAATTGACTCCTGTGACATTATGAAATGTCATATGAGCAGCTGTGCTGAGAGCTGTCTAGGAAAAATGTTGCACATGAGATACTGCTTGGTTCATATAAACTTCTTACCCAGCAGCACTGAAATCAGCTAAAAATGCTTATGCATTTTTAGAGAAAAAAAGGAAGGCTTACAGCCTATGCAGACAGACAAGTTCTTGGAAATTAATACATTTATATAAATTACTACTAAAATCCTGATGAACAATGTAGATTTACAGAAATCTTGATGTGTTCCTGTGTATCTGATTTAATGACCTTTTTGTAAATGTCCTTTAAAACAAAAAGCAGTTGCCTATTTTTACTAGATTTCACTTGGGTCTTTTTAGTCATAATATATAATTGAAAACTCAGACAATAATTATAAAAAAATGCTTTTAACTGAAGTCACAAGCTGGGGTCAGCAAAGCCCATTGCGAGAAACCTTGCAATAGTTATTAAAAGAAATTTGGTCAGAGGTACTAATGAGGTCATTAATGGGGAAGAATCAGTGTTGTAGCATCTTCTGAACTCTTAGGTCATACTTAGTCAAATGAACAGATTTTCCTAGTCAGGAAAAATGAACACTCTAATTAACAAAATTTCTTTCCTATTTAAAAAAAGTCAAATTAATAGAATGTATGTACTTAACTTTTTGTGAGTAAGCCAAAAATATTAATTCATTTAATGTCATTCAAGATAAACTCCCTTTTCTCCGGGAGAAATTCAGAATTTCACTGTAGATGCAAGCTGTTGTAGACACAGACCACACCAGCTGTAACTGTTACCATCTGCAATACTCATCATAGGAGTTCTCTCCCATCCTGTCACAGACATGCTAACTATGGGACCACAGCATCACCGGGCATTGCTGCTGCACAACATACGGTTGTGTTTTGAGAAGATCCTGTCAGGAGTTGTTTGTGTGCAAGGTGTTTTTCTTTTAGTTTGAATTGACAAGGCTTTTTTTTTGAAATGGCAAACCCTATACCAATGCCAATGAATTCTTTTCTGTGCAGTTTTCACCAGAATTCTGAAATGTTCCATAACTTATATCTTTCTCCTCTCAAGCAGGCTGCCAGTACACCTTCTGAATTTCTTAATTCTGACTAATATGGCTCCAATGACTCTGGTCACTAGGACTTCCTTGGGAGGGTTCTGTAAGATCTTTTCCTATGAGGAGGAGCTAAGGACTTTGGGCTTGTTTAGTTTGGAGGAAAGGAGGCTGAGGGGTGACTGGTCTCTTCTTCTTGGGATCCAGTGGTAGGATGATGCAGGGGAATGGTTCAAAACCACATCAGGGGGGTTTTAGACTGGACATAGGAAACATTTCTTACCAAAAGGATGGTCAAACACTGAAACAGACTTCCTAGAGAGGTGGTTCATGCCCCAAGCCTGTCAGTGTTCAAGAGGCATTTGGGCAATGCCCTTAATAACACTCTGTAATTTTTGGTCAGACCTGAAATGGTCAGGCAGTTGGACTACATGATCATTATAGGTCCCTCCCAACTGAAAAATTATGTGAAATATTTGATGCAATTGTATTGAAATTATGTGTAACTGTGTTATAAATACACATACATAAATATGTACATATAATAAGTATATATTTTATATAAACTATTTGGAATGATTATCCTACCACATTTAAATATCTGTTTCTATTTATCTTGGAAATTAGTTGTTTCTAGTAGTAGAAAGAAAGCTTCTATTTATCTTTAAGCATTGCTTATATAACAGTGTAAGTTACCACTTTCAGCTTTGTAGAGTAAATTAATCAGGGTCTACAGATTTGTGTAAATAGAATATTATAGGCAGGGAACACTTTCATTTGAAACTATTTAATTCTCATAGAAAAAAATAATTTTTCAATAAAAAATAGAGGGACATTATTAAGGTTGCCTCCCCACTGAAGTGTAGGACACATATAGGCCGGATTTTGCAGCAATATATTTGGGATGTGCAAACCCTCCTCTGGAGGGCAGAACAGAAAAGAGCTGTAAAATGTGGGAACCATTGACAAACACTTGACCATCACAACATTTTATGAAATTGCTCTAAAAGATGCCTGTATTCAACTTCAAGTGTGCAGTAAACTCTGAATTGTTTTCCTGTTTCCTAATTTAATTTCTGAAATGATGCAAAAGGAAAATGTTACATAATGTAAATGTAATTATTAAATGTATTCAGCCATCTGGTGTGTTTTGGTTTTGCCTTCTCATGGATTTATTTCTTGTATTCTACAGGCATTTTCAGTGTAGGAAACACTGAAACTTGTGGAGGTGTAGTTTAGCTGCACTCATAATTTTGTTGATTTTTATCAGCATTACTTGCTACCAAGACTTTGTTTTTTTGATCATTTGATATCTAATTTAAATGTTATGTGAAATGCACAATTATGTCAGTTAGTCTCAATTATGAATACATCTCTCTTAAACCCTTGTTACCTCTTAGTAACACAAATAACTCTCATCATATCCACTGTTAAATAAGAATGAGTTCACAAGTATTTTCCAACATCCCAGTTCATTCACCCCTGATATTGGAAGGATCTTTTTGTGTACAATTATTTAGGGACTTATTTCATGCTTTCTTCATGCATGCAATGAACAAATATTCCCCGAGGTGCCAGGGAGAATGCTTGATGCACAGACTGTGTTTTCAAAATCATAGCATGTAAGTAATGATATTATCAGATATTTAAAATTATTTACTTGTCTAAACAAATCTCTCTGTTCCTGCATGTGTGTGAGCAGAGCATTTTAATACTTTTCTGTCAGTTCTATGCCAAAGATTAGCATCCAACATGCTATGTCATGATACTTTTCCTACTACATTTGAGCCAGTGAGATTTCATTTCCAATTCTTAGTAGAATTTGTATGTTTTACATAGACACAGACAAATTCACAATGAAATTAATGAACTCAGTCTCTAGTGCAGGTGATAATGATCAGATGTACTGCCTTGAAAAGATATGAACTGTTTCTTGTCAGTTATTGAGCTAGAATATACAGATAGGAAACTTGTAGTTCTTCGCTGAGCAAATACAATGGAATGGAAAGCCTTCTTTCAAATCTTTTCCTACCAGTATAGCATTTTGTACTTTCAAACTGATTTCAGCAGCTAGAAGTTATTTTGCAAGATAAATGAATCCTGAATATTCTAGCAAAGATAATTTATTTTTCTTTTTTCAAAAGACATAGACATAATCTCTTAATTAAATGACACAGATAAATTCTAATAAGAGTATACTAGGGAATTATTAAGTCACCTACCATGTGACTGAAAGACAATAATTTTCTCTGTTAATGAAGATTTAAAAGGTAATTAGTTAAAAATACCTATATATTTTACATTTTTTGGTTTCTCATATTATAAACTATTACATTTAATGCAAATACAGGTAAAAAGTAAGGGGTTTTGTCTATATTGCCTGCCATAAGGCTCAAAATTCAAGGATTTACAGAGATGGAGTTTAATTTTAGGCATTTTTTTTTCTTTCAAATTTGATTTCTTTTCATGGCAAATTCAAAGGATTATTTTGGTTTCCTCTAGGACGGAGTGTTTTCCCTATTTTACCTAAATGCAGACATGTTGTTCATGAAATTGACTTTGTCCCTGAAGATATGGAAAGAATCCCAAATATTATTTCAGTAATACCACTGTACACCAAAGTCGCATGTTTCCTAAATGAGTACTTTTGATTCGATCCCTCTCACAGCACAATTGGTTCAATATAATTCTTGCTCAGTATAATACTTTTTAAAGATTAGAAATTTCAATTCAAAAAGCTACAAATGGCTGCATGATACTTTTAAGAATAGGAAGTTGATCTTTATAGAGTAAAATAGATTTTCCCCTAAAATAATTATGACATTAATTCAATTTAAGTGTAATTAAGAAGCTATTACTTAAGATTAGTATACTATTAACATAGTCAGAGGATTCAGTATGATTCCTGTTCAGTCTTGTATTTTGTTCTATAAAGAACAATACCTATAGTCTTCCTTCGTCTCTCCTCCTTTTTTTTTTTTTTTTTTTTTTTTTGAGAGAGAGAGGAAAGAGTTAAGTCACTTTTTGGAAAATAAAATAACATGTAAAACCATTAAAAACATATAGAAGTTTTCTGCAATGCAAAAGACAACCATAAAAAGTATTCTATCTATCTGTCTTATTGCTGCCTTTTCTGATGATCTAGACCTGAGTCAGCAGTAAATGATTTTCTTTTGGCCTTTGATTTTGAGTCCTATGTAAATTAGTTATTCAAAATTAAAATTCTTTGTACAGAGGTTATTTACTGTGAGCTGTATTCATCTAAGATTAAAGAATTTTCTACTTCTGTGTAAAAGTAAATATCAATTTTGTCTTCATTTTTGTATATATTTTTAATATTAGTGTTACCAACATCTTTTACATATATTCACTCTGTGTGAATAGTGAGTGAGCTGGTATACTGTGTTACTTAATTTACGTTTTGGCAAAGTCAAATTTAGTTTTTTATTTTTATAATTTTTTATAAGTTTTTAATATTATTTTATTATTTTATTTAGTTTTTTTATTAATGGAAATAATGTTTTCCCATCAATTACAAGCTACCCCATATGTACAAAGCAAAAAATAAGGACTTTGTACCTTCATGAAAATAAGTAAATATAATTTTTGTATATGTGCATATGCATATATACATACGCCTCTGTGTCTGTATACCTCTATACATATGGAGGTAAATCTATATCTATACATATAGCCTTTATCTATCCATAAAGCCATATGTGTACATTTTCCCTAGAGCAGATACATTGTTCTTGGTTCAAATGACCTAATTTTCTTCTTTCGCTAGAGACGAGCTTCTTTACAATTAGCATTAAGGAGAAAGGTTATTCAGAGTATGAACTGATAAAGTAGACATCTAAGTTTTTCTTTAAGTTCATGAAAAAATTCATGGGGTAAATTATTTCTGTACTGAACTCCATTTGGGTTGATCTGCAGCATTACTGAGTATTTTTTTTATAAGCCTGGAACATGTGTCCTACTTTCTACTGTTTACATAGAGTAATGGTATTTCGAGCAAAAAAGGGACGGTTTTGTGCACAAGACCGATTTTACTCTGACATAAATTGGCACAAATCCATCAGCCTTTAATATTTGTGATTCCCATCTCAGTGTAGTCAACGGCTGTCAAATAGCAGATGGGGAAAGTTAATTATTAAACTGAGCAATAAATAAAAACTGTAATTTTTTATTAGTAATCAAATTAACAGGAAGGATTAATCCTACCATTTGGATACCTGAGGGGAAAGAAGAATTTGCAATTAATATCACATTTCCTTGACATAACAATCTGAGAGAAGAAAGGGAGGAGTGTTCTTCTAATTAATCAAATACAGCAAAACAAAATTATAAAGAAGCAGATAACTTTTCTGTTAATTTCTGCCTTGCTCTCCAAAACAAAGGGACTCCTTTCACACACATTTCTGTTAATGTTCCATTATGAAGAGTTTTGGTCAGTTAAAAACCTTCTGTTTTTTGCAACTGGCAAAAAAAAATCTTATCGGCAATGCCTGAGCATCTTAATATTCTTTTACAACAGAAAATATTTTTTATTTTCAGTCACAGAATACTTCTTTGACTTTCTCCAACACATATCTTTGTCTCTGACGTAGAAGAAACTTAGCTGCAGAGAAAAGAAAATGAGACACTTGAATCCAGAAATATCCTTCAATCCCAGCTGTAAACACTCTATCTATAGTGTTAAGAATGCTGTCCTGCCACATTTATTGGTTCTGATCTGTTTGCAACCACATTCAATTCAATCATTTAAATATTAGCATATGTGATAATATTGGCTAACTGATGTACAAGGATATACATTGTGTTTTCAGGCTGTGAGTCAGTCACAATGCAAAAGCATAAAGGTTTATAAAACCATGTGAAACATCTGCTTTTTCCAGTAAAATGAAGGACAATTTTGAAAGGGAAACACTATCTTTGTAAGTCACAAAATTATCACCAGAGCAGAACAGACTCCCCTCCTCCCCTATTAGGTGGACATCAGTGGAAATGGAAGTATGAACTAATTTCTGTAAAAAGCGAACAAGTTTGATAGGGAGAATATAAAATATAATTAAAACTTTAAAAAATAGTGAAAGTTAAACTGATATTTATCAATGATCTTTCACCCTTATTTAGATATGGATATATACTAAATGTATACATATATTCTTATAAAGTTTTGAAAATGTAACTTTGAAGGTGGAAAAGCGATGCTTCCTTACATATACATCAAGGACCTTCTATCCATTTATTCAATCTGCTATGATACGATTATTCAATTGGTGAAAATAGCCTTATAAAAACAGACGGTGGGGGAAAGTATCATTAAAAAAATACTAATTCTTTCTCTTTCCTGTCTAAGTTTCAAAGTGCTTTGGGTTTTTGTTTGTTTTATTTGGTGGTTTTTGTGATTTTTTTTCTCTGACATTAAATACAGATTTTCACCATTTAAATACCTTTTTACTTTATAAAATGAAACATTTTTCTCGCAGCATGGAACAGAGGAGAATATCAAATGCTAAATTTTTCCTGCTGTGAGACATTCTTGAAGGTTGAATTTCAACCTTCTGATCAGCTTCATGCAGGCATATGAGAGAAATTTTGAAAAGAGAGTTGTTTGAGTGGCAGGCTTTGAAACAAACACTTGAAAAAATGAGGGCTGGAGAGGTTAATTATTTTCATTTTTGTGCTCTAAGTATGCTTGCTTTTTTATTGTTTTTTAGTATAAACAAACAATAACTCTTACAAGCTTTCTAGAACCTCAACTAGCCATAGGTAAGGCCAGATTTTACTGTATTTGAGAGTCAGAAAGAGTAAAATAGTTTTCAAAGCAAGGCCTCTTAGGAAATTATCTTTGTATTGGAGAAGTTGACAGTTGAAGTAGAATTTAGCAAGAAGCATTATCTAAATTGTGTTCAGCAGTTATTTGTACTGCAGTGTTTACTACAGTGCTTAGTGACTGCAATTGTTTGAGACTTAATTATGTTGATAAAATAATTATAACAATGACCCCAATCAGAAGAACCTTGTGCATTATACTCATTTTCATTTTTAACATAGGCTGAAAATCAACTCCATCACAGTTTAGCATTTCTTTATAAAGGCCTGTAAGGAGAAGGGTTAAGAAGATCGCACTGATTGTCTCAAATAGCTAAAGATTACTGGGGACACAAGATTTTAAGGCAATATATTTTAATAATGAGTAACTGATTTCAAACAATTTCTACCTTTCAATGCATACGTGTGAAAGAAATGATGCACAGAAAGCCTTCATTACCATTAAAATGGTAAACAGACATAAATTTTAAAACCTGTTCAGATATATTCAAAAGCACTTGTCTTACACTTTATATTTTCATTCCCTTCCATTTCATTTTCTATCTATAAGCCTAAAAAGAATTAGAAAACCAGTAACGTCATTTTACCTGCAGAAGAATTGGAAAAAGCATTATTGAGTCCATTAAGGCTTTTTACTTTCTGTGTTTTTTTGAATCAGTTTGAATAAAATCTAAAAAAATAAACGTTGTAATTTTTTGTAACATTTCTGTCCAGGGGAGTAGTAAATAGAATCCTTGATCATAAAGGTAACTTCTTCTTTATTTGACAAAAGCAGTAACAAAAAGGAAGATGATGGGAATTTTTGATGGCTTTCTAAAGCCTTGGTTTCCATTGCTGGATACAGAAAATTCCATGATCTATCTGAAATTATCAGCAATTGAATACCAGATTCTGATTCTCTAAATTATACTTGTAGATTTGCTGTCTTTTCAGTGGACATTATATTTATATAATAAATACAAACATATTACATGTCTGTATATAACTGGAAGTCATGCAGACCACTAAAAAGAAAGAGGTCATCTGATTTATTCTCTTTTTTAGATAGATATCACTACTGCAATGTGCTTTTAATGGCTTTCAGCTTCTGGCATCGGTATTGCAGTCTTTTTAAAACTGCATTGCCATCAAATAGCCCATAATCAACTGCCATTGAAGACAGTGGGAGATGTAGGGCTCACAAGAGGATGGAGAAAGAACAGATGGGCCAAGACTGGAGGCAGCCAACAGCCAGTCACGTAATGAACAGCCCTCTTGCCAGGCCCTGTCCCAGTTTTTCAGCCTTTGGGCTGTAATATTCATTTCTTCTATCCTCATGAGCTACACAACTGTTTTGATGATATTTACTATATGCCTCCTGGGCAAGCTTCCTCAGTACCTGCAGAAATAAAACATTTGTAAGAAAAGTCTTCTGCTAATCATGTGTTCCCAGTCTAAAGCTGTCTGTAGTCAGGGTACAAACTCGTAAATAACCCTTTTCTTATAATTATGCTCATTCCTTCTATACAGGAGAGTATGAGACATGGACAATGCAAACTGCTTCAATGTCCCTAGTCCCTGAAAATTTGTTACACTTACTGTAGATAACACTAGAAACCAGATTGTGCAGAGTTTTCTACAAGGTCTGATGTCTTAAAAAATCAAGATGGTGCCTTCCACAAATTACATTAGGGCAACTCCTACTCAAGAGAGAATTAAAGCAAGAACTGTATGTTGAGCTGACAAGAGAATACAAGAAAAGCAGCCATGGGTGCAATGCTTTATACTGCAATATCAAAGAATATGTTATTTCGTCCCAGTGGCACATAAAGGTCTCAGCCAATTACTCTACATTGGTTAATCAATTAATTACCTTAGTGCACTGGATCACAACCTCTAATATGAAACGTCATTCTGTATGTTTCAAACACGTAGTCACTGACCTCTTATAGATTATTTCCTTTCACTCTAGTACTTAACCATGGTGAATAGTAAAAACCCCTACTTGCCAGGGTGGCTCACTCTATTCAACCAGTTCTTCCTGAAGAAATTTTCTCTGTCACTTTTTCTATTTATATTTTTAATTGTTTCAGTGAATTTAACAGAATAAGAGCTATAGGGAAGGCAAGGAGAATTATAGTGACCTTTTATGGAAAGAAAGGATAAACAGAAGTTTTAAAAGTGAGTGAAAATCAAAGATAAAGTTTCACGATAGGCAATATGCACTCACTTAGAATATAGGTCTAAGTTCAGAGCAAATTAAAAATACACATTTAAGCTCTGACATTATCTACTTTGAAGTAAAAAGAATTGTTCAGAAAGTTTAATTTATGCTCTACCATTTACAGAGGTATCTCTGTAAATTTATTCTCAGGTTTCATTGGTGTAACTGTACAGATATTGCTGCTGACCTAGTTAACTCTTCATTAATGTTACATGCGGTATAGTACACCATTTTTTCTATAAGTGGGAAAGGAAATATTATTCAACGTGGCAATGTTTCCTGCATAAAATAATATTTACAAAAAAAGCCACAACAGCTTTCTAATCCTTCACAACATGTTTGTATATATTCAGAGGTTAAAATGTTTGTGTTTAAAAACAACAGGGAAAGTATGTTAATCTGCATGCTGTTGGCGATGTTTGATTTCAGTAGTTATAGATTTACTTTATTGTCAGTCATTTTGCAACCAGTCAACTGAAATTGCAATTTGTACAGAATGCCATTCTGTGTCAACGTGAAAAATATTAGAAAGACATGTGAGGTCAGCATAATGTAAGCGAAACATACATAGTAGTCAAAACAATATACCAAGGTAGAACAAAAGCCTTGTAGATTAATGTGCCCCAGCTTCACAAAAAAAAATATCTTCTGCCTAATTACTCAGTGAGTATGATTGGTAAATTGATGCATAATGATGTTCAAAATTTTATAAGAAAATAGAAATTAAAAAAAGTTGCAAAATAATGCTTTTTTAAAATCTCAGGCTTGAACAACATATGGTATTATATATTTTGCTAAAGTTTGCTTTCATAAATGATGCAGTAGTGACAGCCTGTTTCACTTTTGCATGGAACTATTCCCATAGAGTTGAAGACTGTTGTTTCTCAACTAGTCCAGCAAAATGAGTGATTGGTGTTGATTCCACAGTAACACTGAAAGTATTAGAGTTTTTTCTTGTGTGAGCAAACTACTTGGCCATGCATGCATTTGTAAAATGTAAATGTAAAAATAATCTTCACCAGTTCCCAAATGAAAGTTTCACATTAAACCTGTATTTTCTTTTTCACCTTTTCCTCTTCAGGGTAAATCAGGTATAGGCTGATTTAGAGAATGTTCTTTTCTTCCTGTTTGGCTATCAGGATAATGAGAAGAATCTTATAGTCAAACTAAGAGAGTTTAAAAGTTATTGATTTTCTATTTCATTTGCAAAGACATAGCTAAATATTTTTAATCCATACATTTTTAGTCACTGAAACTCTTTAGACAACTTTGTAAGAATAACACTGGAGTAATAAACTGAGTAAAAGATTCCTTTTTTTAATCATACAGTTCATGTTCAGTTGTCCACGGGCTGCATAATAGTTGCAAAAGCATTTTATAGGAGCCTAACTGCAGACCAGTTAGGGGATATATAGGGATATATCCCCAAAGTATAAAATATATTTTACTCTGTCACCTTTCAGTCTCAGGGTGTACATGATTACAGAGGTCATTGGTGACATATTCTTTTTGGTTTTATGTCCCTATTCTAATTTTGTTTTCATATAGGTTAATTTAGATATTGTTCTATCCATGGTTTGCTTAATCCTTATTACCTTCACTTTCCTTCTTACTCCAGGCAACTTAGAATCAATTAGTAGAGTAGTGTTAACAACACAGTTATCTTAACAAAGTGTTACATTTCTTCTTTAGCATTTTCCTGCAGCCTTTGATTTCAATTACGTGTTCATAAAATTAGAGAAATTATATCACAGCATGACCCCTATAGAGATGCCAAAATGAACCGTCAAGAAATTAGTCAACTGTTACGTGCAAAAGCATCCTTTGGTTAGCAACTGATGCTTAAATTCCTTGCCTGAATCAGTTTGCAAATAGGTGCTCAAAGAAGGATGCTTCCCTCTGAATAAAAGCTACTCTAAGAAAATGAAGTTTCAGCCAAGGGCGCTGCATTAAATACGAGCCACCAGATGGCAGCACGATTGGCAGGTCTTCCTTATGGAAGAGGGGGATATAGCATGGCTAGTGCAATGCTCTTCTACATCTTTGTGCACCAGGAAAACATATTAGTTACTTGTAGATTTTGGCCTGGGATTGTTGCTGTGTGACAGAGCTCCTGCACAAAGCACAAAGAAGTCTTAGTGTTCCTGCTTTTTATTCCCAAACATGCAATGTGAGCGTGCTCTTTTCAAAAGCACCACTGCCTCGAGATTTTTTGCCTTTACCATATTTCTCTTTCTTCTCTGAGGCAGAAAGATCAGAATACACTCATATATCTTATATCTTATGCTAAATTTTGGGGGGGGGATTTTTCATAATTTAAAAATAATAACAAAAAGAGCCAGAATCAATTCTGTGTCATTTTTTCCCAGAATATAATTTCATAGGAAAAAATCCCACAGAGAAAGCCCATTTCTATTTCTCTCTCTCTTTCTTTTTTTTTGTTAATGTGTGCTGATTTTTTTGTTATCAATGAGGTAATTTTTGTGTCAGAACTCAAAGAACATCACAACCCCAACTTTGTTGTCAATAGTAAAAAAGATGTAAGGAACTGTGAAGTGCTAAAGGAAGGTCTTCATACTTCTTACCAGCTCTAGTTCTGTGTGTGCCTTTGTGCATTTCCCCAGTGCTTCCTGACACTTCTAATAAACTTGCTGTCCTGGACTTGCCAAGTTTCTTCATAGAATCAAGGATCACCGTTTAGCTCTGTGAACAGCTGTGAGAAATGATCTAGATTGTGTATCTTCACAGGCTGTGGACAGGCAATAACAATCTATTGGCAACTCCTCCTTTAATGACTTACTGCTCATAACTGTATCCATGTTAAGTAGCTACATAGCTTTCACTAACTTGTTGCTTTTGCAGAATGAAAACGTTATCTTGAACTACCACGTGTATTCTAGAGTCTGGGGAAGTAAATTTACTTCACTGGAATTAAAGGTAATCTTGAGAGATACTTTGATGTTTTACTACGCTCATTTTGTATATGTGATTTACACTGATGAAAGTAACTTTCTTTTCTGGTCGACTTATATTTAAATATCTTCATTTCACTCTTATTTCTTTACCTAGGCTTTGGTAAAAGTCTTACCTACTATGTCATTGCCACTGATGGAAAGCTAGATTTTTTTCCTCTTTTCTGTTTGACAATGTGATCCTTTGGTACAGTGATTTCTTCTGATAGCTTCCTCCACATAAAAAATATATCCTAAATATTGTAAATGCAATTTGTAATGGTCTCCAGTGAAATCTTAATCTAAATTGCTCAAATAATTCATACACTGGACAAACTGAAATAAACACCCACAAGTTCAAAGAGCCTGTGTGTTGTTTCAGAGGGACACACTCAGGGATTTGCATTTTGTTTTTCAGCACTTACCTCCCTTTGGCTCTTCAATTATTTATTTTTATTTGCATGACACAGCCTGTAGTGATTGATCTGAGCACACTCAACTGTCCAAGGGCTCAGTAAACAATATAAGCCTATGTTAGATTAAAGTGAGAGAGAGGGAGAGAGAGAGACTACCAAAATGCACTCTCTCACACAAAAAAAGTGGACAATACTTGGCAAATTAATTGGCCATTCACTGACACATTCTGAATCACTTCCCTCGAAGTTCCCAGACGACACCAAGCTGGGTGGTAGTGTCGACCTGCTGGAGGGTAGAGAGGCTATGCAGAGGGATCTGGACAGGCTGGATGGATGGGCTGAGACCAATGGGATGAGGTTCAATAAGGTCAAGTGCCAGATCCTGCACTTGGGTCACAACAACCCCAGGTAGTGCTGCAGGCTCGGGGCAGAGTGGCTGGAGAGCTGCCTGGTGGAAAAGGACCTGGAGGTGTTGGTCGACAGTCGGCTGAACATGAGCCAGCAGTGTGCCCAGGTGACCTAGAACGCCAACAGCATCCTGGCCTGTATCAGGAACAGTGTGGTGAGTAGGACGTGAGAGGTGATCATCCCCCTGTACTCGGCACTGGTGAGGCCTCACCTCAACTACTGTGTCCAGTTTTGGATCCCTTACCACAAGAAAGACATTGAGGTGCTGGAACGGGTCCAGAGAAGGGCAACAAAGTTAGTGAGGGGTCTGGAGAGTAAGTCTTATGAGGAGAGGCTGAGGGAACTGGGGGTGTTTAGTCTCGGGAAGAGGAGACTGAGGGGAGAGCTTATCACGCTCTTTAACTACCTGAGGTATTGAATAATGTTACTTTGGTTACAATTAGAAAAAAAAAATTAGTTTTTGTTGGAAACAAATTAGGTTTGTTGGAAACAAAAGTAAAGATTTTGGACAAAAGAAAAAGAAGAGGACAGTACCAAAGCTTCCAATTGTCTCTCAGCTCAGGACAGGGAAGTCTAAGTGGAGAGCAAAGCTAATTGTGAGCCCAAGGCAACACAACACCAGGGCAGATCACAGCAGATCTCTGTCCATTAATGAAAAAAACCCAGCTGAATTTTGGGACATCTGTTTCAGTCATCTGGCCCCTAAGTAAGGACATTTAATTCTCAACTCAAATAGTCTCCCTCTGCAAAATATGAGATGTTCCTTTTACATATATGAAAAGTCATTTACTGACAGTTCTTTTCCTCCTGTCATTCAATAGCGCTACTCACTTTATTAAATCCTACAGTGGAGAAACTGTCCACTTATTTTTGATGTCTTTTTTTTTGCATTTAATGAGGATGGCTGCTCAATGTCATGGTTTTCTATTTGATATGATGACACTTACTGATAGGTTTCAACTGAAGTGTATATCATACTGAGTAGAAGGACCCAGTAACAACAAACTATTTGCCTGTCATAGTTCAATGTTGCCGTTTAAATACAACTGACCTATCTGTTAATGGAGCTATAACCTTTGCTTTAGAGTAAACTGTGGCTCAATCAAAAATAGAGATGGAAAAAGAGAATATACTATACAGCACAAAAGGTGAAAAATTACTGTGGAAGGTAATACTTTAGCAAAATGTTTAAATCTTGGCAATACAACAAAGTACTTGCTGGAATCATGATTTCAAATTGAGCTGGAGTTTTTCAGGACAGTGTAAATACATATTTATAGGTGCCTTAGGTCAGATTAAAAATCTATCTCTCCCAGAATCCTGCCTCTGAATGGGGTCAGCATTGCTTAGAGAAAGCCTCCTTTTAATGGGTAGAGCAATGAAAAATTCTGGCAACCTGCAGCTTAGGGAATGCCTCAACCAGAGGATCTGTGTTTAATAACACTTTCTAGGGGTATTTTTTCCCATATATTTATCTAATCTTTTATGAACTTATTTATGCTTTTGGACTAAAAACATCTTGGCAAAGACTTCAGATGTTGACTGCTTACTGCTTGAAAAACTGTCTTTTATGAGTTTCAACATTTATTTGGTATGTTCCTGTATGGTTAGAAAAAAATAATCATTCTCTATTTGTTTTCATCCCACCACTTGAAACCTGCGTAATGCCTTCTCCTGGTCATTTCTTTTCTGAGATGAAGTGTCATAGTCTATTCAACACCTCCTTCTACAGGTGCCATCTTACTCCCTAGATCAGCCTTTATAACCCTCTATATACTTTTTCATCTTCTGAGGTAGAGGAAGCCATTTGCTTCATGCTGTAGTTAAAACTGAGGTTTCATTAACACTGTGTCTTTTACAACACTGGAAGATTCACTAATAATGGTTAATAAAGCTCTGCAAATCTAGAGGACCTAGACATTTCTAAATATTTCTGGAATTGACAGCAGACTACCTGAGTGACAAAGCAGTAAAAGGCAAAATTTTAAAGCAAATTACCATGTAATTTCCAGACAACTAAGAACCTTGTGATACTGATTCTTTTGTCTTAAACTCAGCCAAGACAACTCAACTTCACAATTCCATGAGAACAACCATTTAACTTACTAGGGGTGAAATCATGGTAATTCAAGACAGAAGAATTAAGGCAAAGCTCTAGAAATGTTGCAGACTCAGTCTTGTTAGGTGTGGAATGTTTTTGTTCTCAGCAACTTAAATGTCAGCACTGCACAGGATCAAATCCTATGTGTCTTTAAAAGGTGGTTGATTGCAGAGCATTTGAAATGAAGAAAGAATGTAAGTAGCATTACAAGGAATGTTACTTTTACAGGTTCAAATAGATTTACACTAAGGCACTAAATTAAATTAAAACTGCAATATCTGAAAGTAATACAGGGTTTTTTTGCAAAAGATTATGTCGATTTTTTCTCATTAGTTATTATATACACTGAATCTTTCTGGGTTTTTGTTGTGTTGTTTTGTTTTGTTTTCTGGATTAGAAACAGCTCTAGAGATAATTTGCAGAGGTGTGGAATCACAGGCAAATAGATGTCTCCTCTCTCAGCTTCTTGAGTGCCCCCCACCTATTTATTTGCAGGACAGTATGAAAAGCTGAAAAGTCCTTGACTACTTAGCAACAACAGGAATATGAGTGTGTCATTAACATTATTCTCATTCTAAATCCAAAACATAGCATTATCCCAGCTACTAGTAAGAAAATTATCTCAGCTGAAGTCATAACAGAACCCAGCCCTTATTCTATGACATCTATATCATGCTCAGGTCCCACACTATCCAAGACATGCTCATTAACCACCAGCCCCCTTCTCATCCTTTGGTACAGTATACAGATCTATCTATATGTATCTCTAAATGGTTCCATCAAAGCATTATTAATGCTCTACCATAAATATCTTGATTTAAAAAAATAAATTCTCAAGAAGATGCTTTCCTGGAATGACAGTTGGGTTATTCATCAAGATGAGGATAAATGGAAGGACCCAGAGACCTCTGTACAGGCTGACCAGAACATGATAGCAGGAACATAAAATAAATAGTCACTCAATGCTTAGTTTTCTTCCATTGCATTACTGATATTTGGATAGCTGACATGATGCTACAGATCCCAAACAGTTCCCTCTCTTGGTGAGAAGAAATATGCAAGGAAGGGATTATGATTCAAAGATGTTCCCACCAGCCACAGCCTCCTGTAGCTATACTGTGGACACAGTACGTCATACATCACTTCTTATGGTTGTGCATCAAGATGAGATTTTCCCTTTAAAATTAAGATGCTCAACAGGATGGTATTTCATACAAGTCAGAGGAAGTTTGGCAATAAATACAGCTGTCCTGAAAACAAAATGGTCCACATACAGTGATGGACATTCTGAGTGTTAGGATTGAGCTATAGTATGTTGGAAGAAGGAACATTCTTCCAATGTATGATTACTTTTCTCTCTTTCCCCTAAAGATGATTGCAGTATTGAAGTATTGAAGGATGAATGTAAAATAAACTGAAAATGTTAATGCAGTGAAATAAATTTAAGATGTGGGGATTTGAGGATTTGCGTGGTTTTTTGCTATAGTCATTGGGAAACTCTAATGATGTCCTGCCCCTGTCTCCACACTTCAATCCCATCAATAGTGGAAACGTCTGTTAAAAACGGCTTCAAATTTATGAAGACCTGGGCATAACTGAAAATATCAATGGGACAAGTCAAATTGTATAAAAGTTAAACTGTGCCTAACTCTTTGCAGAGACAGGACCAAAAGCTGCATTGCTTTCTGTTTGACCTACAATCTACACCTCTTGTTTTTATCAGTAAGAAACCAGAAATTACTAAATTTTTTTTTTTTTAAAATCAGACCAAAAGTGATGCAAGCAATTACTGTTACATAATGTGTTCCTAAAGTTCTTGCTAATTCTAGCATAATTCACTTTATATTGACTTAACTTTAAAAAGACTTTCTGAGCTTTTTATAATCTGTCATTGTTATCCTACAAAATAATGGCTAAAGATAGTTCCAAAATGTTTCTAACAACTTCCATAGTTTACTGCCATGACTTAGGAAAAATACCCTTGTTTTGGGGTGAATAAACTCAGCACTTTAATATATCTTCTAAATATTGTGGTTAAAAGTAAAATTACTAATTAGGATTTTAGAGAGCACAGTAAAAGTAAGACAAATGTGGTGTGGGTTTGGTTTGTGATTTAGGTTTGTTTTTTTTAAAACTGTTTGGACAAAACAAGCAGGAAAGAAATAACCTACCAACTGATACAGCATGTTTTTGTTTTCATAACAGTTTTGCCATGTCTGTCACATCTCTGTACAGGAAAGTCATAGATGCCACCCAGAAACAACAATCTTCAAATTGTCTCTCCAGTGTCAGGAAAGGTTGGCAAGCCAAACAAATAAAATATGACTTGTCTGCAGGGGAAGTAAAGCATCTTTATTCCAAGTAATGGGCAATGAAATTTTATGAAAGAAAATTCGTAAAAAAGCTACCTGATAAGCTTCAGCTTTCAGCTGTTGCTGACAAAAAAAAAAAACCCTTTGAATTTGTTTCTGATTAATTGAAAGCTGTTTATGGTCTGTAGTTAGAAAATTAAATTCCTGATAGAGTATCAAGAAGTGGCTTCTTTTAACTGTCACATAATGCTTCTGGAAAAGGGGTCAGACATTAACATAATAAACATAAAAATTATTTGGTATACAGTAAGTGAAAAATTATTACAAACTGTTTCAAATAATTGATCAGTTTTCAAGATCACTGAGCATTTCTGCAGTTGTGAAAGCAAACAAACAACAGATTTCAGAGTGTATGATTTGCACAAGCTGGTAAGAAAACTCAGTTTTCTCTACTTGAACAATCTAGGGGAAAGATTTCAAAGATTTTATCATCTTTGAATCATCATATTTTCCAACTGTGAGCAAGGAAACTAAATTCTTTTACTGGCAAATGCTTGGAAAGGTACAAGCCAAAGTTATTCTGATCTGTTTGACTGATGAAGTTGCAGAGACCTGAATAGAAAATCAATCAGCCATCTCTTCTGGGTACAGTACAAATGATACAAATTTTGTTGAATAACAAATCTAGGAAAAATGCTATAAGCACAATCAAAACTTGCATACAAACTTTGTGACTCATGGGAGTTTTGCTGCTCCCATGGATGGAGATGGTCTGCATCTGATGATGATTTTATGTAAATTTCATTATTTTATGTAATTTTTAGGATCTTACATAAATTTTGCTGCCTGAAAAGTCATCGACATCTTGAAATCCCAAACATGTATGTCCTCAGTGAAGGATACTTATAAAAGAAGCTTGCAGCTGCAAATACGCTGAAATGAAGCAAAAGATTAGCTGGACATTCCTTAACATCATGTTTGATGCCCTGCTGATCTATGCTTCCAAAACCACAAATTCGTGATATGTACTTGCAATATGATTTAGAGAATCACATTAAAAGAACAATACAATTAGAACAACTATGATGACCAAAACTGTGCAGAGATAATGCAACAGTGTAATTCAGATGATGAAAGAATCCCTGAGGATTACTGTATGGAGGAGTCTCATGATGTAGTCAGATAAAATATCATAAAAGCTATAGCAGTGCTAATCTTGACTCATATAACGTAGCATAGCTCTATACTGAGCTATGCTCTATACCCATTCCAAAGGCCACAGCTCAGTTCTTCAATATTGATAAATTCTGAGGGTCCACTTGAGATCAGAAGTAATTTGAATTCTGTGCAGTGCAGAGCAAAATAAGAAATCAGAACGTTAAAAAGCAAGTGTTCAGTAACGTGTAGTTTTACCCATGGGTTGTTCTGCATATTTTGAAATAGCTGAGCCCTCTAAGTAAAATAGCCAAGGGAAACAGGGAAGAGCTCTCTCATTAATTCTGATGCAATATTCCTTCACACAGTGAACTAGCATATACGTTACAGTGAGTTGCTTCTAACAAACCTCAGCTGAATGCAGTTTAAAGGTTTAAAACTGGATGCCAGCTGTAGAATGGATTAAAATCCATGTTAGAACTGAGTCACTCCTCTTCACGAGGTAATTATATGAAATGACTTCCAGGAAAGACATTTCTAGAATGTTTTCTATATTTTGCAATCAAAGAAAGAACTATGAAAGGAAGCCCGGTGGCTCAACGTATTCCCATATTTGCTCAGATCCCGTCTTGTCTCCTCCTTCCACACGGGCTCCCAGGTACTTGGGCAGTCCTCAGTCATGTCCTGGTGACAGGTCCTGAAGGGTGATGCCCTGAGACAATCTCTCACTGACAAAAAAGAAACTGTGGGTGTATGGCCATGCATAGGCACTCTGCCTACTTATGTATCAAAATTCCTTGGGAAAAAATTTGGATTTTAAAAGTAGCACAAATATTAGATCACTGAGCAATTTATAAACTTTGATTCTTCTAGCTTATTCCCTCATTAATTCCAACAAATTAATTAGCTTTTCCTCTTACAATTTTTCTGCTCACTGGAGTTTTACCTCCAAATAAATTTCTTCTTAATATACTAACTTCCCACTCAGTAGCCTTTCTGGTGGATTCTCATTTCACAGTTATTCTGTAGTGTTTCTTGGGGTTCAAGTCCAGATTTTAGTATCTGGCTTGGTAGCATATTATAAAGATGACCTGGTGCTTTTCTAAAGTGTCATAGGATAAATTTGCATATATAATCTACAGACATTGTACATGCACGAGCAATAATGCAAGTTTAAGTAGTAAGCGCACAGAAATCATTCCCCAGTAAATGCATCTGTGGAGATACCTACTTGCAATCTTCACTGCCAGTTACAGTTTTCATTTCTTGCTATTCACTTATCATTTATTTCTCTGCAATTATACATTTTCTAAAATACACATCACAACTGCATCATAGTTTGATTAACTTAACTTTTTCTTTGACTTCCAAGAATGTCAACTTCTGTAGTCAAAATGCCAGATAATCGTCTTCCTTTCTTTTAGCTCCATTATTCATTGCATAAATCTCATCATGATCTCTCTGAGTAATTCATTTTGGTTTCTAAGATATCCTCATGTTTAAAATTTTCACATAGTCTTATCCCGGTTGATATCTCTGCCTTCTTTTCTTTTTGTGACTGTCACAGTCCCAGTGTCCTCTACAACCTCCCCACCTTATTGCTTTGTTCTTCTTTATTCATATTTCCTTCTCACTTTTGAGCAGGTGTCTATCATATGCTATCTGCTGAGCACCCCTCCTTTAAACTTGCATTTAAGCACCTTTTTTTTTGTAGTAGTAATTTCCATCTCTGGTAATTTCGCTGTGGGTGTCATTTAGTTAAGCGTTGGGATGATCAGATTCTTTGTGTAGATGGCGTGTCACGATTATTTAAATCTAATGAAAAATAAAATAACTTTTAACTACCTGCCATCAGTTAATAGTGTTCTTTCTGTCTAATTTTTTATTTCTTTGCCACGGGAGACTGAGTTTATTAATGGCAGAGGATTGTTTTCACTTATAGCATGCTAATTTATGTTGCTACTAGAATGAATAGACTGATAAATTAGTTTTATGAATACCTAATCATCTTGTTCAGCACTTATGTACTGATTTATAGCAACACAAACCTTGTATTTTGAACCTGCAGATCAAAACTAGAGCAACTGCCAGGTTTTAGTCTATAGTAAGACTACTATTTTTTAACAGAACTCCTCTAATCAGTAGTGGGTTATCAAGACAAAACCCCAGCATTAACAAATAAATGTTTAGTGTTCTTGCTATATGTTACTAATGTAAAACCTGAAATTAATATTAACACAGGGTCACAGAATTATATGAGTTTGGAATGGACCTCTGGAGGTCATCTAGTCCAACCTGCCTGGCCTGAGTTAATCATCAACAACTCACAGTGTACATCAAGCAATTTCCAGTCATTTTGATTCTCCCTGGATCTAGAGTGAATAACTTAAAGATTAAAAATGATGGATTCCAGCATCATCCTCAGGTACTTACAATGTACGCTTACACAAACAGTTTTGTAGTAGTGAATTTCTGGACTATTAAATAATTCACATTTCTATGCGTGTTATTATTCTCTTATGCAACTGAAAAATATATAGATACTCATAAGAAATAAATAAATAAATGATCAAACAAATAAAAAAATTTGTTTTAAAAAGTTTTTTAAAAAAGTTTATAAAAAGCCTTTTCTACATGGAAATAGTCCATGTTTAAACATGTTTTGTTTTACAGCCTGCTGTCATCCAGGCCATTACCCAATGAATGCCAATGCCTGTCCTGTGAGTTATATGCGTTTATGAACTTGGAGTGCTCTGCTTTACAGATCTGTTTGATGTTCATGGAAAAGCTAAACAAACAAGCAAAAGGAATATTATATTTTCTTACATCTATTGTTTTGGGTTTTTTTTTTTGTTTTAATGTTTGAACTGAGATAGTTATTTTTCTTTCAAAATTAATTACAAAAGAGCAGTAATTTGTGAAATTTGTGAAACTAGATATTGTTTCTTCCTTACTGACAACACTGCAAGACATTTTTCTCTTTGTTTAGTTCTTTTGGAGAACCACTGTATTTTCAGATAAATAGAAGAGTATTTTCAGTTCAGTTCCCACAGTCATTCTTCCAGTCATATAGAATTAAGAACAAGCTCCCTAACAATAGTACTAAAGTACCATGATTTATTTAATCATTGTATAATTATTAATTATACAATCATTTAAAAATGCAAGGTTTATTATTTTCCATATATTATTTTCGTGTGTATCCTTTTAAAAACTTGGATCAAATTGAAGCATCATTTTAGATAAATCACTTCTCAAATCCAAGATTGAAGAAGCATTTTAGGGCTTTTTTTTTTTTTGAAAGATAATTATCCACTCTCCCTTTGTTTACTACTTTTCCCCCCTCGAAGACAAGTTGATAAAAAGTAGAGCAATGCCATCATTGAAGAAACAAAAAGATAGCAAATTCTCAGTTAAAAAAAAAAAATAATCATGTTTATTGTCACTCAATACTCACACAATGGAGTTAAAACACTCTGCCCAAGTATACTTGGAAGCATTTTCCTTACAAATTTATTCTTTCTTTTTTATTTTCATTTGATCTAAAATAGTAGTAATCTGGCCTATAAGTACATGTTTACCCATTGTGAATGGAAAACACAGCAGCAGCCATTACTGGCTATTTTAGGGAACTAGCATTTTGTAGCCATTTCCAGCAGACTGATCTTCTTTAGCCTTTGATTTAGCAGGAAAATTGGCTTCTGTTCTGTATGAAACTTCTGTATGAAACACACTACTTGTGTGAACCTAGTAATAAATGTAAAGAACTACATGTATTTTTTTCTTTCATACATTGCTTTACTTAAGAAATATTAGTTTTGTGAAGAACCGTGCATTGAGGGGCAATGCTAATCAGTAAAATACAATAGAAAGGGAGAATACAAAGGTAATTTTGGAAACCACAAATAGAAGGGAGAAACAGGACTCTAGAAAAACTATAAAAACCAGCAGACTTCAGTCATCAAAACCTGAAATAATTAGCGTAAAGGGGTATTTTGTTCATATGCACTTGTTATAACTTGTTAAATTCATAGTTTAATATATATGCTGTGTGAGTTCTGAAGGCTGAAAATACCCTATATCTCTTAAATAAGAACAATATCCTATAAAATCATGCTGAGTTAGAGTCATAGCAAAACAACAGACAAAATCTCTATAAACTAAATCAATCTGTCTGACCACTTCAGACATTCAATTAGTCAAGAGCAATTTGTTTCGTGTATGCACAACAATGTCTGATAGGTCAGTAAAAAGTTCAACTGTAGTTATGCATCTAGATACAATTGTTACACAATTTACAGTCTGACTCTGTGCACATTCACAATTCTGCCCACCTTTTAATAAGAATCCATTCATGTTATTACTTATTGCCTTCCTCTTTTGAAAAACAGTTTTCTGAAAATAACTAGGAGCTTGTGGAAGGCCTTCCACAGTGTCAATTTTAACTTGGTAAATTTTAATTCAGTTGCAATAGTTTATCATCAGAAAAGCAATGCTATCAAAGGAAAAGCTGTCTTGAAAATTTAGGTAATGCCTAGTACTGTGCTACACAGCACAGTACTCTGTCAAGAGTAAAAGAGTCTCAGAGATATATGCCAGAAATACAGGGTTTTGAAACCTTGTCAGAACTTCAGAAGCAAGTGTGCAGAACTCGTCCTTGCTTCTTAGCAGAGAACTGCCTTAGCTTGGTGTTAAATTGATACACTGTACTGGTTCCCAAAGTTAAATAAGTATTTTTTAAAATCTGACTCTGATATTTCTGTGGGCAGCTACTGAACTGTGTGGTTTTAATCTCAGTGCAAACTGTTAATTAGCGTTGAATATCCTTCACAGCACTAGATCTCTTCTCAATAGTGCCAGATGGAAACAGCTAGGTTGCTCTTACATGCACAGCAGTACTCAAGACTCAGTTTTTCTCAAATGGTACACAGAAACAAATAAAATCTTGGAAATCATCTCTCTTGAAGGTAGGAATGAATTTCTAGGGGGATGCATGTGTGTATATGTGTTATGGGAACAGTTGGCCAATTGTGAAACCAGTAGGCAAAGAAGACACATTTTTGTGGCATACTTTCAAAAGACATTTTTCAAAAAGCATGCATCTTTGCATACACAGAGTCTGAGAAACAAGGTATTCAACATATCTTTTTTGGGTCATTTGTTTTATGTCTCTGCTCTGAGTGAACTGAGTGATTGAGTTGATTGGGAAATTATTAGCATATGTCTGGAATTTAATGTGAATACTTTATTTGGTTGTGACTTCCCCAAAGCGTGTACACATCTCCTAGAGGTGCTACATTTTCTTGAAATATTTATGTGACTTGGTAACATTTGATTATTTCTGTTAGCAAAGATTCAGCGTTTGAGAAAGCAAAATGGAAGTGTAAGTGTATATAGACTTTTTGCTTTGTTTTGTCTTCCACTTGTAGAATGGAAGCAATGTAAATCCTGAAACTAAATGTTTTTCAGTTCTAATCTTAGAGTGAAATCTTTATTCATTCCAATTACACATAATTTAATGATATCAGAATCACTCTCAAAAGAAAGTCCCTCTTTTGGGAAAAGGTAATCTATAAACCCAGGGAATAAGAAAAGGAGTAAACATATAATTTGTGAAAACTAATAGCATTGTTTAGAAATTAGACATCCTATATTGTGTTCTGATCTGATGCTAAACAGGATTAAAACATTTTTTTCATAGAGCCTATTAAATAGTAAGCAGAGAGAAAAATGATCCTTTTCTTAAGATTTACTTCAAAATGTGATTTGTCCTGTGTTTACCTTTGATAATCAACAAAAATCCTTATAATCACTAAACTACACTTTTAAAATGACAGATGAAGAAGCAAGATAAAAATTTTGAAACTGATGTGCTATTTTCAGTTCAGTTGATGTCTTTTGACTCTTAGTTTCCGTTAATTTTCAATGAGATACAGACAACCAAGTGCTCGAGTAATGTCTGAAAATGGTTCTAAGAAACATTTTGCCAATAAAAACTTTTAGAAACTTGACCTACACATCTTAATCCTAAACTCTATTAATTCTTATATCTATTATCTTAATTCTAATATCTATTGTCACTCTTTCCGAAGAATGTATATCTTCTATAAGAGAAAGTGCTTCTGGCCCCAAGAAATCATGCTTCACTTGTTCCCAATACACTCTAATAACCATTTATGTGGGTTGGAGCAGATTTGGAATTGCTTCTAGACTAGGCCAGACATATGTGACAAAGGTGGTGGAATAAAAGGTGACTTTTCATCAATTTTATTTGTACTGTAAAAATGAATAATTTAAGTCCTTGTATTTGAATAGTCTTTGTAAAAAAAACCCAAAGAAATTATTTTTATAATTCTATTTGGGTAAAAAGTATTTATTTTGGAATACGCAATCTCTCAAAGTACTTTTGAACACACATCAGGAAAGAGGAGAAATAAGTGCAGACTTGATTTTTATAGCAATGGAATTGTACAGAAATAGAATTAATAAGGACAGTAAAGTTTCCATCAACTACTATTCTGCCTGTTGCTTTCCTCCTTCCCCTGAGGTTTAATCTGCAGTGTGGTTATCACAGAATCTCAGAACTTTCTTGTATATAATCCCATGTAGAGACAAAATCTAAGAAACTCAGGAAAAGCCTTTTGACAACATGAAAATATCCAGAGTTCGTATCTATAGCTTCTTCAATTTCTGTAGAAATCCCTAGAGTATGTCTAATACTGCTGTTTATTCACATACGGCAAATCATAATTACATTCATAGAATCATAGAATGGGTTGGGTTGGAAGGGACCTTAGAGATCATCTAGCCCCAGCCGCCCAACAAAGGGCAGGGACACCTCCCACTAGAGCAGGTTGCTCAAAGCACCATCCAGCCTGGCCTTGAACACTTCCAGGGATGGGGCATACACAATTTCCCTAGGCAACCTCTTCCAGTGCCTCACCTCCCTCACAGGAAAACAATTCTTTCTAGTATCTAATTTAAATCTCCCCTCTTTCAATTTAAACCCATTGCCCCTTGTTCTGTCAGTACACTTCCAGACAAAGAGTCTCTCTCCAATTCTCCTATAGGCTCCCTTCAGATATTGGAAGGCTGCTCTAAGGTCTCCCCAGAGCCTTCTCTTCTCCAGGCTGAATAACCCCAGCTCTATCAACCTGTCCTCATAGGGGACATCCCTCTGATTATCTTCCTGGCCCTCCAATGGACCAGTTCCAACAGGTTCATGTCCTTCTTGAGTTGAGGACTCCAAAGCTGGACACCACTCCAGGTGGGGTCTCATGAGCACAGACTAGAGGGGGGAGCAGAATCACCTCCCGAGCAGCCTAGCATGCGGTTAGCTTTCTGGTCTGTCAGTGCACATTGCCGGCTCATGTTAAGCTTCTCATCCACCAACACCCCCAAGTCCTTCTCCTCAGGGCTGCTCTCCAGCCATTTTCAGCCCAACCTGTATTTGTGCCTGGGATTGGCATGTCCCAGGTGCAGGACCCTGCACTTGGCTTCGTTAAAATTCATGCAATTTGCATGAGCCCACCTCTTAAGCCTGTCCAGGTCCCTCTGGATGTCATCTCTTCCCTCCAGTGTGTTGAACACACCACCAAGTTTGGTGTCATCTGCAAACTTGCTGAGGGTGCACTCTACCCCACTGTCCACGTCTCCAACAAAGATTTTGAACAGCACTTGTCCTAGTATGAACCCCTGAGGAACACCACTCATCACTGGCCACCAATCGGACACTGAGCCATTGACCACAACCCTTTGAGTGTGGCCAGCCAGCCAGTTCGTATCCACCAAGTGGTCCAGCCATCAAATCCATTAGTTTCCAATTTTGAGACCAGGATGTCGTGCGGGAATGTGTTGAACGCTTTGCACAGGTCCAGGTAGACAACATCTGTTGCTCTGCCCTTGTCCACCAAGTGTGTGGCAGTGTCATAAAAAGCCACCAAATTTGTCAGGCACGATTTGCCCTTGGAGAAGCCATGTTGGCTCCTTATTTTCCACATGCCTTAGCCGAGATTCCAGGAGGATCTGCTCCATGATTTTGCCAGGCACAGAGGTGAGACTGACTGGCCTATAGTTCCCTGGGTCTTCTTTTTTTTTTTTCTTTTTTGAATATCAGAGTTATGTTCTGCTTTTTCCAGTTTGTGGGAACTTTGCCACACTGCCATGATTTCTCAAATATGATGGGAAGCGGCTTAGCAACTTCATACACCAGCCCCCTCAGGATCCATGTATGGATTTCATCAGGTCCCATGAGCTTATGCATCTTCAGGTTCCCTAAGAGGTCTCGAACCTGAACCTCTCATTCTGTGGGCAGTTCTTCATTTGCATTGCCCCTGATTTTGCCTTGGAGGTGACTGGCAATTAGATTCAAGAGCATTGTGCAAAAGGGATCTGGGGACCATGCCTTTTAATTTTATGGGAAGTCTGAGTCTTTGAAGTTGGCAGGGAAAACATTAATAGCGATTAATATTCTCTCATGCTTCAACGAGACTATTAGGTAGAGAAATAGGAGATGTACTACAAATATAGATCCTGTTCTTTCTGTGGATAATCTAAAACAAATTTCTTAACTATGTGGCAATTTTGTGGCCATGTTTTTTTTTCTAGTGTTGTGGAATGAACTAATGTCAGAATTAGGGTCCCTTTCTTGAAGTAGAAGAATTCTTCTTATTTATTTTCTATAAGAATATATCCCACTGTGTCTTGTAACATTTACATTTCTTGCTTTATGGCCCTGTGTCTGCTGACATAACCCAACATCCTTCTTAAACAAGAATGCTGTTATTCTGATGTTAATAAATGCTTTATAAAGAGTCAGGGTTATAAGGTATCGAATAACTTGTATGCCTGCTTTCTGATTTCATGTCTTTCCAGATGACAGTGGTGTTATAGGTCATGAGAAAGCCTAGCTAAGCCCACAGACTCTACCATGTTCCTGTATGTATCTGGGCAAATTCTTTGCTGTCTGGATAGCAAGCCATAGCCCCAGATGATGTGCCTTTAAATAACATAAAGGTGTCTTCATTGTTTCGTTTGTGTTGGCAGGCTTTTATCCCCCCTCAGGCCAAACCAATTCCATAAGTTGATAGAGGCCAGGGCCATCAAATCAAATAGTTCTGACATTATCTATTAATGACTCTTTTGTGGGCTATCATGAGTCATCTCTTATTTTTTGCTTGACCCATCTCAGACAGTTCCAAGCAAGAGATACTTAAGTCAAAATATTTTTACAGAAACCACTAGGTCAGCCTACAACATTATCAAATTATTTCAGAGCAGCTCTAGATGAGTCACAGCAGCAAGAATGCATTGATGAATCCTGTAGAAATCAATAGCTCCTTGCATCTGCTTAGAAATCTGTACAAATTGACATTGTAGAATCTAGAATTACGGCCAAAATTCAAAATTATATTTTCAGAATTACTTTAATCTTCCATTTGATCTTCAAAATGTAATAATTCATCTGTCTTTTAGAGGTTGGTGAAAATTAAACAAGGAGGGTAGCTATGGGGCAAGGTCCTAAAGGATTATTCAGTATATGGCAGTGGTCTGCCTCAATGACCAAGATGGCCTTCTATCTAATATAAGGGAGTGGTTAAAAGAAGGGTTTGGCTCTCTTTTTTCTCCTCAGAAAGGCTAAACTTTAGATTTTGAAACCAGAAAAACTTCAAGAATACTTCAAGAAACTCTCTGCTTCTCAGCCAAAGAGAAAGAAAGGCTCCCTGAGTTTTGGAGGAAAGGCACCCATGACATAAAAAGCATTTTTTTACTTCTGCCTAGAGCTTCTTTCAGTATGCATATTGCCAAGTAAATCCCTGTAATTTTATAAGCCAGTTCTCGCTGTACTACAATGGTTAATAGTATTGTCCTATCTTACCATAATTTTCAGGACATATTTAACAGCGTAAATAATAACAGTGTGGAATGATAGCAAATGTTGAATTGTAATATTAACTTTAAGAGCGTGTCAATGGCAAACCATGTAAAAGAGCAAGAAAACTTCTGTAGTCTATTTGAACAAGGCTACAAAAATTGACCCCAAAAGACAGGTTCCAAACTAAGGATCTCAGCTCCCACTTGAGAAAAATATGTGGGACCATAAATCACAAATCAATTTGATTTTGTTTTGGGAGAAAATGAATTTAATGAGCTAAATATATCATGGGATAATGTAGCAGCAACAGAAATCAAAATGACATATTTATCTGTAAATGGATTCATTACCAAAAAATCTGGGGGATTTATTTAACAGTAAAACTCTTTAGGTGTTTTTTTTATAAATATTGGCATATCTATGCAACAGAATTTCATGGTATCACATTTGACATATTCATGTCATATCACAATGTTTTCAAGCAAACCAGACATTTTATGTGACTTCATATATTGGCATGTTCCCCCTGTAAAAGGGGAATGTGGCAATTCTTACAACTTCAAGGGAATACCCTTCAATCTTTCAATACTTTCAATTAACGCTTTGAGTTTTTTAGACCTTTATTATGAAGTGATAGAGGAAACATATATCTAGTATAGATGGCAGGGTAGTCAGCCAACAAACAGAAAGTTTTGCAGCAAAAGCAATGCTGGTGATGCAAGCAAAGTAATGCTGGGGAACGTTCCTGGGCACTGCAACTGGACTGCTTTCACTGTTCAATCATTATGGTCTTATACTCCTACTTATGTTGTTAAGTGATTGATTTAAACGATTCCTGGCACACACTTGGCCCAGGCTGTCTCCAGAGCAATTCCAGGCAGGATTACAGAGTGAGGATTGAGCAGGACCATTTGCCATAAGGAGATCGAATGTCGTCATCTGGAGGGTGGTGAGTGCAGCAGTATGTGTGAGGGCCACTCCATGCCAGCTTGTCTCAGTGCCAGTAAACAGTATTGGGCATGTTTAATTTAGTAGGATAGATGTAGCCTTGGAGGCCTTTTCATGTGTGTTAATAGAAAATCACTTCAGAAATCAAAGGCTTAATTAGAACCAAGGCATTAGTTTAATTTACCCCTGTCTACTGATATTTTAATGTGTTTACACAGTAAACCAGTGGCTGCCTGGTCATTGTTTCTCATTTAAAATGTGACCGTTGTTGTCAAGGCTCACAATATGTCTTCTATTATGAAAACATTGGGTCAAACCTTTCTTATGGGAAATCATATCAGCTCTGAGTTTTGTCTCTCCTGATGCTCAAGGGACACTGAAATATTATATCCAGTTAGATATATCAAATATGGTTGAAAAAAAGAGTATGAAAAGAAGGAAGGGACCCAGGACTTTTCATTAGAAAGGTCTGTTGCACCATCGTGGAAGAGGAAGCAGCCTGTGTAGACTGCTGGGAGCAGAGCTATCCCACTGGAACAGAAGATAAAAAACACTACAGATGGCTTTGATAACTATGCTATCTTACCAGACTTGGGATATGATCTAACAATAATGCAATCACGGTAGACTTTATATACAAAATTTTTTCCTGGTCTCATTGGATTATTATCAAAGTATTTTAATTACTCAGCTATGAAGATAAGTACATTACTGAAAATATAAAGCAAAACTCAATCACAATAAATTTCTTCAGAGTACAAAATGACCTTTTGGAACTTGTAATAGAATTAAAAGTGTTATCATCAACTATACTGTATATCTTCTCTAGTTAAAGTTGTTAAAAATATGTAATAATGTAACAGCTTTTTGCAAGACAACTAATGAGTACAACTAGCACAAGTGAAAGGTAGTCAAATGCAGCCGTGTGTTTCCAGCAGATAAACTATTTCTGCCTCATGAGAAAGCTATTAACCTTTCTCAGGGAAACTGTCACAATATAGTGTTGTGATTCATGTCATTGTACATATATTTAAAATGGATTCTTCTAAAATAAATTCTGAAGATATCATAGACAAAAACGTCAAGTATGGTCATACAAGAGGAATAAATACACCTTAGGAAAGTCTGACATAAACTGGTTTGAAAATCTATAACAGAGTTATCAAAAAATGTGACAGCAGCTGGTAATTAGAATTCTCTCATCTGAAACAAATTTCAATGAATTAACATCTGCCATCATCTTTTGTTTCCATTTAGAGAAGATACTGCAGCCTTCTTGAAGCTTAATGTGTAAGGAGAGCTAGTACCTAGATCTCCTACTCATGCCACTGTCTTATGATGTGTTACAGACCGTTTTTGTTTGAGAACAGCTGAGAACAGCTCTAACATCACATCAGGCACGTGGCTAAATTAATATGTCAAGCTTCTTGAAATCCGAGCAGCAAGTTATAAGCTCCAAGCTATCATTTTATCCTAACTTGACTACATTTTGGGTGTTGGAAGAAAACCTACAGGGAACAATTGTTCAAGTGCACAGTCTTCATGGTTGAAATTTTAAATGAGCACAACCAAAAAATAAACCAGCATGTGTTATGAGTGGGGAGTGCGCTAGTAATTCTGACTTAACTTTGAATGTTTGGTTCAGAGTTTATGAACTCAGCTACTTTCAAGAAGTATTTCGCCTTTTAATTTCTATTTGCTTTCTGGGAGAGAGGTACACAGTGTTTTGTGGAAAAACATAAAGACAAAAAATAAAAATAAAACCAATGGGCTAGGGAAATTAGGCTTTTACACAGTAGATGGTTTTTAAATGTTTATGGTTCTTGCAATAGGCTCAAGCTCTCATCAGCTCTTCTAGGGCACTTCTGTAAACAGTCCCCAGTGGCAGCGAGAGTGGGAGCGTTAAAGGACAATAGTGTTTGGCAGCATCAGCCTGCTGAGACTTTCCCTTTTCATGGCAGAGCCACAGGGCCACAAATGCCAACAAGTTGAAGCAGACAAAAGAATCTTCTGCCACTCTGCAGTTCAAAGCCTCTTTTGATGCTACATGCAACTTGCAGGTAGATATCAAGTAATGGGGACCCAACATATCCTACCTCACTACTCCTCTTCCCCACATTTCCAAGGCAAATTGAAAAGCAGAGTGCTGATTAGTAGAGAGTCTAAGTTAGAGTGACTGACAGCTGGAAAGTCAGATTCTGCCTGCTGTTATTATATACTAATTATTCATTAGTATTCTTCATTCATAATGTGCATTGCTTCATTCTCCTTTCTATTCCTAAATCCCCTTGCTTGGGAACTAAACCACACCTTCTTCAATTATGGATTGGGAGCAGCTGGGATACCTGGATTGGGAGCAGCTAAAACAGCAAATCCAAAATGTTTGAGATGTGAAATAAAGAGGATAGAAACAAGTAAGTAAATTTACCTGTATTTCCATTTTCTCCAATGCACTGTAATTTATGCTCTGAATTAAACAATAGGTGTGCCTTTCTGTTTTCAAACATCTGCCTTAAGGATACAATAGCATTTATCTGTTTATACCTGATCTGGAGCCTATATGTGAAAAGTTCTATGACAATTCCATTAGTGAGGATTTTAACAGATAATTTCAGGTGGTTAACGGTATTCATGGTGGTACTATTCATGGATAATGTGAACTTCTTGATAGGTTCAAAGATGTGTCTGATAACTCCTCTAAAAGCTTGACTTTTGTAATGTGCCTGTTACTATTAATTTTTTTGTAATGTGCCTGACACTATTAGTGTCACTTTTTATGCTCACATAAATATCACCTTCTATAAACGACATACACTTTTCAGCCCAAAATAAATATAAAGGAACACAATTTATATAAATCTGAAAAATAGCAGCATAATTCACAGAATCAAGATTAAAGGTAAGTCCGATGCTCCAAATAAGGCTACAAATAAAACATTTCTCATTATTAAAGGATATTCAGTTCTAATCTAAGCACTTTCCTATATCTTGTCAGTATTAAAGAAATAATAGAGTAGGAAAGAAGATAGAAAATGTATTTTACAACTATTTGAAGATAAAAATAATTTACAAGAAAAGAAATTAAAAATCAGTTCACACTGGAATAACCAGAACAATTTCAGACAGATTCTGTCAATGGCCATGGTTTTCAAAGGGAGACACAAAAAGTTTGACATGTGTGCAAATACTGGTTTATGAACCAACTAGCAGATAGGTATAATTGTAATCCCCTTTGGAGATAGGCTCTAAAATTGAAACATGGAACTTCTTAATTGTCCTTAAACTTTACCAGTGTCTAATCTACCCTTGAAACTTGCTGAATCCTTGAACTCAATGTCGTATGTTCCAGTTCATCCTGTTCCTGTTCTGAACTCATTGTTCAGAATTTTTAAAGAAGACATAACTTGGTGCATTTAAATCTCCTTGATTACTTCTACCTGTTCAGAGAATAAGACAGAGTGAAAACTCCCAATTTATCTTCTCGACTACATACTGCTTGATGTATTTTCAACTTTTTTTCCTTTTTCATCACCTTCACAGGTGGTAATCATGAATTTCCATACTTCAAAACTAAAGTAAATGACTCTCCAAAAACTTCATTATAAGAGCAGTATTGGTATTGTACTGTTAATTACGCCACAGTTATGGTCTCTTTAATTATATTATAATCTACTGCTTCGATACAGAGATCTCCTGTCTTATTCACAGTACAAAATGGACAGTGCTTAATGAAAAAGTATTCAATATTTTGGATTTTTTCCTCATCATTCAAAGACTGGTCCATACCTTATTTACTGCATGCTCTTAAAACCCATTCTGAAGAGAGAATTTATTAAATCTCTTCATTTTTCCTGTGGTATTCATCACTATAATATCTGAAAATTGCTGCAATAGTAACAGGTTTGCTTTCACAAGTTACTGAAACGCCACCAGGCATTTTGCTTGTTTGCAGGCAGGGAACTGAAGACAGAATGATTAGAAACAAAAACTGTCCACTCACTTTTGGTGTCAGCCTTTCAGGACCATTTAATAATTTGGAAATCTGCAAGTACTCAGAGCAGAACTCTTTTGCATCAGTCACAAGTATGTGCACTAAAGAATTTGGAAACAAGCCATTTGTACCTACTGACAGAAACCCAGGAAAGAAGTTGCACATAATACAAAATTGCACATAATACAAAAACTGTTTGCATTGTCTTCAGTAGCCCCCAAGGAATAGAATCAAAGACAGAAAGAAATGACTTTTTATTGGACATGATTAATTTGCTTCAAAGATAAGACCATCCTTTCCTTACCAGTAAGGTTAACTCATTTGTGCTATGTTGTTCCACCTCTACAGCCAAAGAGGCATCAATTTTGCAGACAGCTTCATTTTCTAAACAGCGTTGTTTTACCATCATGGGGTGAAGCCTAGCAGAAGGCATTGCTCAGTAAGTGAGATCCTCCCTGCATCTGCCCAGCTCTAACTTTTTAGATGATTCTGGTAAGTGCTGGAAAAACAGAGCAGAGATAATTTGTTTCCCCAAGAAAACTTATTATTATATCTTCTCTGGTTTAATGGCTTAGGTTTTTGCAGAAAAGAAAAAAAAAAAAAAGGAGCACGGATGAACTCTCAATGGCTTTACATCTGTCTAACATGTTTAGGGATGGATGCCAGAAGGTGACAGTAAGCCAGGTGACAGCAGCTCATTGTCTTTAGGAACAGAGAATCATCAAAGAGATTGACCTGAGGTGACAAGACAAATATTGTAATATGAAGCACTTTTTTTTCCTTACATTAATTATTCTGAGTATACTTCTGAAAAATATATCTTACTCTGAATCTTGTCTCACATAGCAGTATTTTTTGAACTGTTGCCAGTAGTTATGAAATCTTAACATAGGTTCATACAGCTGCACTAAAACTTCATCTGTATTATTCTGATTTATTCATTTTGTATTTTGAAAAAATTTCTTTTTAAAAAAAATTTTTTTTTGGCTGCATTTTGCATTTTTCACTTAGACATCTATTGCAATATCCAAGATTAGTACTGAGAATTATTTTGTGAACACCCTTCCAAACAACATATTCTCTTTTCCCTATTCAGAAACCCCTTGCTGGCAATTTTGCTGCCCAGAAGGCATTTCTTTCTTCTTTGCTAATAGATTAGATGGAAGAACTCTGACCGTGAATCCCCAGATCCCCTTGTCTCTCCCCTTATTGCTGTATATCATTAGAATTTACATTCCAATGTCTTGATCATTCTCCTGCCTTATTCCACGGTTTTTACTTCTTACTGACTGGCAAAAAATTTAAATTAGGGCTAATTTACCTGGAATTAACTAAAAGAATTCCCGTCATGAGAAATATTTTTTAATGAGGTTTCATTAGACGTTTTTATTTTCTTTTTTCTTTCTTCTTTTTTTTTTCTTTTTCTTTTTTTTAAGCATCTCTGGAGTCACTGAAAATTACATTGTGTTGTATACAGAAATCCTAAAATTAGTGACAGTATTGTAACTTTTAAACTGTCAGCAGCCATTTCAAGAGCAGCTGGTGTGGAAATGGAAACCTCTGAAAGGGCACTGAGGAGAACAACTGAAGCAAGAGCCACAATTACTACCATTCATTATTGCCATTAGAGTATACGATAGGGACATACAGATTTGAATATCTCTATGCTATGCAAGGTCTTGAATACTGATCTTCCTGTACCTTGGAATAGTGAAAACAACAGAGCACCTTTACTTCCAGGCTATGAATCTCAGTGTCACATAATATTCTAATTCAGAGCTATTGGGAAATATCTCAGTATGGACATTTGGAGTGCAAACACACCCTATTGCCTAGGAAATGGTCGTGATCCTGGAATTTTTAGTAAATACTCAAGCTGTGAGACTCACCAGGGATTCCCAGCTTGCAGGAAAGAATAGACTTAGGGCGTAGCTTAATTATATACAGACTGTATAATGAGACTTGCCAAGATGTATCATGTATCCCCATCTGTTGTCACCTTTTCTTTTCTGATGCCCTAGATTCAGCTGGAAGCAAATCAAGATATGTCAGGGAAAGAAGGATGTTCTAGCAGGTCCCTGATCAAGGTAAGAAAAGAACAGGAATTGAACATCCCACTTAAATAACATTAAGTACATTTGAGTGAAGAAATTAGGTTGGTAACTTCACATTTAACATTCCACTTGGCATCAGAGAACTTTGACTGAACTCAATCTGTGGAGTTGCAGCAATGAGCAATATGATGCTCAGCTCTCAGTTGCCCTGGCACCTAGTTGAAGTCCCGTGGGCTCCTCTTTTATATGTAGGAGCATGTTAACAAGGTTGAACTGTAAAGATTTTCATGTTATTCTTAATTAAGACTTAAATATAGTATACCATTGGCTAATTAGGTTGGGACTCTATAAAGTACCATGTTAATTTCTGTATGAATAAAAGGACAAAAAGAAGACCACCCAGGACTTTGTGAGGAAAATATGCCTCTTAGGAGGCAAGATGGAAATTCTTGGACAAAACTTCAATATCTCAAGTTCTCTGTTCTTGAGGAATGGCTTTGTGATGACCTGCATTTCTTTTTATCTTCTTAAAAGTCATCTTTGTTTCCATGGAAACAAAAAGAAAGCAGAAACACCAGGTAAATTTGATAGATGGGAAGAAGGTTGTTTACGTAACAGCTCTATAAGTGCAGTAGAAGGAAAGTATGAAGCAAACAATGAAGAAAGGAATCCATTTTATGATGGCTGGCAATGCCAAATATGACCCGAAAATAATATATATGATTTACATTTTAATAGAATAGAATAGAACAGTAAAAAATAGAATAGAATAGTTCAGTTGTAGGGAACCTGCAATGGTCATCTAGTCCAACTGTTACCAGTTCAGGGTTGACCAAAAGTTAAAGCACTGTCCAAGCCATTATCCAAAGGCATTGTCCGAATGCCTCTTAAACACTGACAGGCACTGATCACCTTTCTAGGAAACCTGTTGCAGTGTTTGACCACACTCTCAGTAAAGAAGTGTTTCCACGTGTCAAGTCAGGACCTCTCGGACACAACTTTGAATCCTGCCACTGCATCCCAGGGAAAAGAGATCAGCACTTCCCTAGCTTCTTCCCCTCTTCAGAAATCTGAAGAGAGCCACGAGGTCACCCCTCAGCCTCCTTTTCTCCAAACAAGACAAACCCAAAGTCCTCAGCCACAGCTCACATGACATGCCTTCCAGCCATTTTACCAGTTTTTTTGCCCTCTTCTGGACACATTCAAGTAACTTAACAGCCTTCTTAATTTGTGAGGCCCAGAACTGCACACAGTACTCGAGGCGAGGCTGCACCAATGCTGTATACAGCAGGACAATCACCTCTTTTGACTGGCTGGTTGTGCTGTGCTTGGTGCACTCCAGGGTGTGGTTTGCCCTCTTGGCTGCCAGGACACCCTGTTGAGTCATGTTGATCTTGCTGCTGACCAGCACTTCCAGATCCCTTTCTGTAGGGGAAACTCCCTGCATCTCTCCAGCCACTCTTCTCCCAATTTATACTTGTGCATGGTGTTGCCCCACCACAAGTGCAGAATCCAACATTTGTTCTTGTTAAATTTTATACCATTAGTGATTGCCCAATGCTCTATTCTATCTAGACCCTTCTGCAAGGAATCTTGTCCCTGGAGAAAGTCAACAGAATGTCCCAGTTAAGTATCATCAGCAAACATGCTTATGGTGCATTCAACTGCCACATCCAGATCATTGAAAAAATATTACATAGAAATGGCCTTAGAATTGAATCCTGAGGAACATCACTGGTGATCAGTCTTCAGCCAGACATAGCCCCATTCACTACAACCCTTTGAGTTCTGCCTATCAGCCAGTTCTTCACCTAGAGCATGTACCTGCTCATCTCACTGCAGGACAACTTGTTTAGAAGGATGCTGTGAGGAACGCACATGTCTACTTATATAGACATTTCTGTGAGAATATATTTCTCTCTAATGCACAGCACTGGCAGCTTCTTTGCCGTGTAAGTGACATAAGTAGGGAGGAGAGATAGACTTTTGCACACATATTTAATCACTTTCTTTTGCATTGAGTAAGACCTATAAGGCTTTTTCAGAAAGCATTTATATTTGTAGCTTAGAGTGTGGTGAACAGTAAATGTGTTACTACAGGCTCCAAACCTTTAGGTTCAGGATTCTCTGATTTTCTGAGAGAATCCCAGACTGAGTAGAGAGGGACTGTGTCCAGAATATAAACCTGCCTAGTGAGAGCAAGAAAATGTCATTATGACTATGGAAGTAAAACCTTCATGTGATTGTGGTGTTCAGTTCAGTACAGATTCAGCTGAACTACTCTTAATTGTACAGCTGTAGAGACTAAAATATCACTTCCCATTCTGCAACTGTGTTTACTGCCATTGAAAATGCATGCACAGTCATAGTTCAGTAGCTGAATTACTTACTTAGATATACTATTGTAATATCCTATACAATTACTTCCATGTAAATTGTATTCCTGATCCCAGAAGCAGACCTTGTTATTCGGGAACTCTGGAACACAGACTGCTTTACTGTGAGTCAACCAACCATTAGGTCTCACCGATGACCACTCTCTCTCATTATTGTTACAGGAGATAAAACAAAGTCAATGAAAGCAAAAATTTTAGAAAGAGTGGCACAATAGTGCAGGTAAGAGCTAGCGAGGTGAATACACGGAAAGACTAACACGTACTAAAACATCTGAGGGTTTAGCAGTGGTGATGTTCTCTGGCATTTTCCTGAAGCACATGGTATCCCTGTAAATGTCAGGAAAGTTTAGAAAGAGCAGTGTTGAATTTGGTAGATCACCTTGTGATAGCTAGTAATGATACAGTGAGTTTATGTCAACGAGCATCATGAGGGCTAAGGTAGGACTTTAGCCACACTTAATCCTTAAAAGTCTCTTAACTTTCCTCAGAGGCAGATTTTATTTCTAGATTTAGTGTAAGATTATGCTTTTGGTAAAGCCTAGCTGCTCTGTCAAGTTGCTTTCCTAATGTAGGCTGTTGTGCAGCGCTACTGTGTGTTAAATGGCTTTCACACTTGGACAGGCAAGAGTTTAACTTCCCTCTTATGTTGGTCTGATAATTTCCAACTTGGCATATAGAAAATTCCATGCACATGGTGTACATGGGTTAGGCTTGTGAAATCAGTTAATCTTTTTTTTCTATCACAAAACTTAACATTAACAAAAAGTTACAGGCAAACTGTTGTAGTATTAAACAAGGATAAGAACCTGTCAGATGCTTCTCGAGAACTCTAGCAAGCAATAATCTTTCTTTAATTACTTTATTTTATTAATGAGTAGAAGGGTGCATTTAAATGAGGACATGCCATAAAGCTTTTCTCATTTTTTTTGGTAGAAATTACAGACTTTTCTACTAGAAGAAATAGTATTTTCTGGTCATCTTTTCTCATCCAAAATAAATTATATTGTATTATAGAATTGGTATATTTTACATACATCTACTCAGGTAGCATCCTCATTTAAGTCCATATATAAGAACATGGTGCATGTTCTCTGAGTACTAAAAATCCATTTTCATCCCAGATATTGAAACTGACAGTTTTCAAGTGCAAAAAATTGTATAACAAGTAAGAAATTGCCTATTCTTCAAAAATGAAATGCAGCTCTCAGTGAGTAAAGCTGAGACAGAAAAGTAAAATCCCTGGAAAATTATATTTTACAACAGTTCATTTCATTGTTGCAGTCTTCAACAACATAAGTGGAATTATCAGAGTAATGTTTTATATCTATACAATTTGTTCTCCTTGACAAGTACTTTCCACACCCCTGAAATGCATTTAGCAGTAATTACATTACTTATTCTCAAAGCATTTTTCATTGTCAAATATACTAAAAAAAAGCAAACAATGGTTTCCGGCATTAGCCCTTCTATCTCAACATTTTAATTGAATTAGCTGATGAAACATGCCATCTCATATGGATTTGTCAAAAATCCTTCTTTTGTTTGCACAGCACAGTTGAGAAGATTGTTAAATATACATATTTCTGAATCTGTATTTCCTTGTTTAAGTGGGAATTGGGGCAGGCAGGGTAGGTAATTTTTTACCAATTAAGTGTAGTAACTGCCAAGGTACCTATCTAAAACTAACACTGAGATTTTAGTTATTCTGGACATACCTGCCCTTTTGAGTTCCCCAATTGCTGAAGCATAGACAGGTCTAGAACAAGTTATAGGACTGGAAGAAGGAAAATGAAAGAACTGCATGATGGAGGAAGCAAAGGTCGCTTCCTTTCTCTGGATCCCAGGTAAGTTGCACAATTTTACAGTAGACACCAAACAAACAAACAACAAATCTTGGGAGCAAATCAGAAAGTTGTGTATCTCATTTTGAGTAAGAGCCCTAACAGTGAAGTTGTAATCATGTTCTTCCTTGGTTTTTTTCTCCCTCTGGTTCCATCATTCTTGCTTGCTTACCACAATCACAGCCTCAATAGAAAATGTTCCTTTTCTCATCTAAGAGTAGGTTTAAAGGCTTTCCATAAAGAAATTAGAGATGTAAGTTTGGATCTCCTTGGGCAGACTATAGGACCTTAATTCAGGTCATGAGATTTACTGGACAAGTAAATCTTCTTGGTCAGCAGGAAATTATGCAAACAATATATTGTTTCCTTCAGTTCTGTTTTCAGATCAACTATTACAGAATTATAGAACAGGCCTATTTTATCAGGACAATGGAAGAGTGTTTCTTTCTTTATTTGAAAAGAGGAAAAAGAGGAAATATAAAGCAGCCAACATTCAATACTACTACAAATGATCAAAAGAACGGTTTGTAAGTCCCTGGAAGGGAACAAGGAAATGAGTAGCAGCCAAAAAGAATTTGTCAAGAACAACATCTGTCACAACAATTTAATTTCTTTCTGTGACAGGGAAGCAGACCTTATGGACAGAGAATAGCCAGTAGATGTAATACATCTTGAATTTAGTAGAGATCTTGTCACAGTTTCATGACATCATTATAAGAAAACCATTTGACCTATAGAAGAAAAATCTTGGAAAACTATTCTTAAAGAATCACAGAATCATTGACGCTGGAAGGAACTTCTGAGATCATCTTGTCCCCTCCCTGCGCCCCTTTTCTGCCACCCCTACTCCATGCTTAAGCCGGATCAGATACAATGAATTGCCCAGCACCACATCCAGTCAGTTTTAGTATGTTCAGAGGTAGACACTATAAAACCTCCCTCTGAGATCATTTCCAGTGTTTCCTTTCCTTACAGTAAAAAAGCTTTTTCTTTTGTTCATATGGAGTTTCATGTCTTTTAATTTGTACCCATTGCTTCTTGTCCTCTCAATGGGTGCTACTGAGAGAACTCTTGTTCCCTTTTCTTTGTTCCCCCCCCCCCCCATCAGATCTATAAACAAATCCCCAAGCCTTCTCTTATCCAGGCGGTAAAAAGAACATGAAGGAAGCTCCAGTCCCTTCAACATCTTTGTGATTCTTTGCCAGACTCATTTGATTAAGTTCATGTCATTCCTGTACTGGGTAGCTGAGAACTGGACACTGCACTCCAAATGTCACCTCAACAGTGCAAATTTGAGGTCCTTCTCAACAGGAGAATCACCTGTTGGCAATGTTCTGCCAAGTGCAGTTTTTATTTTTGAGGTGTGCCTCTCCTGGATATAGTTTTGAATAGTGCAGTAAATCAACTCAATACTGACTTAATTGAGACAACATACAGTTGACTCAATTCACAAAAGTATTTTCTGAGCAGAATCACACAAATCAGTTTCATAAAGGTTTGTGGCTTGCATATTCAGCTTCCAACTCAGCCAACTACTTTTTGTTTGTTTTCATACAGCTCTATTTTAAGTTTCTTACAAACTGACTTGCATAAGCACTCTACTATCTCATGATTATGTTAAAAAAAAACACACAAAAACCACTCTGGCAAAGTTCACACAGACTGGAAAAAGCAGAACCTAACTCTGATATTCAAGAAAGAAAAAAAAAAAAAGAAGACCCAGGGAACTATAGGCCAGTCAGTCTCACCTCTATGCCTGGAAAGATCATGGAGCAGATCCTCCTGGAATCTCGGCTAAGGCATGTGGAAAATAAGGAGGTGATTGGAGACAGCCAACATGGCTTCTCCAAGGGCAAATCGTGCCTGACAAATTTGGTGGCCTTTTATGACACTGCCACACACTTGGTGGACAAGGGCAGAGCAACAGATGTTGTCTACCTGGACTTGTGCAAAGCGTTCAACACTTTCCCACATGACATCCTGGTCTCAAAATTGAAAAGTCATGGATTCATTCACACTCAAAGGGTTGTGGTCAATGGCTCAGTGTCCGATTGGTGGCCAGTGATGAGTGGTGTTCCTCAGGGGTTCATACTAGGACAAGTGCTGTTCAAAATCTTTGTTGGAGACGTGGACAGTGGGGTAGAGTGCACCCTCAGCAAGTTTGCAGATGACACCAAACTTGGTGGTGTGTTCAACACACTGGAGGGAAGAGATGCCATCCAGAGGGACCTGGACAGGCTTGAGAGTGGGCTCATGCAAATCGCATGAAGTTTAAGCAAACCAAGTCCAGGGTCCTACACCTGAGACATGCCAATTCAAGCTTGAGCAGAAAATGGCTGGAGAGCAGCCCTGAGGAGAAGGACTTGGGGGTGTTCATGAATGGGAAGCTTAACATGAGCCGGCAATGTGCACTGACAGCCCAGAAAGCCAACCTCATCCTGGGCTGCATCAAGAGAAGTGTGACCAGGAGGTCTCGGGAGGTGATTCTGCTCCCCCCTCTAATCTGTGCTCATGAGACCCCACCTGGAGTGGTGTCCAGCTTTGGAGTCCTCAACACAGGAAGGACATGGACCTGTTGGAACTGGTCCATTGGAGGGCCAGGAAGATAATCAGAGGGATGTCCCCTATGAGGACAGGTTGATAGAGCTGGGGTTATTCAGCCTGGAGAAGAGAAGGCTCTGGGGAGACCTTAGAGCAGCCTTCCAATATCTGAAGGGAGCCTATAGGAGAGCCGGAGAGGGATTCTTTGTCAGGAAGTGTACTGACAGAACAAGGGGCAATGGGTTTAAATTTGAATAGGGGAGATTTAGATTAGATACTAGAAAGATTCCCATAGAGAAGTTCCCCGGATAATACTGTCCCTTCTGTTCCCTCATAGTTTCTTGGTCCTATGTGCCTTCTAATAATTTTCTTGCTTAATTTATTTTATATTCCAATTTCAGATACAATGTCAAGGAGATAGCTGAGCTATCTATGAGAAGAAAAAAGGCATGCAGAGAAGTTATACAAGGCCATGAAGGGAAAGCCATTTATTGCATAACTTGAACTAAGCCTTTCGATATCATTATCTGTCCAGACATTCAGTAACACATTTGCAGATACACTACGAACTTCAGCAAAATATTGGTTGCTTTGAAGCAGTGGAACGGGTTGCCCAGAGAAGCTGTGGATGTCCCATCCCTGGAGGTGTTCAAGGCCAGGCTGGATGGTGCTTTGAGCAACCTGCTCTGGTGGGAGGTGTCCCTGCCCATGGCAGGGGGGCTGGAACTTGATGATCTTTAACGTTCCTTGCAACCCAAACTATTCTGTGATTCTATGAAATTTCAAAGGTCACGCTGAGATATGAACTTGGGAATTATGGGGTGTTAAAAACTAAAGTATTTTTTATTTAAAATCACAACAAATGTTCATTTTATGACAGTGCAGCTCAGCAGAATGTTTCAAAATCTTCCACTTCTGAGTAAAGATACTTCTCCTTTTGCTTAGTAAGGAGACTGTATTAGTGATTATATTTGTAATACCTGTCAATAGTCATTAATATGACCTCCAAAGACATATGAACAGTTTTCTAAAAGATTAAATGGAGATTTACTGGGGTTTTTTTCCCTTAATTCTTTAAAAGTGAAAGAGATTGACAGAAAAACTGTTTTCCTCTTTTTCAAGATCATTAAGGATCCAAATCTCTGAGCTTTCTGAAATGGCTTTGTGAACAGAAGCACGAACGTGATTTTACAGGGCAGAAGATGATGAATTTTATTCATAGAAAAGTTTTTCATTATGAAAACATCCTCAGCATTTTATATTTTTTATATTAAAATCTAAAATTTTATATTTTTAATATAAAATCCTGTTTTTTTTACGAATATAGGGACAATTTTATGTTTTTCTCTTTCTGACATACATAATTGCTTGAAACACTGTATGTCCATTATATGTGCCTATATTATATATAGGCTCAATCACTCTCCTGCAATAGATCTCAAAATATTTTAAGCTGATATACTCATTTCTCTGGTGAGAAAATTAAGCCATAAGACAGGTAAACAACTTGCCAATAGCAAACAAAAATTCAGGAACACAGTTCTGTTTTCTTAAGCTCACAATTGCATTTCTGGCTACATAGCTGACTCTCATGAGAAGGAATTGTGTTTGGGTTTTTTTTCAGAAAACATCTAATTCTTATTTCTGGTATTTGTCAGCTTTAATGTAATCCTATGGAGACAAATTAAAAAGCATATTAGGTGCTATTGGTAAAGCAAAAGAGCCTGTCATAAACTATTGACCCCTTCCAAGAAATGTCTCCTTTGCTTCACTACACATCATGTTGCTTTAAGTGTAAAGTAGCAGTTCTCAGACTGTAAGCTTGGCACCATGGGGAGACTTTGATCTCCTGTACAGGAGAATTCGAATAAAACAAGTGAAAACAGAAAAGAAATGTTTTTACTTACCCTCACAGCTCCCACCACCAGCACTGAATTTCTGCTGTTTAGGAATTGCAAAAAATAGAAACCACTTGTGGTACACGATATCCATTATTTTCCTGCTTCAACTTAAATTAGATTAAGTTCTGATAGCTAACAAGCATGGAAGTGTTTCTATGTGTGTGTTACAACGTAAGAAAACATTTCAGGCTATGGTCAAAAGCTGAAATGAATACAAAAAAAAAATAAGTCCAGAACTTGTTTGTATTTTAATTAATTTTTTCATTAAGCAGTTAGGGACAAGGACATAAAAATTACTTTCAGGGGTAAGAGAGAAGCTCAATAAATTCTTTAAGTCTGTCTGCAGATTTGGAGGAGACTCCCAGACCTAAGGTGGCAGGGACAGCATATTGGTTGAGGGAGCAATATCAATTTGATAGACATAAGCAGGTGAGAAAACAAGATGTCATCAAGACAAGATGGCAATCACCTGAGGAACTCACCTGTAAAACTGAAGGACTATTGCAAAGGTGGCTGCCATTACAAACTGCCACTGAGACAAATACTATGCATAGCTCATCTCTAGCTTCCTATGTTCACATGTACAGAAAGGGGGCTCTGGAGGGGATCCTGGGAATTGCAGACCACCGAGTCTCACTCATTCTTGAGGTAGATGAGTCTATAATAAAGAATGATATTACTGAGTAGATTAATAAAATAGTATGAAGAAGAAGAGTCAACATCTTCTGAGAAGGGAAATTCTGCCTCACTGACCTGCTGAACTTTTCTGACAATGTCATTTAGCCCATGGAGAGACTAAAGAAACTGTGTGACTGTAAGTATGAAATTTCTTTATTTCTCTCTAAATATCATTTCTTATTTACTGTCCTTACAGATTTTCACTTTAGGACTGGGTGTCTGACCCATAAAAATCTCGCAGGCCTCCTTGATAAGGGCTAAAGCTTTAAGGAAAATAAATCAGCAAAAAGCCAACAGTTACAGGGAACAATATATGAAGGAAAGAAAATGGGTGAAAGTAAAAAGTATAGAAACAAGGAACTTCAGAATTATTTTGCACAAAGCACCTTACTAGAGCTCACCACTACCTAATGACATCTAAGCCAGTGGAGCCAGTAGAATAAATTCATACAAACCTTCATTAACAAAAAAGTCAACAGTTGCCAATAGATACCATACAGCTTTGGTCTCAAAATAATGTTATTGATATGTAGGGAAATATGTTAGCAAAAGGTTTATTTTTAAGTGTGACCTTCGCAGAACTGAAAAAAATGAAAAGGCAAAATGGATTTTTTTGGGGTTTTATAGTGAACTATCTTTTGGAGGCAATGGCTTTTGCCACTGGGTTTAAAAGAACCTAAAGGAAAAGGAATACTTTACTCTTCTGTTTCTTGAGTGATTTTCTTCATAAAACGACTAAAGGCCATTATCTGAAATATGACTGGAAACTTTTTATGTTGTCCCAAAGGTACTTGACAGATCAATTCTAAACATGTCAATAGGATTAAGTAGAGGATTTAGAGTCTAATTTTATAACACATCACCACCTTATTAACTCTAAATAATTTAAAAAAAAAATCAGTCTCTTTCCAGTGAAATGAGTATTTGTCCTGGAATCCCTGGTGAAGAAATTTCAACCAATTAATAAGGCATCTGTTGAAAAGTCTAACACAGTAGGAAAAAAAACCCACACCACAATAATCACAAAAATGACAAGAGAAGTTCATGCTTCAGGTAAAGATTTTGCTGCAAAATCTCTAGCAAATGGTGTCATCAGTACAAACAGCTTTAGGAAAAAGGTTTAGTGAAGGTAATATGATCCAGCTGCCAGGGCCCAGGGACTATTTGAGACACCTCAATGCAAACCAGAGAGATTGCTTGAAGAGACTCTGAACACATGAGATTTGTAGCACTTTTTCTTATGAACTTGAGAGCTTTGCCTGACCATTGCAGTACTGGAATTCAACAAAACATGTGAAAGTGCACAGCTTTTGGAATAAATAACCTTAAGTTCTCTTTTATATGACAGATACATTTTTCTGATCATGTGGTCACACAAAATTTAATAACAGAAATGAGTCCTCGTTGGACTAGATAATCTTGAAACATCCCTTCCAACCGAGGTGATTCTGTGTATAAATTAAAAAAATCTAAAAAATTTTTTAAAAAAGTTTAAAAAAAAAAAAGAATAATCACGCAGAAATAAAATTTCTGATTGCAAAAATGGAGCAAGCCTTGATAAATGCTGGAGATATTTTATCTCTGGGAGACCATAAAGAAAAGGTTTCCTTTGAGCCTTTCATTCTCCCTCCTTTGCCCTTTACGGGGCATTTTATTTTCTTCTATTCAGTCATGGCTGGAAGCCAAAAGATGTGGAAAGGGGGGGACTGGCATATAAATCTTCTAACCTGCCTCCCAGAAAAAAAAAATTTGCATCCAAATCTGCATCTTTGCCCTGACAACCATTGGAGTTGTCACACTGAAAGCGAACTCTTAAAATGAATGGCCCATTTCTCTCTGCCTCCCTTTCCCCATAATGTAGGGGGAAAAAAAGAGGAAGACTCCTAGTTTATCTTCTGGGTGATAAACTGACCTGTTCCTGTACCCCATTCTCATTACTGATGAGCTGAGAGCTGATCACACGACTGGAAGAACAAGTAGGTCCATGATATACTAGCTTTTCACAAGATGCCTGTGAGTCACCAGTGTGATGCAGCCACGGAAATAACTCATGCAACCAGTCACAGTCTTTGCAGACGATCGACAAATATTATGGCCATAGGGCAGGACATAAGGGACATCATATCTGGAGTGCGGTATAAGGTGCAGAAGTAATCACAGTCAGGGAAAAAAAGTCAAACTGGGACAGATTTAGAGTAAGGCTGCATCCCATTAGGATGGTATGGAAACAAGCCAGGGAACCCGATTAGCGAATGTCTGAACTGAGCAATGAAGAGCCCTGAGCTGCCATGGACTTTATCTGCTCTGGAAGCAGTATATCACGGTGTGGTGCTGATGGGCTGTATTTATTATCTTAAACTGCATTAAAGTGGATGAACTGCTTCTGGCCCTGAGCTGGTATTGCTGCAGCACAACAGGTAGACATATCAGCTGGAGTCAGCAATTGCTCAGGAATCTCTGCACCAAATTTCACTGCATTGGATAGACGACTTCTGTATGAGCTTGGCTTGTGCATTCAGGCAAAATGAAAGCTGTCAGGGCATATGATTACTTGCTATAAATACATCAAGGAGAGGAGGGGGAAGGGGGAGCTGACATCAGGGCTGGAAAAGAGCTATTTAAATTAGGGGATAATGCTGGCACAAAATCAAATAGATATAAACTAGTTACAAATAGGTTTAGGCTGGAAATTAGAAGACAGTTTCAAACCAGGAGACCAGTGAGATTCTGGAAGGCTTTCCAACAAGAGGAAGAGGGCCAAAAAACCTAATTACTTTTAAGATGAAGTTTAAACATTTGTGAGAGGGGTTATATGACATGACTGCCTGAGGAAGCTGGATAAAATTCAGTGACTCAGGATGTTCTTCCTAAATATATATTCCTCTGAACATTTCCCCACCATCTCACAAGCCTCTTGGTTCTTCACAGTAGGTCACTAGGTTGCCCTAATCTGCTCAGACAGCTCAGATCTCTCTTATACTACATTAGCACTGGGGCTCTCAAACTCCCTATTGGGGAAAAACCCCACACATCTGTGTAATTGCTCCCAGCCACAGAAACTACTCTGATACGAGTTCCCTTTGTCTCTGATGAATTTTCTTATTGACCATAGTCTGAACTTCTGTTTCCTTTGAAATGGTGGAAGGCCTTAATGTCATGCTTCTTGCAAAATTTTGTCTTCTGTGAACAGAACACAGATTTTTTGGTGATGTTATCCTGATCTTAATCTCTGCTGCACTCAGTGACATTGTAGTACAAAGACCACAGCCAAGCACACCAATCTCTCTTCCTTGCTTCAGTGAAGGGGTTTGGCCTTTCTCTTCCCTCACTAGCCCCTTCAATCAAAATAAGGGGGGAGAAGTCATTTATCTAAAAGGATTTTGTGTCTACTTAAAGGTGACAAGTGAGAGTTTGGATCTGTCCACATAAGTAGTTTATATCTTGTCTTTTCACTGAAGCTCTTGCTAGTTCATGGAGCTTTTGTTTGCCTTTTTTTAAAAACCCTAGTTTCTACAAGTAGCTTCACATGACAACCTCAGCACCTAGTAAAAATCTTTGTAGACATCCAACCTGCAGCAAAAAGGTCTGACAAAAGTTCAGGTTGCACCTTAGGTAGTCCAGAAAAATAGAAAGTGGCTAAAACACTATTACCTTCAATGTTCACAATTCTGCAGGGTCAGATTAGGGAGTATGGAGTGGCAGTGCTGACACACATTCTCTTGCAGCTGCTATGGTTTCTATGCTCTGTCCTTTAGGAAAAAGAATAAATCTCTGTTTATGGCCTCTTGAGTTGTAAATCATCTCCAGGCTGGTAATACATAACTATACCATAACCACTTGGGTCAACCAATGTTTCCTTTTCACTGTGATGATCCAAAGTTCATCATCTCTCTCTGAAATCAGGTAATATTTTCCCCAACATTCTTCTAGTAATGAGATAAATTTATCTTTTGATTCACAGTGTGGTATTGAAAGACAATGAAATGTCCTCCCATTCCCTCAGTCTCACCACCTTAAGCTCTTTCCTACAACACAGGTACTCATAATTTTCACCCTCACAACAATGTATTCAAGTGCTTTATGAAACTGGGATCTCAGTGCAGGATCCTGGGACAGCCAGGACCTGGCCTACACCTATCAGTTTTCCAGTCGTATCTTGGTTGATTTTCAGAATGTGTCTGTACAAGGAAAAAAGGACCATGGTGCAGACTTCCTCAGCCAAGCACTGAACCTCTGAGGAAGTCTCCATGGTGGCTACTGTTCAGCACATTGGAGAGCCTACAGTTTGGGACTAGAAGCTGCATATAGGTTCATCTGTGCCAAGTATGCATCCCATGCAGAGTCCCCTGAAAACAATGAAATTTCCCTAGAGAATGTGATAATTCCTTACAGATCAGTGTCTAAAGTGTCTCTAATATTGCTCTTACTTTACTGCCATAATGCATTCACAAAGTGAATGAAAAAAAAAAAAAGCCAAAGAAAGCAGCAGTATTACTGTAATAATCTGGTAAGGTTTTAAAAAATGTGCTATAATTTATTTAAAGGGAGAATTAAGACTGGATTCCTCTGTGTTCAGCCATTTAAGATTTTTTCCTTACTTCTTAGTCTCCTTGCTGAACTTGATAGCAAATCTTCCTAAAGGAAAAGCTTTGGAAGTTTCGGGTGGTAAACATGCCATGAACAGTATCTAGGAGTGCGGACTGAGGGGGTTTTCCAGCACAAAGTATTCATCACACTTATAATTACAGCAACCTTTATTTTTTTTTTTTTTGTTTTGCTTCTCTTTGAGATGCTGAAAGGGCTGGGGCCAGCAAGGAAAGTTTCCCTGGGTATAGAACTGAGGAAGGCAACCCCATCCTGAGGTCCAAGAAAGCCCTGGTGACTGTTGCTGGAGGGGATGGGAGAGAATGGTGACAGCAGCACTGTCACAGAGGAGCTTACATGGCTTCTCTGTACTAGGAGCACAGGAAAGGCATCAAAAATGTGCTCTGTGAACCCTCACCCTAAATTGTTGAAAAGGTACAAAGGTGCCTAAACAAAAGCAGGGTCTCTCCTTCTTCCCTCAGTCAGGAAAAAAGACAAACAAAATTGAACTGATCAAAGTTGGCTTTGTTCCAGTAGTTGCAGCACCATTTGAAAGTTGTTAGATTGCAAAGATGCACCAAAAAATACCTACAAGCACTGTGATATCTGGCCCAAGTTCAATCCGTCCAACACTAGGCAATTAAATGTCAATCGTAAAATAACCTAGTGGCTGTGTATTAAAATAATCTGCTCATTGGTGAGCTTCATAGCTAGGGGAGAGATGGATATTTCCAAGATCTTAGTCAGAATTTAAGTGGGTAACATGCCTTTTGGAAAGAATCATACAAGTAAGGAATTGTCATTATTTCTATCAAATAAACAGTTGAAAATGGTGTTGGGAAATAACTTTACCATCCCAGTTTTTTCAAATATTTTCTGAATCTCTCAAACTTGGCTTTCAAAAATAAAATTCATACACTGTATGACTGAATGCAAAAGGTTAGTTAAAAAAGTATTTATTTTCTATTTTTTTCTGTTATGTTCCATTACAAAAAGAAACAAAACAAAAACATAACAAAAACAAAACAGAAGATAGCATTTTATTAGTGGTACATTAATGAGCTTAAACAACTAGGTGACTAATGTTTGTCACAAATACATATTACAAACAACCACAAAACCATAACTAAAAATGTAATAAATAACTTGAATATTTTTTCTTATTTTTTAATATTTATAAAATATATAGCACTTTCTATTACATTGTTTCAGTCATTTTTATCCATAACAAATTAAAACTTATGACACATATTGCAAATATGCTAAAGGGATAAGAATAATTAAAAAAATCAAAGTTCCTGGAGGTATGAAATAGTAAATCAGTTAATGTTTATCAATTTATTATTGTATATCCAGATTGTGCATATCTTGAAAAAATAGCAATTTCTTCAACTAATATACATATTTTTCTTTATAGTATTATAAGATTAAGTTTTAAAATGTAAAGCTTCATGGATTTATGCTCTGTTTTATAGTTGTGCCTAATATGTCACTTTCATTAATATATACTGAATATCTTCCATTAGTATATACTAATATATACACACACACACACAAACACACTATGCATTATATATTAGTATATACTGAATAATAAAAGAATTTCTATAATATACAGTCGGGATTCTTGTGGAGAAAGTTGTTGAAAGTGGAAGGCATGTACACCGTAGTGAAAACTGATTAAGTTACATAAATGAAAGCATTTAGGTTTACATTGTTCAATGTATTTTAATAAATTATGTAATGTACTGTAATAATATACAAAATTCAAACAGAACTTTCTTTTTATTCCAGTATTCCCATGCTTTTCTCTATGATTCCAACAGAGTGTGAACCACTATCTCTGCGAAACTTCCTGAAAACCTGAAAATGGAGTCAGGCAAGTAGAAATGTGGTGACATTACAGACCTTATTCCAGGAAAATACTAAAATTGCACTTAAGAACCCTCCATATCGGGAAAGCACTCAAGCTCAGATATGACTTTATTTGTTTTAACCTGAATGTTAATCATGCACTCAAACACTCTTACTGATACATGGATGCCCTTGCAATAATCCTTAATAATGTCCCCTGCTTGTATAAGAGGTTTAGAGGCTCCATTATGTAGCTGAGAGAACATTTTTGCCTTCTGTCTGAGCATAGAGGGTGAGGGGACAGGGACGTATGCCTGGGGACCTCAGAGCAAAATATTCAGGTGACTATCTGTGGTAGATGGGGAGAAAGACACAGCAGAGAGAGAGTTGACCAGTTCAGCGTAGCCTGCTTGTGGCCAATACTGTCCCTGTGCGGTGAGGGAAAAAGGTGACACAGAATAACCTGCCCTGGGCACCCATGAGCCTTCTCATGCAGCCCCTTACCACAGTGCAGCATCCCCCTTCAGGCACTAAGCTCTGGAGGGCTGTTCTGTGAAGCTCAGCTTTCTAGGGTCCTTCAAGAACCCATGGTGCACAAGCAGCAGCTGCTGCAGAGACAAGAACAGCTGGCACCAGGAGCTGGCAGCCGTGCTGTTAGCATCCTAGAGGGTTTGTTTCTTTGGACTTACTTCAGCTGGGCTGCATGGTCTGAAAGCCCATCAGGACCTAGAATTCACATAGGTGTGATGCTCACCTAGTTTCACCCTATAAAACCCAGTTCATGCACTTAACTATAGATCTGAGATATGAAGAATAGCACAGTGAGTGGCAGCAGGCAGGAGCCTGGCTTCAAAAGCACATGCCCTTTAAAATGAAAATACTAACATAGATTCACTTCTACCTCCTTAGAGAGAGAGACACATGTGCACATTCACACACCTTCAGAGGTCCTGAACTACATTCCCACCTTGTATATCCCTTTTGAGAGCCTCTAGTTCTACCTTAGGCATCTAAGGCAGGAACTTAAATTTAGGAAGGTTGAGTGAGTGTCTCCCATGTTTGCATCATGCAGCACTGGTCAGAGGTGCAAGTCCAAAGTTTGAACTCACGATTGCTCAAAGTTGAATATTTTAAAAACAGCTTAAACATTTTTTTTTTCTTCCAGTTACTACACTTCTTCAGAGGCCAGACCCTGTAAGGAAGTGGATCTTGTTTTTTGACATAGGGAATACTCCAGGGTACTAGACAATGATATGTAGCAAAGCTGCTGAATTCTAAGGGCAACAACTCTGCATTCATAAGATTTTCAGCCTTTTTAATATTTTGTTTTATATAAGAAACAACCTTAAGGCATTGAAAAACCAAATCACATTTAAAATAATAGGCCTACCTACCTGTTCCAGTGTTTAATTAACCACTTTGGTGTTTTGATAGTCTAAGCACACAAAGTACATAAATATGGCGTTTTTTTGGAATCAAGATCTAATGTGGAAAAGATTATTTTTTCATTATTATTATCTCAAAGCATATTGATACCCTTTTTTTCTTTTTTTTTAAAAGTCTTATGAATTCTATTTTGAACATCCAAAATTCCAAATCACTGGTTTTCAAAACTAACCCACTCACAACTAGTTTGTCTCCACAAACTTCTTCCTGCACGTAACTAATAAAATAAAATGGCCAGCATTAAAAAAATATCCTGATTTTTATTTCAAAGATGCCTTCATGCTGCTGGAATGTATTTTTTGAAAATCTGGAACTGTATTTTTAAAGAGATGTAGGAAGTTTCATTCACTGATGAAATCCAGAATAACAAATATTCAAATTTGTAACACTTTCATAATAAAATTATGGTAACGCTATGGTAACGCTAGCATATGGTTTGGTCTGTGAAGGTCATATCATCTAAAATTTCCATATAAAGCAAAGCAAATCAAACTAAATATATTTAATTATACTTAAGAGTACATATTTTTGGTATACTATATAACATCACTTCAATAGGCACAGTACTATAAAGATTTTTTTTTATTAAACTTATTTAAGAATATCATGACAAAGTGAACAAATTACATTTTATGCTATGGGTTGCTTGGTTTTCTTTTTTGTTAAAATATTTGCTTTCACCTGCATACCGATTTTGTAGCAAAAGCTGATAGCTCGTTACAGTTTTCTTATTTCTTTATCACTGGGCTGCATTGACTTACAAAATACTTTAACTCGTTATTTTTCACGTGTGAAATGAGAAGCTGCAACATAAAGCCTGGGTTTTGAAATATGCCTGTGAAGGTCATGATGCTTTACACAAGAATCTCCTGTAAGTATTTAAATGAAAAATATAGCTATATAATAATTTTCTAAATTATATTTTGCTATTTCAGGATTAATTGTAACAGAGTTTAAATTTTTCCCTCTTTGGTTCAAGACTGAATTCCTGACCAACTTGCTCTAAATGGGCAAGCCTGGACACTGAGTCACTTCTGAATATTCTGTGAGGTCAGTGCACAAACATTTGCTGCATTTACGAACCAACACTGACCTGCAGTCAAGGCCAAGGCATCTTATATCCTCACAACATCACTTTGATCTTCTTGAAAATAAAAGTATTGATTAAGCCCCACCACTTAACTCTTTGAAATGCAGGGGGTTAGAAAAACTTACGGGCCGATGTTTGCCTCTTAAATTTAATGCCCAGTTACAAAAGTTTCCTCGATGAACACAGCAGTTCTAAAATCAGAGGTCTCTAGGATTCCCTGGTGGAATCCCAAAAGTTCATGTCATTACCTCGGATCTGCACAAGTGTTTTTGGGAGGCTTTCATACCATGGAGTCCCTTAATCAGCAGCAGTGTGCAACGACATACTTTCTGCCAGTTTGGGTAAGTGTTATATTCATTTAGGCAGATTAAACAACATCCCTGAAACAACTCTCAGTGGTACAACTCTGCACATGACATGAATGTTTGAAGGAAAACCATTCAGCTGGCAGCTGGGAAGTTTTAGATGCTGCTGTGAGCAGCAGAGTTGGGACACATTGGGACATTGGGACACCCCAGGACACATTGGGGTGTCCGCACACACCAGCACCCTCAGGGCTGAGTGCCACAGCCACACACGAGAAGGAAGGAGGCGATTCAGGAGCAGATTCACGGAGGAGGAGAACTCTCATTAACAGATATCAGGCTCCTGTTTTCAGCATTGTCAGTGCTCTGTCAAAATTTGTTTCCAGGATATGCTTTCTCGACAAGGACAGGTGGCATCGTTAAGCTCCTTAGATTGATGTAGTTTTGTATTCAAATTATCTGGGGTTTATACTCTCTAGGGAACAAACTCGAGAGCCCATGGACAGCCATGGCAGTTTTATATGTCGTTCAGAGAACAGGATGTGACCCCTTTATTTAGGGATGTATATATTAGGGATATATACAAACACATGATGGTGACAATGAAAATGGTGGATTTTGGTGACACTTAAAGCATTTAATAGCTGGATTACAACATAATTCCATCATATTTAACATGGAAAATAAATCTGTAACCCTTTAAGGTGTACTAATAAGAACTAAAGATGTATTGAAAGCTATTTGAAAGTGATAAGAGTCCCCAGAAAATATATTTTCAGATTATTTGGAACTAGTGATCAGTGATACTTCAAGGCAAGGATACTCTCATGCACATAAATCCAGATGTTTCTAATGCAAAGCAAACCAACAGAGACATGATTTTCTCCGCGAGTACATTCATCTTTTGTACCTGCCTTGCATTTTCAGTTGTTCCCATTTGGAAAAGGTTTCCTTCAGCTCCATTTTTGAAGTTTTCATTATTTTAATATGTAGACAGGGATATGACAGAAGTAGTCTTTCTACTAAACAAGGCAGATAGTGCCCATAACCCTGTCGTGCTATGTGCTTATATAAACTGTGTAATTGGAAAAAAACAAAAAGGGAGTTTTGATTCTAATATAATAAACAGAAACCCCACAACGTACTATTTAAAATGTTATGCACACACTGTAGCTGCACTGTCTGTTTCTGCAGTTTTTTAGGTTCTCTTATCCTGTCTAAATCCCTCTCTTTTTATGTTTTTTCAGCTATAATGCACACATTCTCCCACCATTTTCCCATCTTCACTCATATACATAATCGAACAAAGCTAAATTATTTTGCAAAATGATTTTTAAATAAACATTTTAAATTTACAACTCCCTCAGATTTCACCATTAAATGATACTCTGAAACCAGTATGTGGTCCAGAGTGATGTAATATTCTTAACATACAAAGACATTATGCATTCTGTCATCTATTCTTTACAGGTTATTTAATTTATTCCTGTCTTTTACTAACAATATATATAAAAAAGAAATTATTAAGAATTCAAAGGGTGGATTCATTTTATCAAGCATAATGTAGAATGTGTATTTTGTTGAGAGCCTGAGTGGAACAGACCTCCTACTTATAATGTGAAATCTAGGTTAAACATGGAAACAAGGTATTAAGTGGTTTGTCTCTTAAACAAATTCAACAGCTGTCTTGCAAATAAAGACTATTAGATTTACAGAATTTCAACAGCTGTCTTGCAAATAAAGACTTAGATTTACAGAATTTAATTTTTGACAAAAAAGGGAGGAAGTAAATAGCAGATGTGATATTGTACACATTTGCACTTAATTTAGAATTAAAATTAAATTCATATCACATTCTTTTTACTCAAAGAAAAGGGACTTAGTCATGGAAAGGTGTTTTGCTTTTTGTGGCTCTTTTTTAATGTATCAGTTCAATATGGCTATATATTATTTGTTGTTAGACTGAAAGAAAAAAAAATAGAAAAAGAAGCATGACTCCATGTATGGACACAAGTATGGATTTACAACAGTGCTTAAAGTGCTTTCTTATTTAAGGAGATACTTACACAAATGCCTTTTCATGCTTATCTCCTTGTCACCATGTACTATATGTTTGTTGCTTGCTCTTATGTCTTTTATAATATAATGATAGGGTATTAAGTTCATACTCAGATTTTAGTATATTGTCATAAAAAACATCTGAAAACAGGAAAATGACAATCTATTTGTGTATTATTACAGCAACTTGAAAATTTTATTAAATATTGAAGTGCTTCATTTCGTCATTTATTCCTTTGCTTCCAGCGTTGCTTAAAGCACTATGTAAGTACAAATAGGTCATACTAAAAGCATATTCATCCTATTCTGGGGTTTTGACTAGGTTTATTTACTGATGTCTTGCAGAACAGAGATGAATTTATGATCCCACGTGACCATTTATCTGCTGATGCTGCAAGGTGTCTTGCCTCCAGGATTGGTTTCCATGTACATGGTTCACCAAAGGTCTACATCTTATGAATATTTATACATTGTTATGTCTTGTTAAGTGGCAGTGCCATAATGTGAGATGTCAAGTAGTATACTTTATTTTGCCAGTACCAGAAGTCGTGGGAGCAGCAGAAGTTGTGGCTTGACTGCCTACATACAAAGGGTCCAAACAAGCCACTTTGGCTGCAAAGAATGAGTGGATACAGTGAAGGACAGCAAACAGGTTGGAAAACTCCAGCTCCTGGAAGTGAAAACAAAAAGATTAAGCATGAAACCAAAGAACACCTCACAAATATATACACAGGAATGAACCACTATTCAAATAGCAATCATTATAATACTTTGATATAATTCTGCTAATGTGCCTGAAAATTCTTCATTATAGGGACTTAGACATTGAACTATCCCTATTCATTAAATAATTGTCTGTAGGCTAAAAGTTGGACAAATTTCTGAGTTAAGTGCCTCCATAGAAACATGAGATCCTACTGGCTAAAGAGGAAGGATGGTGCTATAATATACTATAATTATCTTTTTTTTATATATTTATATACACATATGTATTATATACGATACTATATAATATATTTTTCTTACCTCAGGTTTATGCAAATCTGGTAATTTTGCTGGTTAGTTTACATAGAAATTGAATGACTGCACCATAACAGTCTACACATCATTGGACTACTGCATACAAATACTGCATGCTCACAAAAATTAATAACGTTGAGTTCAACATATGTTACATTTGTTCATCATGTCATTATCTTACTTATGCTAATTCTTTAATTACAAAAATAAAATAAAAATACACATTTTCAAAAAGTGCTAGTGTCAAACAGATATTCTGGATCTGTTTTCATTGAAAGAGTTACTGTTATTTGACTGAAAAAAAATGGAACAGACTCCGTATTTTAGACTTATTAGCAATAGTATGCAAAGTCCTTCTTTTTCTATTTTAATTTACATTTCTTTATAACTCCTCAGCAGACTTTTAGACACCACTACTGAGGAAACAAATAAAAACTACATTGTGTATTTCTGGAGTTTGCATTTAATCCATAAACGTCTCTTGTATTTGAAAGCAAATATTGAGGTGTTTGAAGACGTATAAGTACAGGGATGAAGTTGCAGAGTTGCCATCTTTCTGCTTTGATTCACTGACTATACAGATTTCTTCACTGTAATATGAAGCCAGTAATAGATATCTGTGGTATATTCTATTTGTCTTTCTGTCTGGTATTTCCAGGCAATGTAGTGTAGAGGTTTTTGTTTTTTTGTTTAGAGGAATATTGATAATGTTGTAAATTCAACAAAAAATGCTGAATGTCTCAAAATGAAATTAACCTGAAATTTTCTGACTCTCGAGATTTCCTGGAAGATATTGCTTCACGCAATTCATGGAGACATTCATAAATCCCTCGTGTGCAAGGGGGACCAACTGCCTGAAAGCAGACAGCTGCATGGGCAGAGTGTCCAGTGATGTACTGAATAGGTGGAGCTTTGTTCAGATCTCTTACAACCTGAGCAGATGTCCTTCAGACGTGCTCAGAAATGAATTTATAACATCCCATGAGCTTCTTTAAACTCCCTTAACTACCAATTCTCAATAAAGAAGATAAAGTTTATGCCAAGTTTCACAAACCTGCCATCTGTGTCCATTTTAAAAAAACCTGTTTAGAGACATTCTCATTTTTAAACATTGTGAAAAGGGCAATTTTATTACTATGCCAAAGGTCTTTTTCTTCCCTCAAATTTCAAAATAAACAAATTTATCGTAGATAGTTAAACGATCAAAATTCAAAGATGTGCAAACAAGGAATCAGGGAAGCTATTTCAGAATAAGTGAAATCCTTCTCTTACTGTAAAAATAAAACTAAAGTTTAAGACGAGAGAATAAATATTTAGTAGAACAGTGAAATATTCATAATTTCAATTCCATGTGTTATCCATAGAAAGACTATATTTCCCCTTATGTCTCAACAGGATAAGACTATTAAAACACATTTTACAGTTTGAGAATTGTTCGTCGCAATTAGGTAACCCTACTAGTTGAAAGTTCTTATTATAATAATTACAATTACTAAACACTGATTTTTCACAGTGCATTAGTACAAATATTAACAACAGTTCTCACAGGTGTTTCTGTAACAGTAACACATTGGAAAGATCCATTGCTCAATGGACCTTCAAGGAAAATGGGTGAGACAACAGAACACAGCCTCCGAAGGTTCTGTTGGATTACTATTATTGCCAGTAACGATGCAATACAGAAATTACCTTGAGTGCAAAGATGAGCACTAAGAAGTCAGTAAATGCTGGATTGCTATTTGCCATGAAACATTATTCCTATTTCAATTTCAATGTAGACGTGCATATTTAACTGTAAAATAAAGCGATGTGAAGCCCAGTAGGCTGACTGGTATGTGGTGAGTACATACAGGCCTGATTAATGGCTGCAGCTCAATTCACGGGAGCCTGATTGATGGGAATGAGATCTATCAAGAACAACACTTTTCTGGCAGATTAGCATAATAACAAGAAATCTTAATGAACAGATAAGACTTCACGTAGAGCTGCTGACAGACAAAACATTCCCTCACTTCTGCTGAGAACTTGCACTTTTAGCTGCCGGCGGGTTCCCAGAGGGGAACTCATGCTTTTGTGCACACCTAGCCACCTCTGGGTGTTTTCATATATACTTTGTCATTAGTCATCCCCTTGGCTGAATAGACTTTCATCTAGGCAGGGTACTGTGTATTGCACACCCAGCTTCAGATGAAGTTTCAAATAAACAAGCAGGCAAACCCTAAGAAACCTGAAGAAATATGCAGAGAAGCCATTAAAGCTGCTACTAGAAAGGAAAATCAAATTATCTGAACCCCCCAAAAACAAAGAAATGCAAATTTAAGACACAGCTACTTGTCTATGCACAAGTACTCAATCTATCGATATTCCAGTTTCCAGACTGTTGTCTGTACGTCTCACCTAAGACCCTGGAATATCAGTGTACCCTTTGGTTTCAAAATATCTTTCTAAGCTATCTCTTGTTCAAACTACTCTCACCCTACGTTGCTGTCATTATATCAGTCATTGCCAGATTATTAATATGAACATCCAGAGTTTCTGCTGAGGACAATGTAAATGGGTAGGTATGAGAAAGCTGCAGTCACTGAGCACAGCAGAAGTGTATGAGAATTCTAGTAACCTTTCACAAAGAAAAACTGGATTCAAAGGACAGAGATTGAAAGAAACAGAAAGAGAGTGCCCCCAGATGAAAAAACCCACCAACTCTTATAGCATGATATTAATCATACAACTACATAAAGAATACATCTAGAAAATCAAGCAATTGTAAGTTTGTAAGTATTCATGATACAGTTAGAAAAAAATCTTTTATTTCACCCATATATAAACTGTTGATGTGAGAATATATTTATTCTTTCATCAAAAGTGGTGTTACACGGTTTCTCCATAGTAGCATAGAGCATGAATTAAAATAAATATTAAACAGATAATCCCTGTGTGAGGCATGAGGAAACTAAAAATTGAATGACACAAACCAGCAGAGGTCAGAAATGTGAACTCAGAATCTAGTCACTGCAATTGAGCAATCACTCTCCAAAAATTCTAAGGATGTATACCTAAAACCCATTTAAACATGATATTCTCAATTTGAAGAGCACTGTGAGGCTCACAGAAAAACCCTCAAGGCTAAGAACAAGGATTAATTTAAAATTATATTTTGGAGACTATACTTAAAACAAGCAGTCAGTCTGGAAAATGGTGCAGATAACTATTAGGACACCTTGCAACACTTGAAAGTGAGCATTTTGTTCACATTACAACAGGAGTAAGTCAGTCTATTTGCCATATTTTAGTTTAGAATTCTATTCAGGATAATTTTAAGTACAAATTAATTGTTATTAATTACTATTAAGGTAGTATTTATTAATTAGTAAGTATTATTACTACATCCTTGAAGTTACATTTCTTCCTGTGCTGATTTCTCCCCTCTTTTGTTCTCCATATTCAAATAGGCAAAGACAATTGACTTGATCTTCATCTTAATGTGCTGATTTTTAAATTCACTTTGGTTTTGTAACACTCAGCTGAGGGGTTCAGCTATTTTGTGAACAAAAGCACAGTGGTGTGGCCTCACCGGGGTTTTTCTGACAAAACTGTTGAGCTGTGAAAAAGCCCTGCAAGTTGTGAAAAGTGAAAGCACAGACCCATAGTGTAGCTACTGAGTTATATATGTGTTTTACAAGGTACAGAAACTCTCAGTTCACAGAAATTTCTGATTGGTGTGTTTACTTACAAAATTAAAATGCAAATTGCATGTAATACTAAAACAGCACTGATGTTGATTTTTATATACATTACATACTCCTACGTCTGTGAGAAGATATCTATATATCTTGAAACAGGATCTCTCAGAATTAAGATAATCTTCTTTTTCTTTTTTTTTTTTTTCAGAAAAATATAAAGCAGTTGCTATTGCAGTGGTCCAGTACTTAGCCAGGTAAAATTGAAGAGCAACAGCACTCTGAGTTTATTACAGTCCTGAGACTCTGTTAGGCTCTGGAAGCTGCTGTGATACTGAAGAGACACTAACGGATCATTAAACTATAGCTAAACAAACAGGTCAATAGATAGGTAACTAGATAGGAAGGTGCCTAAATGAATCCCTTTGTGTCTTACAGAAAGCTTTGCCCTTTTTTTGCTTAGTTTTTTCAACACAACCCCAACTCTCAGTAAAAACAAAGGAGTGGGACACGTAGGCACCACAATCTGCCAAGCCAACAGCTCTATTTTGTAGCTCTCAGTCAGAAAAATTCTGTCTGACTGCGCAAACCTGTGCAATATCTCCTGCTGAGTGACAACTGGGAAATAACCTACAGATTGGAAATTCTAAGTTGTATTGGTGATTAATGTTGCCCCTAAGTGGTTTTCTTCTCAGAAACCACTTAGACCTTGCCTTAGAGACCTTCAAAGTTAGGTTTTTGTATCCAGGCACCCTGCCATAGACCCACTGGCATGACCTGTGGTAATTACTGTTTGGCTTTTTCAGACTGGAATTGCTTAAATCTATGAGGAAACACTGCTTTTATACTACACTATATATATTTACAGTAACACAATATTACTCACAGAGAAACCAAGCAAAAGCATCAGTAAAAAATCTCTACAGAAAAAAATCCCCAGTATTTTTAACAAAATCTGGGAGAATAATGCAAATGTTTAAATATCTTAAGTTATTTTCAAGCTGAAAAGAAGTATACCTGCTGAAACTGCAACTAAGTCCATAGCAACTTGTATCTCTGAAAGCATACCATTTTGAATTTTGTTACATCAGGCATGGAGTACACTATAAAAATTTTGACAGCATTACAAAAATATTAGTTATTCAGTGTCAGTGAAGTTCTTTCTATTACTTAGGAATATAAACTCTGGTGGCAACTGTGTTCCTCAAGGAAAAAAATAAGCTGACTGATATTTTGTCATGGATGCACATCAATGGACATGGTTCTGTATTTTTTCTCAAAAAGTACTTTTCCTAGATTCTTCTAACATTAACAGGGATATCTATATATATTCCACCAGAATACAGAAGACCTGCTGGGCAATTATGAAGACAACAAGGCTAAAATTTAAATGGTGGTGGATAATTTCTTTTGTTCCCAAGAAATATCCATCTAGAAGACTGAATGTATTTCTAGAATAAGAAATTTATAAGAACTTTTTTTTTTTTTTAATAAAAACTCAATATCTAAGTACTCTGACACTCTTAACTCTCTACATAATGAGTAAGTGTCCTAAAGCTAAAGGATATTACCACATAGGTACAACATACCATAATCACACACATATGGGATAGCATGAGATACATGGGCAGCATTTTAAATGAAGGAAGACATTTCGGATTTTGATAACTCATATTTTTACAGGAAAGAATTATATAGAATCAGAATCATTTAAGTTGGAAAAGATTTTTAAGATCACTGAGTCCAACCATAAACCTAACGCTGTCAAGTCCACCACTAAACCATGTCTGGTCTTTTAAGTATCCCAGGGATAAGGAATCAACCACTTCCCTGGGCAGCCTTTTCCAATGCTTGATAATCCATTCTGTGAAGAAATGTTTTCTAATATCCAGTCTAAACTTTCCCTGGCACAATTTGAGGCCATTTCCTCTTGTCCTTGGGAGACAAGAGAGCAGTGTCCTCTTGGTCCGTGTTCTCTTGTCCCTTTGTTACTTGGGAGAAGAGATAGACCCCCCACCTCACTACAACCTTCTTTCAGGTAGCTGTAGACAGTGATAAGGTCTCCCCTGAGCCTCCTTTTCTCTAGTTCCCTCAGCTGCTTCTCATAAGACTTGTTCTCCAGATCCCTCACCAGCTTCTTTGCTTTTTTTCTGGACACAATCCATCACCTCAATGTCTTTTCTGTAGTGAGGGGCCCAAACCTGGACATAATACTCAAGATGTGGCCTCATTAGTGCTAAGTACAGGGGAATGATCGTTTCCCTAGTTCTGCTGGCCACACTAGAAAAAAACACCTCACATTTGCAGAGCGTAACTGAATTGTAATGTATTAAATACATTAGCACATTCCATAAGGGCCATAGCTGAAAGTCAGAGATGGAGGAAAGTGGGCCTTGGAGGCAAGAAAAGCAGGAGTCTCAGATTAGGTATGCATAGGGCATGTTAGTGTTAATGATGAAGGGGGGCAAAAGCACTCTTAGTTCCAGTGACTTTCTTCACATCCATCAAAGATATCTGTTGTGCCCTTCTTTCACATTGCTGCTTGGGAATGCAGAAGTGAAGAGCCCTAATATGCTGGGGTAATGGCTCCTCAGATTTTTGTTTTTGTTCTCAGCTGTGAGCTCTCATTTCACTATATTCTGATTATTCCCTGTTTGATATAACTGGCAAAAAATTATCTTTATGTAAAGAAAATGTTATGCTGTCTGAAGCTGAAGCACAGAGCTGCCTTTAACAGGTGATGATAGCTGTGACTGTGAATATTCATCAGAACCTTTAACAGATGTTTTACAAAATTCCCATCATCTGATTCCAAATGAAGCCTGCATACAGTGTGCGTGAAACATGTCATTACAAGCATTTCTGAAAATCTGATTAACGTTTCTTAACGGCTTAAGAGTTCCCCAAATAGCTATACCTCTAACTCTGTAATGCTAGTAAAGTACAAAAAATAGGGGCTTGATTGTTTCACCTCTTCTAATGCTAAACAGTACTTTAAATCCATGAAAAGCTTAAAGAATACAGAAGGGGCCTACCCATAGGATTTTAAACTAACTAAAATGTCACCCAAGAATCTTCACAATCATTTTATAGCCACATCTATCCGTATTAGATTAAGCAACATAATTCATACATAAACAAATTGAATGGATAGAAGTACTCACTATAAATGCTGTAGCACTTCCAAAGAGAACACAATCTTACAGGTTTTTTTATCATGATATAACTGATATGCTGATATCACCAAGAAAATCAATTAAAAGTAACACTTTTTTATTTCCAAATTGGTCAATGTGAAAGTTGAAATTTACGATGAAGAGAAGGAACCAGGGAATATGACAGCACATTAATAAGCATGCTAGCAAGTTTGTGGAACATTATTCCTTCATAAGGTAAAAGGTAGAATTTCTAACTTGATAAAAGGTATAAAGATAAAATTTGCTATAAATAAAGCTCTAAAGTTTGAGTGGGAATACTAGGGGCAATAAAGGTACCGGGAAATCTCTGAGTCTTATAAAGTGATAAGCATGACAGATTTAACTTAAAACTTTTTTTAAAAAATAATTAAAACTATTTTTCTTCTTCAAAATCTAGATTTCATACCTTGTTTTTAATGTTTTTAACATAATTTAGTACTAAAAATATATTCTAGTTTTACTAAAAAAACCCAAACAACAAAAAACACTGTTCCATTCTTGGGTTCCTATGAAATTTCTTTAGTCCTACAATCATGTCTTAATACAGTAGCTATAGCAGACAGATATTATAAAAATAATGATGAGTTTCATCCTTCAGCTCCAGTTAGAAGCAAGATAAAATTTCCCAACTATTTGTTTAAGAGAAAAATCATCCTCATAAGATTAGTTTTTTAGTTATGTTATTTTATTAGAGATTAACATAAATTCTGTATATTTGAAGCAATTTCTGAAGGAATTCAGAAATAAGAAAATATTTTTCTTTGAGATGTATCACAAATGAAGGTATTTAAAGCCATGCTCCGTTACACTTCTGCTGTTGATTTAATGGGAGCTTTTATATACCTATATACACACATACAAAACACTCAAAATCAAGGAAATAGTTGTTAGGTAGAAAATAATTAATACCAAACCTAAACAGGAAGGAAAAATAGCTACCTAATGAAGCTATTGGCATTTAAACTCACAACTGCCCCCTGTACAATGCCTTTTTTCTTTAAATACTTTATTACGCTGTGCATGTTTATCCCTTTTGGACAACAATTTTTGACCTTCAATTCAGACTCAAAGGCAGTTCTAGTTATCAAAGATCCTAAGAGATCACTTCTCCTGACACCCATTGGAACAGTAAATGCCCTATTATGAAAAGACATAAACTAAGCATAAATCTCTCATGGTTACTGTTCTTATAAGTTAATTCTTGAATCAAAAGCAAAACTGAAAAGACAAATTTTCTGATTTTGAATTAGACACAGGCACAATCAGTCTTATAAGGGCGCTTTTTTGTGAAAAACAAGGCATTCAAACTCTCAGCCAGTTTTATCAAAATGATAGACAGGAAATCTGGTAAACATATACACAAAATCATATACAGTGAGTCCTAATTTTTATAATTTTTAATGTAATTATACCATTCAAAAAACTGTTAGCTAGCAAAAATCCAAGCGGTTGGTTCAGGTGGTTTTTTTTCTTGTAATTTCTTTCATTTACTTTGCATTCTTTGACTTTGTGCATTAATCTAATATTGCTAAGTAATTTAATTTAATTTACTCTTCCATTGCCCTACCTGCTTTGATAACCACTTTTAATGTACATTGCCCCTATAAAACAAACAATGTATTGTTTTTACCTTTGCTTCAATTTGTTTAGTATCTTGGTTTTGGAACAAAAATTTGATTTTGCTCTTCCCATCATCTGAAGAACCTTTCAGCTGGGAAAACTTGTACCTCCAAAGTACAGCCTAGAGGAAAAAAGGAAAAGAAACATAAAAAAACATGCACAAGTAAGTAAGTGTAGTTGCCATTGAAAAGCATATTAGAAATAGTGGATCTCCTTCCAAGGGAATTTTTAACGCCTCTGTGGTACATAATTGAATAAATTGAGTGTTATGTGGGTTGATGTTGTATGGTTGTATATGGATGTATTATACTTTGTCAGTGTCTGATTCAGATCAGTCAGACTACATTTGCAAAATTTACTCTGAAATTCTGTTATATATATTTAATCCTAATTAAACAAATAAAGAGGATTAGTAAATTCATTGTCATACCAAAAAACCAAAGATTTTTTTCCACTGACAATCTGTGGATTCCCTAGTCCATCTGAAGTCATAACTCATCACAGAAGTCCTCTCTTTTTCCTTTCCACATTAAAAAATATAGTTGCATTAGCAGAAAGAGCATATCAAATTAAAAATAAATATATGTTTGTAAATGATAAAAAAATAAATGGAAACCTGCAATGACAACTTATTTTGAGTTTACTTATGAAAGCTCTAATCAGGAATTTGAGCAGATCATTAATTCTAAGCATATCAGTGGCCTTTCAAGGAATTATATTACAAATGACATTGTGTCATGTTGGAAAAAAAAGACAGATTGCTCTACTGAATAAACATGTAATTAATAAAATTTACAACTGGCTAGAAAGACATCTATTTTTTATATCCAATGTGGATTTAGGCATAAAAAAGTACATTTCAAACTACTTTGCTTAAAAGTGGAAAAGAGCTATTTTTTATTGTAAGCCTTTTCAGTCTCATTTAAAGATATGCCCCAACACCTTCCATAAATTTTAAAGCACTAACATTTTTCATTGTGATTTCAGTAGTGTTTCACATAATTATAAGGTTATTCTCACTCACATTGTGCTGTTACTTTGAGGACACATTAATTTCACATGCATCGGACAACACAGTGACTTATGGCCTTTTCTTTTTTCTAAGGGTTTATAAACAACTTCCTCTCAGTGGCATAGCATTATACTTCCATTGGTGTCCTTTGTCTATATCCACAAATGATTTAGTATCTACTTGAAATTAAACAGAATATGAGGAAGGTCAAATTCTAAACTGTCCTAAATCTATGCAGGTGCCTTTGCTTCAGGATGTGTTGATCTCTTTATGTTAATTGACTGTAAAAATCTCTAACCTGTACCAAGATAAATAAAGTTAGCTGTGTTTGTTTTAGTAAGATGCAGAGGGAAAAAACCAAAAGGACAGTATCTTAAGTTTGCACAGTATGCAAAGCAAATGCTGAAATTACTTTCCCCAAAATTCTTTTTATATATTTACCACTTGCAGGTAAAAAAAAAAACCTTAATGTCAGCACTATTTTCATTCTCTGTATCTATGTGACAGGTAACCTCCCATCTACCGTAAATAGAGTTAAGGACATTCTGTTTCAGATAACCTACAGGGATTTGGCAATTTATGTGAAATTATGTCATATTTGTTTCAGCCATTGTCCTCCTAAGCCAGTCGTTCTATGGAAAATAGAATAGTTTCATTCACCTCAGTGTGCAATTCCTTTCACTTTATTTGATCAATTATGATTACTGATGTCTTGTAGTTAGTGAGTTAAAAAACAAAACAAAACAAAACAAAACAACTTAGTATGCCATTCAGGTGGCCATACCTCCTACCTATGTTGTAAACTTTTTTTTACAAAACTGTGTAGCTCAACAAATCTTGTCAGAAGATCAAGACTATTGCCTTTCTGCAGGAACAGCAAATCTATTTAAACTTGTCATTTCCTAGATGAGAAATGTAAAGGGCATTGATGGTCTCTTTATCTCAAGACCAAAGAAATGAGCTATCATCTTTCTCTTCTCTAATGATGTAGGGGAAAGCCAGGAGAGAGGTGAAGTAGTAAAAAGGACCCTTAGATGGGAAGCCAAAATCACAGGGTACCTTGCCTTATTCCTAATCAGATTAAGTTTGAGTGGAGATGAAGGATGTACAGAACTGCAGTCCTTGGGCATTTCCCATGCAGTTTTGCCACTTGCTTCATTCCCACTCAGAGGAAAGAGAATGACAGTCACAGAAAACCACAGGAATGATTCAAGAACACACTTCGGTTTATGCATAACATTGGTTTTGGAGAGCCCTACTTAGCAATGGCTCTTACTTAAGTACATTGCAAAATCAGGTCTATAGCATGGAGAGGATGAAATCCTTCGTGAGATTAATCCCAACAAGACCACACATCTTACATCGGGATATCAAAACAAGTTCCTAGAATTGAGAGTTCAACAGCATACTTCATAGAGACTATTAAACACTCTTTGTCTAATTTATACGGCATAAAAATGGATGAATTGACAATGCATGAAATAATTCCCAAATTAAAGAACCATCTGTTTATTCTGAGTGATCTTCAATGAATTGCATATATTGTTTCTCAAATATGTCCACATGCAAAAATAAGAGTAGGGAAATGTTGTGAGTTTTAAGTTATTAAGGCAGGAATACAAATTATTTCAAAGATTCAAGCTAGTTAACTTGGCTGCTTTATTTATGTTCTAGAGAATTTCTGAGTAACTGTTCCTTCATCCTAGTTTGAACTGGGATGAATACTGGTTCGCTCTGATATACACTGAATGTGTCTACACCTCAATGAGCCATGCTGCAGTAGAAGTTTAACAACTAGCTTAAACTAGATGTCCAAAAACCTAGATTGCTAAAATTGGATGAATAATTTAAGTGTATGACCAGTAAGACCCATTTAATTCCTTGTCTACTACCAAAGAAGCTGAGATGCTGCCCTCTGTAACCAGAACTTCACGCTTTGCATGTGTAGCAGATACATGATGAAGAATGTTGTGACCAGCAGTCAGACCACTTTCCTAAAATACAGTATCTTGGGGATCCCTCTGTTACTTCCTCTTGTGTTTTCATATGTTTTGGGTGGGTTTTTTTTTTCTTTTTATTTTCATTACTGAAAAATGCACAAGCAGTGAACAGGACCAGAGTAATCCCTTTTCAATGACTACACCATAATGACACAGTAAAAAGGAGAAGCAAGACCTACTCAACTAAGCACCCATTTTTACTGAGATGTGTAGCTACAGCAGTGACATAGAACTATAGAATCATAGAATGGTTTGTGTTGGAAGGGACCTTAAAGATTGTTGAGTTCCAAACCTGTCATGGGCAGGGACACCCCTCACTAGACCAGGTTGCTCAAAGCTCCATCTAACCTGGCCTTGAACACCTCCAGGGATGGGACATCCTCAGCTTCTCTGGGCAACCTGTTCCAGTGCTCCCACATAAACAAGAGAGAGAGTTTCACTGTGGTGACTGTTGACTGTTCTGAATTATAATTTTCAAGGCTAATTCTCCTGCATTAGCAATAGGCACCCTTGGGTGATCACCTGTCAAAGCCAAGTGAATTATTTTTTCCTGGTTTTGGACATCACAGTTCCTCAGAATCATTTGTTGAATGCTTGCTTCAGGGAGTCAACATAGGTTGATATAATTTTGTACAAATGTATATGTATTAATTTATAGGTTGACTTCTAAGCAGTAAGTATATTTTCACAAATTACCAAAAACCTAAATGTCATATAAATTACTCGTAAATCAGCTTTTATGAATTATAGAATATAGGCAGAAGTATTTACTGGTTTGAAGGTAAGAGTGTTACTGAGCTCAACACTGTATAATACATTCTGATAGGACTTTTTTAAGTTAATAAAAGCAGCTTGTTCTCTTTAATTGTTTTCCTTTTATAATCCTCAGTAACTGTGTATAACCTGTATCACTAAGAATATTTTACATGACTATATATAGCATTTTTAGGAAGCATTAAAATTTTGTTTACCCTAAAATAGATTTGATAGGTAGACAAGGCAATTCCTTTTAAAGTACAAATTACAACAAAATTCCAAAAGATTCTATGGTAGACCAGCTACTCATGAGGATCCTGAAACACCTCCCAAGTCGAGGCCCACAACTCTATCATGCTTTAATAGAAGACCAAATTGAGAACTCAGTATGCACTACTTCCCTTTAAAAGGGAACTGTCAATCCATGAGTAGAGACAGAACTTGCAAATAACAGCAAGCAGACCAATTTAGAAACTGGGAACCAGTTAATAGCATAGACTGAAAATACCCCCAACTTCACAATTTGCATACATCCTGTGTGGTCATGGAAAATATGACATACTTAATCCATGTTTTGAGAAATGCACTATAAGAGGACAATCTCATTGTACAAATACTGTACGTATCATGCATAATATTGAAAACAACTAATAAGATATAAATCATTTTCCCAATTATTACTCATAGATCGCTTAGGCTGCTTTTTACATTTTATACCATTTAATAAAATTAACGTCAAAGAATACCAGAATGCAATGCAAACAAATAGACAGTGCAGACAATCTGACAAATTAGATTTAAGACTTCTCTTGAGATGCTATTAAATCATTGTAATAAGAAATCATCAAAAAGCTAAATCCTGTCTTCACTGAAATTAATAGGATTTTTTTTTTCTTTGACGTATCTGGGACCAAGATTCTCCACCAATAGTTCTTAATGAGAAATATTTTATTTATAAGTAATCATCTAGGACTCATTTGTTCTAGTCTTTGTAACCAAATTACTGCCTGTTGTCTTCCGCTAGTGTTATTTTGCTATAATTACCCAAGGATGCTCTCTGCCTGCATAATTTTATTTTATAAATGGGACATAAATGCAATACATAAATGGCACATGAAAGAAAAGCTTTTGACTTCAGTACCTGTAGTACTTTGCTGATGTTCCCCACAGACACACAAATGAAGAAAATTATTTTGCTTCTATTCTTAGCATTAATGCTAAATCTAGAGCACATATTCTGCAAAGGACCTTAGAAAATATTTTCACATTCATAACATATGTAACTTTGCTACTCATTCCCATAATTTCAGAATACTGGACTAAACTACATGCAATTTTGATGAGATATCATTAAACAAAATCACTTCCTTTCTAAATAATGGTATCAGAAGAGTGAGAATGCATCATAATTATCTTAGTTTATGGAGCGTTGATTAGGGGTTTTGTTTTGTTTTGGGTCAAGGAGTTTAATTTACCCTAAACAGAGTCTGGATTTCAAAAAAAACCACAAAATAAATAGGTGTGTCTGTATTTTTACTTACCATACTCTAAGGAATATGCATAGAAACCTGAGTGGCTGACTACTCCATGGTTCTGTGATAGCTATGTGGTCTAGCAAGGATATAGAGGGCATTTTGCATTGGCACTAGGAAAGAAAAGCTGTATTTCATCAACATAAGAGTATCCAACCAGAACAGAATTAATATGTGTCCTATGGCCTCAGTGATGAACTACCTTCAATGTATTATTAAACAGCTTTGCTTCTTCCATATTGGATCATGCACTATGAACCAATTCTGTTCTTGCAGAAAGACCGTTTACACTTAATGAACTTGTGAAATAGCGTTAGCACCACATAACTGCAACGGGAACATTTCACCTGCCAGTGTGCATCTCCAGGCACAGGTTTTCTCTATACTTTTCATTGACACGGATCATACAGCTTTTATTAAGTAATAGCAAAAGAGGCTTTGTCTTCAGTAGGATGCTTGGAAAAAACCTTAAAGAGTCTGTCAGTGTCTTATAATGATAAGACAGCTACACCTTAGACCATCTCTAAATGATAAAGTAAATAAAGAAACCATCTTTATTAAGGAAAAGATGTCAGATGTGTCAGAGGTCAGTTTTCAAATATTTCAGTAAATCCCTTTGTTGTCTTTTTCATTGCATTTTCAAAAAACTGTATCTGTACTTTTTCAACATTGCCTCCCTTTTTCTTGATACTCAGACTGATTAAATCATTCTTCTGTTTAGCTTAAGTCAATTTTTTATACTGCATCTATTATAGAATTATGCTAAATTTCAGTGGACACCTTGCAAGGTAATGTTGTTTGTCATCTGACTAAAATAAGTGATACTCCTACAAGCCAAACTAAATCAAGAGCAGATTCCTCATAGGTCCTTATTTTCAAGACTAAAAGTAATTGGGTCTTCGGGCACCTGGGATACACCTTTGTTTGGCTCTTTGTCTTATACCTAATTGAGAAAGATTGCATTATTGCAAAGTGACACTTTGCCCATACTGATAGCAGCAGTAGGGAACTCAGTAGGATTAAGATCTTGTTCATGCTCAGTCCTACTGTGTTACTGATCTCTGGAGAGTATCTTACTACAAAAGAATTATGGTCCAAGGCAATTTTCTTTGTCAACTGCTTGGCTTTATAACTGTAAAGGGAAAGACAGGGGAGTACACAGAGGATAAAGAACAAAAAATGAGACAAAGGAAACAAGCAAGAAAGTCAGCCCTAATAAAATAACTGTTCTTATCTATTACTGAAGTTACATTGAATGTTAAAAGGCTACAGTATATTTGCTTAGTACTGATAGATGACCTACCAACATTTGTTTTCTAGCCACAATACATAAGGCTGTACTAACCATGCTTGATGGCTTATATTAAAGTTATAGTAGCTATTTGTTCAACACTTCAGTTTCTAAGTATGGAATAAATATTTGTTCACAAGAGTTATATTATTAAATCTTCACCTTGAAGTGAGCCTGTTTTCCTTCTGCCTTCTCAATTACTGAACTTGGGATATCAAGGGGTTTTTTTATGTCCTGTTTTATTTCAATATCCAGTATGTGTATCAGCTGCATGAAGAGACAGACCTTAATGTATGTATTCCTAAAAAACATGGAGTTTTTTCTTAAAGAAATTAAGAGAAATTGTGTTTTATATTATTTAGTAGCCTTTCAGTAAGAAAAAGAAACTAAAGATATTTGCAATCCTATTTACTGTTTACAGTGTATACTCTTTGTTGATGAAGTGCACAAGGCGTCTGTAAGAGAACAGATGACAGGTACATCGAATTTTGTTGATGTGCACCTCATGGGCCATTATAGAGCCTTTTCTACTTCTTTCTAGCATCAGCATATAATTCAGCAGCACTTTAATTTACTTTCATTCCTTTAAGGTATGGTTGGGTTTTTTTCTCTTCTGACAAATATATATTTTTGGTGGCAGCTTTAATAAGCAGTAAATGTGATGGAATACAGACATAGCACTTTGCACAGATAGGTATATTGCAATGTACACTCATACAATCACATAAATATATTATTTGTACAAGCTATGATGCAAATACGGTCTTTATAGAAAACAATTTTCATGAATATGTCAGTATAAGAAGAAATATATATAACATTCATATGTCTATATATATACACCTATACTCTTGAAGAGTAGACCATTTTTTTGTTAGAAGCATGTTAAAAGCAGGTTATTGAATGCCACATGAGTAAGTAGCTTTATACGTTGGATCACTTTCAGAATAGTATTAGATTAACTTCTACACGTATCTTGTTATGCTTTTTAATCTCAGTCTTCATTCTTAAGGTGGCAACACTGGCTGCAAAACCTTATTTATAAATGCTTATCATAATATCTGTGTATTTCCATACTTGTCCACAGCAGAGCTATATTTGCTCATTAAAACACTGATGTCTGTATTTTAACTAATGTTAGACAAACACAGGACCAGAGTGGATGTGCTTTAATTGTGCTGGACATGGGAAAAAACATGTTCCCCAGTAGACACTGATATACAATACTGCAAAATGACCTAGGGTAAAATTTCCTTTATGACTGTCAACATCTGCAACAGAACTTTTTGCATATTTATCATCTTCTGATCATTATCTGATCATTGCACTGCAAAATGATCAGAGGGATGGAACACCTCTCCTGTGAAGAAAAGTTGAGAGCTGGACGGGACTCTGAGGAATCTGATATAGTCCAAGTGCTCATTGCAGGGGGGTTGGACTAGACCATTTTTAAAGGTCCTTTCCAATCTGAACTATTCTATGATTCTTCTTGGAGGTATTTAAAGAATGTGTAGATGTGGTGCTTAGCAACATGGTTTAGTGATGGTTTTGTCACTGTTAGTTTGGTAGTTGGACTCAATGATCTGAAACATCCCTTCCAACGAAGACAATTCTATGATTCTATGATTCTGTGTTTCAGTTTATGTAAGTAGAGCAATATTGTTGAAGAGCATTACGAGCACAAACACAACCTTATCATGACATCATCATTATGAATATATCTGAACAATTTTGTCTCAGAGAATCACAACCTTTATCTTCAAGTAAAGCGGTGGAGGGTAGGTCATGTTTTTCCTATTTAGCTACTCATTGATGTGTGGTTCACATGCTTAGGGTAGCTTTGAAACAAGTTTTTATCCTAGGTCTTGTTTGACAATCTCAACCGACTTGACAAAAGATTATGTTCCATTATACAGTATTGTTTCTCTTATCTTTTAATACAACGGCGTTAGAGCCATCCCTATCATCTCACACTTCCCAATGCCTGATTACCTAATAAAATATTATGTCCTCTTTTTTATCCATGGTGCTATACTTTATTCTAACATATAAATTAATTAAGGTGCAACACTGCAGGTAGGTTTTTGAGGATAATAACAGCATTCTACATACAACACTGCGAGTTTTAAGAAACCAAAATCTGCTTTAAAATAATATGTAGAGAAGCTAAAAATAATAATATATAAAAAATGTTATATGTAAACACTTCTTATGTAAAATCTTTTTTGTGAATCTTTTGCAGTAGATTATGCTTACGCAATTTATTTGACTATATAACAGAAGCCTGAAAACACTTGCAAGGAATCTGTTGATAATATAAATACTGTTGTATCGGATTACAAAACTTGGAGAGTTTCTCATTAAATTTGCTTAGGTATCACTTCCATTCAATTAAAAAATGTGTATCTATATTTGTATGTACAAAGCCTTAACTTTGAAGGGAGCTACACAGTCTTTGTTGGTTCTGTTAGACTTTTTTGTTTCTAGATGGTGTGCTTTTTTAATTGGCAAGAGAAGAATATAGTAAGCTTTGGGGCACCAAAAGTATTACATTATATGTTCCATGAAACATTTGTGAGATAAATGAAGGAGTTTTTCCAAAGCCTGGTGAACAGTGAGAGGAAGGCCTGCAAGATGGTATGACTAGCATATGTGGCCCATGGCTCTTCATGACAATTACCAGAAGAATATTCTCCGAGAAGTTTTTGCATATTGCTTATAGAAGTGAAATAAGAGTTATAATTCCTGTGGGGTTTATGCTTTAAAGACTTCATTTTGGGAAGTCCGGATTCGTAAGTGAGAAAAAAAAATTCTTGAGGCTTGAGGTCTTTATATTATGTCTGCAATGAGTTAAATGGTCTCAGTTATTGCTATCCACTTATTTTCTTTAATTTCCAATGTACTGTTCTCCATGCCAATGAATGGATTAGTATGTGAAATATCTCAAGTACACATACAAATGAGTTCTGTTAACACAGTTCCGTTATCATAAACTGTACGCTCTGCTTGCCTGCTTTTCTGTATCAAAGAAAAATGAAACAAACCTTGAAACCTTCAGGATTCTCCATTTACTGACTCCTCTCTCTATTCAGGAAAATAAAACCCACTTTTAAAAGAAAAATCATCAAGCATTAAGGCAAAATTGATTTTATCAGCCTAAAATGAAAACATAGAAATTGCAAGAAATACAAACAAAACAAGGACAGTGGAAGTCGAAATAGTGGAAGGGAAACAAGGAGATAAGTATAACACTCTAAAATGGGAAAGAATATTTTTTTCAGGGGGAATCACTTCTGCCATAGCATGCAGCTGCTGGGTAGTCTCAGGAGCTTTGCAGTCTAGAGTGACACAGTACAGGTTTGGTGACAGATTTGACAGATCAGCAGGAGCCACCTGCTCTTCCTTGCAACCCCTATCTAAGTATGGTGTATGAGTGGTAATAACTAAGAGATTTCTAAGGCTGGTCTAGGTTCAATAAATGTTTTGTGGGCTGCTACCCACTCATAGGGATGCAGGAGAGAAGAAGGAGCACAGTATGTCAGCTTTCTTCTATATCTGGAAATCTGCTATACAGATTTCTATGCTGCATTCTAAGGACGTACCAAAAGGGTACCGCACTCTTCAGCCATGGTAAAATGTATGAAGTCAGTTCTGCTTGTGTTTTGCTAACTGAAATTTGGTGTATGCTCATACTGCAGATTGCTTTAAAAGAGTCTGAAGTCTTTTGAGAATCAGAGATGTTCAAGAGATTTGAAGGAGCTGCAAATTAGCTTTAGACAAAAGCATTGCTATAATATTATTGTAGGATGGGCGGAAACATATACATTTGTTTTCAGAGCCACTGCATTTTAATTCTGTTGCACTGATTTGTTGTGCAATACCTCCTAAGTTGAGAGTCATATATTTCACTGATGAATCATACAAGACTACTTGCATCAAAATAAAAAAAAAATGCATACACAATTATTTGAATTTAAAATTAACCACACCTTGTCCAAACAAACAGTAGAATGGACTGGGAAGAATAAAAGGGTTCTGATTAGTCAAGTAATGTGGTGGGAAGGGTTGAATTAAGAGAGGATAGAATCTTATTTTGAAGAGAAAAGGGTATTTTCAGCAATTGCTGATGGCAATGCTGCAGCATCTCAAAGTAAAACAGGTATTGAAGAGAAATGGAACTCAGAAAAAAATATTTCACATTCTCACATAACAGCAGTGTCAAGTAGTAGCAATAAAGTCTGCTTACGTTTTAGTACTTGTGAACAATTAGTGCAAATGTAAACATACATGGGTTCTTAATGTTTTTACTGAGATTTGGGCTTGCATTAATATAATCTGGAAATCGATGTCATATTAGTCACATGATATAACAAAATATTTCATCAGTTGTTCTGAACTGTTTTAAGGCTGATGGAAAAAGCATGAGACATACAGACCATGGCCAATTTAGCTTTTTACAGACATCTGAACAAAAATATCTAACACACAAACTGAGAATTGCTGTAACACACACTCCCACTCACGAAATAGAAAAAAAGAAAGGCAAGTTCTTTTCAAAGCTCACAGATCAGCTTGAAACCGAGAAGATTATTTCCTATCAAAACCAAGGATGCACCAGTGAAAAAAAATCAAACTGAATCAGTCTGGGCTTTCATGTGAAATGAAAGAATGAAGACCTGATGCTTGTTTCAGATTGATGTGTGTATTGACTTTTCAATAATAAGCACATAGCAGAATGCAAATTTTCACATAATTTAGAAATCACACCCAAGTTTAAACTAAACCAAGAGATTTGACAAGAGATGATTTACTGTGATAACAAGAAGTTATGGATGCACTTTAAGGATGCACTACTTATCCCAAAATAAAGAAAGAATGAATAATAATAACAACAATAATAATGTAATGGAAACAAGTCTTAGATCTTTACCTTTGTGGCAGCATCAAAACAGACAAAACCCATGCTAAAGTCAATTGTAAGTCCCATAAGATGACTCTCCAAAACACAGGCATACGTCTTGCACTGTAAAATAAAAAGTCAGAGAAAGCAGTTACTACAGAACACATTTCTTAAATTTCTTTCTAGGACCAATATTTATGTGTCTTTTTTATTCTAATATTTACAGAAATATTTACATCTAATATTTCTGATACTTACTATCAGAAATAAGTCATTTGTGTAGAAATAGGTCAATTTATTGCCAGTGTATTTAAAATCAAAGGATTTTTATCAGTAATGAAGTTTTTTAAGTATTGAAAAAAAGAGGCTTTGCTTGCATTAGGGAAAAAATAAATCAGAATCAAAATTGCCTCAGTGGTTCACCAATGACAACTACTAAAAAGGAAGTTTTAATTATTTTTGATCCTACCTGGAATGCTGTGTCCAACAATGGGGGACTCAATATAAGAAGGATATGGACCTGTTGGAATGAGTCCAGTAGATGGCCACAAAGATGCTGAGAGGGCTGGAGCACCTCTCCTATGAAGACAGGCTGAGAGAGATGGGGTTTTTCAGCCTGGAGAGGAAAAGGCCCTGGGGAGACTGTATAGCAGTCTTTCAATACTTAAAGGGGAACTACAGAAAAGGTGGGGAGGAATTTTTTATCAGGGAGTGGAGAGATAGGACGAGGTGTAAAGTTTTAAACTGAAAAAGGGAAGATTTAGATTATATATTAGGAAGAAAATGTTTACTGTGAGGGTGGTGAGGCACTGGAACAGATTACCCAGAGAAGCTGTGGATGCCCCATCCCTGGAAGTGTTCAAGGCCAGGCTGGATGGGAAGTGTCCCTGCCCATGGCAGGGGAGTTGGAATTTGCTCTAGTGGGAAGTGTCCCTGCCCATGGCAGGGGAGTTGGAATTTGATGATCTTTAAGGTCCCTCCCAACTCTAACCATTCTATGATGCTATAATTCTATGATTTGTTTTGGTACCGAAAGTTCTGAAAGACTTTCACATTCTATGATTTTTAAATCTATGCCTTTATTTATTTCCATAACATCACACTTATATGCATGCTGTGAAACATCTTTTAGTGTTGTTTCCAGGAGGAAAACTATTTCTATGCGCGAAGGCTAACAACAGGTACAAAATAGCAAACTTGTACTTTTCTTTACAAAATATGTAAAAAAATTAAAACACTTCATAATCTGTTGTAAGTTCTTTAAAGAAGCCATTCTTATTTTATAGAAATTTTAACCTCCAGATTAAATGAAATATATTATTCAAATATTGCTGTACCCACTAAATATACTAAATAAGAACAAAGACTTCCATGATGTATAATGTGTCAAAGAACCAAAATATAAATTGTAAACATAGGGACAATATAATTATCAGTGTTACAAAAGAATGTATTATTATTATTGGCATTTTTATCATTATTATAAATCACATGTGTTTACTTATATATTCTTTGGATGGGTTGTTTGGATTCTAAATGGTCATCTCCAGAACAACAGAAACTGAAAGACCATTAGCATCTTGTGAGATTTGGAATAAACATTGTAATGAAGGAAAAATGAAAATTTCATAGCTATATACATTATTTGCTTATACTGAATTTGACTTTCTTACACTTCAATATAGATTTATTTTCTGAAACTCAAATATTTGAGTGAATTGCTTTAGTTGATCAAATCAGGTCTCAAATGCAGACACTTGGTTAATCTTTGTGCACACACCTTGGAGCTCTAGGAGCAAGGTTTCAAACACAGTGATACTCATCACTGAAGCTGAAGGAGACTTTCTTAGTTATCAGTGGGGCACAAGTGCAGCATATAAGCTAGTCTATAGAAAAGGATGGCCATCTGGAAGTAGAAAATCCATGATGTGTCTTACAAGATGATGTTGTGTTATTGCTGGACAACAGTAAAGCATATGTTAATATGTGACCCACCAAAGGTGTTCAAAAGCTGTAACTGTGTGTCAGTAAATGAAAGGTTTCCTACAGCTGCTACTGAGGTGGAAAGCAGTGAATGGGCTTTTCTTGTAGCTTCCAACACTGAAAGAACTTCATGTACTTCACTGCATGTATAAAATCAGAATTCATATCATACAGAGGTGCACTTGATCATTAAAACTATTAATGCATAAATCCCAAAAAATTTTAATTATGAAATCAATGATTCAGCTCTGTGGCGTTGCAGTCATATGGCATTTGTATTTATATTAGGAAATAAAAATGTCCTTTTTTGGAGCAGCTACACCATAAAATTGCTGTGAATATGTACAACTTAAATCAGTGTTGTTAGAAAAGGAGAGGATACTGCCTTTGGCAACATCTCATTAGTAGAAGAAAAGATTGCAAAAAAATGTATTTCACAGTGATTTACTAAATGAATTCACATCTGCAAAAAACATCCAGGTTTTGTATGCAAAGCAAAAAATGTACAGTTTTGTAGAATTACCTTGCTAACTTCCTACAAGATGAAAACTACATTTTTATCTGTAGACCTCCAAGAGATCTAGAACAGAAATAGAGCCTTTGCTGAAAATCAAAATTTGGCAAGGACACAGTGTTTCAGATTTAAAATATGTATGGTCACCTAACTCATCTAAGCTCCCACCTTAACACCAGAGGTCAACCTACAACACGCATTGCAGCACCACACTGAGCTGGCATAGCTACCTCTGCTTAAGCACAGCACTGTCCCTGGGCCAATTAGACTCACTGAGAAGTTAAGATTTATGAGAAACAGGACACATCAGTCTCGGTTCAATGCTGAACTGAAAAAGCAACCCACTTCCCAGACTGAAGGTTGTTTCTACAAAAGGCAGTGCATAGTTTGTGGAGAAATATCTAGTTAGCTCAATGTGGTTATCAGGAGGAAGAAACTGCATTGTAAAGTGCAGCCAACCATTAGCAGCTGATCCTCATTCTTTACTTATTTTTTAGTTATACATAAGAATACACGGTCTATGCCCTTGGACCGTATATTCCATGATGTTCAAAACAATTCAGAGAAGCAAAAATGTGAGAATAGTGAAAGGCTCTCTGGACAGCGAGATTTTAATTTCTTTGGGGAAGAATGTCCCTTGATTTATGCATGTGCTTCATGTACTTGCACATGATTCTGGTCATAGATGAGAGAAAGAACATAAACTTTCAGACATTTATTAACTCTGTTAACATTTTACTCATTTTTATTTTGTTTATCTTTTAATTCAGGCATTTGTGGGAAAAAATGCAGAAAATCTTCCCAGGAGACTTGATAATTTAAAATTTCTTATACATTTAGCAAACACTTTAAGTGATTAAAAGTGACTATTAATAATATATACTGTGAATGTTTGTCTTTGGTAGAGGATTTCTCACATAGAGCTCATGAAAACCTTATCAGAACTGAAGCACCCCCCTCCCAAAAGAAGCAGAAGATTTTTCAGCACTCATTTCTTGTTCTTTCACAGAATACAGAATCTGAAATAGAGTTGCTGAATAATTCAGTGGGTCAGGCAGGGGTGGAAGGAGATAGCCCAAAGTTGTTCCTCAGATTCTACTCCCTCAATACACACAGTTTAAATTATGGAAACAATGATGCATTGAAAAACTTGTGTCAACTATCTCTGAAGCTAAGGGAAACTATAATATAAGTCCAAGATTTAATTCAGACTTTCTAACTCAGATTCAAGTTCAGTGGAGACAAACATTAAAGTACTGTTAAAACAAATCAGCTTACATAGTAATCTTTATATTGGGCAACAAACAACTGCAGTATAAACAAGAAGGATGGTAGGAAAAATAATAATGATGAAGTGATCAAAATTTTAGCATAAAGTAGCAGAAACAGAAAGGGAATATGACAATCAGATATAATTGCACACCATTTTTGCCTAATTTTTGTTTTAGATAAACCTCTAGCAGAAGCTACAAATTAGGCTTAAACAGAACTTGCTACATATTTATAGTGAGGCATTTTAAATATGTATTATTTTCTGATATATTTTTTAGAATTAAATGAGAACAGGGCCCTGATTAACCTCTTGGGGAGGTTAATGCTGATTTATACTCATTGAGTAACTTTGTTATTATGTTTACCATTATGGAATAGCACACAACGCATTGAATAATTTTAACTGGCAGTTTTAAACTGCAGGTTAATATTTTCAAAATTAGATGGTTTCACAGTAGGACAAACCTGCACACAGCTGGATTATCATTCACATGAAATATGAATATTCATATGAATGATTGCATAAACCACAATTTTTGCAAAAACATAAAGTTGATAGCTTGATTTTGAACCTGTCACTTTTGCTTCTCACAGAGCAATAAAACAACTTGTGGGAGACAAACTATGCCACTACTTAGTCAAACTAGATTTTATCTTCTGAATCTGCAAATTTGTGGATGACAGCAGTAATGGTTGGTGAAAGAAGAATGAGGAGGCCGAGACTAGTTATATAAAAAATTAATATTCAATTTTTTTTTCCAAAAACCCCAAAAAACCCCAAACATACCAAAAGTGAAATCATAAGTGTCAGTTTCACAATAATAATGAGAAGCCTGTTGGTCTACCTACACAAATTTGCTATAATCCATCAGTGTTAAGAAATCATTACTTCAAATTCATAATTCCTACCCTGAACATCAGTAGAATGAACCTGAGGTTCAAATTATTAGGGAAATTCTTTTTTGGAGACATGGAGGCAATTTTGAATAAGTGTAGTTCTAAAACTCAAGAGAAAAACAAAGCAAAACAAAAACTAGAAATACTACAGTATGAATCAATATTAGAGAAGAACAAATATGAAGTGGCTTTTGGGCTAAAAGTTATTCCATAAAATTGAATATATTCCTTTACTGATAGCACAGTAGTGCTTCTCCAAACAATGTTGCCTCAGTTATACGAGAAAGACAAAGCATCTCACATATTTAGTGGCAGAGGATATATACATTTTTATACAGAAAAACTACACTCATGTTTTTCAGCACAACAGTAAGAGTTCAAAAGGTAAGAATAGCTTCTGCAAAACATAACAGAGTGCATGACCTTAAAGATAAAAGCTGAACTTTTTCAAATCCTCCTCCAACAAAGATAATATGCGTTACAACTGACAGCAGTTTATTTTTGGCAACATGGATATTAGTAGATACTAATTCAGTCCATCTGCACGTGTTGTTTATAGGTCAGAAGAGGGCTAATACATAACTAACTAACATTTTGTCTAAATAAAAGTCTGTCAGTGCTTGCATTCCCAGAAGGATGCAGAAAATGAAAGATGCAGTGAAAGTGAGTATTAGCCAATACTTACGCAGGCTGATGTTATTATGACTTTTGTAGGTATGGATAACTTATGGCAATATCAACTAAAGCTGTTCCAACCACATATATTTTTTATGACTAGAACATCAACATAACCATGAGGACTAGGTGAATGATGATTGTGGTGGGTATTTTTTTTCCTCAAATTTTACATCAAAAAAAAGATGACTTTTTGATCATGTGAGAAAAACAGAGTTAGCTTTAAATGCTATGAAATGTAATTTTGCTATAAAATTTACTAGTAATATGTACCTGAATGTTATCCATTTCTTCCCTGTCATCTGACAATTGAATAAATACACATGAAACAAGAAATGTGTGAAAAAAGAATAATGTATCCTCTGTACAATTTTGCTTTTGCTTGCATCCAGTAAGTACCCTCACTCAGTGTGCTCTCATTCCCGATTATTACAAGGAAAATTTAACTCCTGCAAGGCTCTCTTATGTTATGCAATAGCAAATAAAGCAGCAGGTAAGAATATCTAAACAGTTGGTTTTGTCCCTGATTTATAGATGGGTTTTCCTCTTCCATCCATGAACTTTATTGACAAACATGTATCACCTAGCCATAATAACTCAAAGATTGTATTGGAGGCTCAGATTATATTCTGAATTTTAGATTGCATGATGTACAGGAACACTAAAAGGGATTTAATGCAATTACACACATAAAACAATAATAATTTGAGAGCTGCAGGAGGTCAGCAAATTTGTTAAATTGTGTCATTATTTTGTATAGACCTAATTTGTTAATGTAACAAGGTAATCAAGGCAGTTTTTCTCACCTGTATCCGTTCCACTTCTAAAAAAGTTGCCATCTGGAAGGCTTTTTCCCATAGTGTTAGGTCAGATTCTAGTTCCACAGAAAAGTAAAGATCTTCTCCAGATTCAGACTGGACACTGAAGCAATGTTTCCGCCGGTCCAGCAGATCACTGTCCTGATGAAAACCTGAAGTTATATAATCTGGCATACATCAATTAATATTTTTAATTGCAAACATCTTTGCCTAAAACCTAGTGTTTTTAAAAGGCATGTTTAATGATATTGTAGTAACTACTGACAGCTGTGGAACTGAAAATGAGGGGTTTGGTCCGAATGCTGAAATTTCAATTAACTTAAAACAGGGCACCTGTTCTCTACCATGTTAAGAATGGTAGAGAATAACATATCTTTCATAACTTCCAATAGTTTTAACAAATTCCTTCTCAGAAATGTTATCAGCCATGGGCTTTTAAATCAGATAAATTCTATAACATATGTCAACTTTCCATTCACATGAGAGGAACGCAAATATCAGCTTCTCTGACCTACTTGATTCACTCACACTTACCCTGGAAGGCTGGCCAAAGGAAGCAAGAGATTTATTTAAGCAGTATGAAAAGTCCATTTGTTCTGTTTTCCCAGAGTCAGACAAAATAAGTTCATATTTTTGGTGGCTTACAAAATCCAACATAAAATTTGTCTATAGCTGCATACTAAAGGTAGAGACTATAGTGGCTGCCAGTGATTAGGTTGCTGGCTTTGGACCTGGAGGAGGAAGATACTTTTGGCTTTACTTTCAACACAACACCACACAATAGATATTGGGTTATAAATATATAATATTTAATGATTCCTAGCATTTTTAATTGGTACTAAATAAAAGAATAACCAAGTTAATCAGGAAATCCATGACTAAAATATTTTTCAATTATCTTTTTTTTAATGTAGGATGCTTCAAGCTGAAATTCAGACATGCAATTCATCCTTGTGAAAAATTCACTTGCAGAAAGAGTTTTAATTAATTTTGTCCGTATTACAGCAAAGCAGCTGGCACAAGACACAAGCTCCCAAGATGTTCTTGCAAATACATGTGGAAATTTGGATATATCTAGCTTGGGTGCATTTTCTAAAATGCTACCCCATAGCAGAGTGCACAGTTGTGATCAGTAGAGGAGACTCACAGGACAGTATTGCCCTCTGGTTATACACAACTTCAATAGACCAAGGAGACCATAACCAGCTGATACAAACTGGAAGAGCACTTTAAGGCATTCAAGCCATCTCTCTGTGGGGCAGAGAACCAGGAACCTAAAGCTGACCGAGAATGGGAATATGTAAAACAGGAATCTGTATGAAACTACTACGCTCAGGCAGATTAATAGGCAATAGTAGATAAGCACTATTTTCCTCTTTCTTTTCTTTCAGTAGACATGTGACAGACCTTATTGAGAAAGCCAGTACAGCATGCATCCGTGAATGCTCTTGGTTCAAAACTGCTTTACGGTTTCTAGAAGAATCAGCTATGGAGGCAACCATAACCCTCTACTCTACACTGGTGAGGCCACAACTGGAATACTGCATCCAGTTCTGGGCCCCACAGTTCAAGAGGGACAAGGAACTACTGGAGAGAGTCCAGCATAGGGCAACAAAGATGACTAAGGGATTAGAGCACCTCCCTTTTGAGGAAAGTCTCAAGGAGCTGGGACTCTTTAGCCTGGACAAGCGAAGGCTGAGGGGAAACCTTATTTATGTTTATAAGTATCTAAAGGGTGGGTTAAAGTATGTTGGAGCTGGACTCTTTTCAGTGGTTTCCAGCAATAGGACAAGGGGCAATGGGCTCAAGCTGGAACAAAGGAAGTTCCATTCAAATATGAGGAAAAACTTCTTTATGGTGAAGGTGACAGAGCCCTGGAACAAGCTGCCCAGGGAGGTCATGGAGTCCCCTTCTCTGGAGATCTTCAAGACCTGCCTGGATGCAGGATGAGTGATGTGCTCTGGGCAATCCTGCCTTAGCAGGGGAGTTAGACTATATAATCCCTAGAAGTCCCTTCCAACTCTGACAATTCTATGATTCCATGATACCCTCTCTTTGCAAAGAGACATGACAAAAACAAGTTTCTCAGATTTTAAAATGACCGGTAACTGTGGAACAATCTCCTTTCTTACTTCCATCAAATCCTAAGCTTAGTAGCTCAAAACCATTAAGTCATGGATGGAAAAATCAGAATGAACATAGGCTTTTAAATCTTAAAAACAGCATTTGCAAAAAAAAAATTTATATTCTCACAGATTCTTTTCCAAGTGTTTGGAAGGCTGTGTAGTTTAACTAGTAGATATAGGTAAGTAATACCCTATGTCTTATGACAAATACTTTTGTCGCTTTTTTTTTTTTCTTTTTCTTTCCACTCAGGCCCATTTTCTAAAACTAAAATGTCAGTTCTGCTCACAGCATCTTTTTGAATACTGTGTATTCAAAACAGAGATCAAAGATCATAATGACTGGGTTGTTGTTAATGATACCTACACCTACACTGTACGACTACTTTGAGGCTCAACCTCAAAGTGAACAGAGCAGCAGCACTGTGACAAATGTTTAATCTTGCAGATATGTGTCATGTAGCACCTGACAATATAAACCCCACCAATAGGAACTGGATGATAAAAGCACTGGGCAACCCTCAAGTCCTCCAGGGAAGAACAGCTACTTCGTATAGTTTAACAGCACTTCTTGTCTAACAGGTCTTAAGCATTATCTTAAACTCTTTGTGTTCTCAGAGCTGCATCTGATTGAGTGGGTCTGTTGGTCCATAATCAAATGGAACTATCAACATGGAGTCTGACAAAATACGTGTATAAGGTACATATCTTTCCCAAGGAAGTTCTTTATAGCTACAGGCTCAGAAGAAATTAAAAATATTTTGAACTCATCTTCACCTAGTCTTGCCAACAGTCAATGGAGAACCAATATTTATTACTTACACAATTGCGCACAAAACTCTTAAACCTTATCTGAAACAAGACTACA
>BJBW01001731.1:142443-259101 GCA_004320125.1 Scolopax mira | reverse complement strand
AGACTCTCTCATTCTTACAGGTTTTTTTCATATTGGGAAGAATACACTGGTTTGGAAAAATGCATGAGTTTTTGTGTACATTGTGAAAAACGAAAGTGTTAAAGGTTTTACGGAGACTGATCTCTGTTAAAATGTGTTTGAAAAATACAGACACCTCAGAGCAGTTTTCTGAAGTAATTAAATAAAAGCTTGTGTATTTTATTACTAACTTTGCTAGCAATGATTGCACTAGATTTTACTAAGCATTACATCAGTCTTAGAGTATGAAAAGAGAAATAAGAGCTAAATGGGATCTACAATATTAAACCATGGTTTTTCTATTTATATATTAAAATAAGAACATACTTTGATTTAGAAAAGATAATCAGTAGTAGGTAGCATTTCCCCTCAGTGGTTTACATATAAAACTTTTACAGTATTTCAACTACTACATCATTGAACATAGTACACACATTGTACCCATTAACAGAACAGAGTATAACAACATAATTAAAAAAAATAAAAATAAAAAAAAGAAATAAAAATCAACCCCAAATTTCTTCATACCAGAAAAACATTTTTTAAAAACCTAATATATTCTTATAGGGATTTAAATTTTGTGAAGGTCTTATTTGGAATGAAAACAAAATTCAACATTTCCACAGGAATAATAATTTTCCATAGAACAATAATTTCTTTATTTGACTAGTGATTTGATGGTCTGTAGGTACTTGTGATTTTGATATCCATATTTTTAAGATAATAATTTTCTTATTCATAAGAAAAGGTTCAATACAGTAAATATTTTCCTTTAGTTTTAAAAGAATGGCTGACATACATATGAGGTATTAATTTCCTTCTTAACAGTATTTTAAAATAATTATTTGCAAAATAATTGCAAAAAAATTAATGCAAAAATCCCTTTAGTACTGCTCTTCTCCTTTTAGCTGCAAGATCTTTCTTTCCTTTTTCATTTATGGTCAGACATCTAAAAAGTGAAACCTGTATTTAACCATGTTTCCATTTGTGCAATGGATAACTGTAGGAAAGAACATGTAGACAAATTTAAAGGACAGCTATACAAATGTCCTTGTAACGGTAGAAATTTAAAGCAAAATTTTGTCTACACAAATCCAACTTGAGAATGGACCAAAGTCTCTGCAAATTTAAGATTAACTTGCACAAGATTCAAAAATAGGTCTGGATTAAGCAGGAACCATCATTAATTAACTTTTACCAAATGGTTATTTCAGCTAAAATATAAACTATTATTTTACCCATTTAAGAATCTGCTATGACCCTGTATTTTTAAAATCACTTACTAGTCAGTGGTGGACACAAGCTATTTTCATGTTGATTTTTTAAGAACTTTTATACTATTAATGACAAGCTGTAACATTTGGCCCTGATGTTCTCAATGTGATACAGATTCTCTGAAAAGGAATAATCACAAAACTTGTAGCAGTGTGCTAATTCCCTACTAGAAGGAAAGCAGTCCTGGTGAAGGATGGGCTGTGAGGCAAATCCTTGGCTTCCACCCAGCTTCAGGGTAATCCAGCATCCCTGCTGACAGGATGGTATGACTCCTGTTTGCCTAATTAATAATGATGTCCATATTAACTGAGAGTAATAAATTTGTCTAAGAGAACCAATCATGGCTCATTAGGCAGATCCTTTCAAATTAAGGCAGATTGCTTCTTTATCACTGAGTAGTGACATCGCCTTCTCTTCTGCAGAGGTGATGTTTTCTCTTTTGAAAGACTGCCCTCTCCAGAAGCAACACTGATCCTTTTCAATTACTTTTCATTTTAGGTATCATGAATGCATTAAATATTTTGGCCATTACTCATATCTTGGCCATTACTCAAATCCACTAAAATACAAGAGACCCTCAATTTTTATTATAGTCAGTGACAGTAGAGTTGTTATAATCTGCAAAGTTCTGTGCAACAGAAAACAAAGCTAAGTCTACCAGTTCAATGCTTATGACCAGATTTTTCCTGAGGAGGTGCTCAAGGACTGTCTGGAAGTCTGGTTTACCTGTTATTATATGTAATATACACAGTAATTTGGCAATAGAACTGTAAATATTAATGGCAATGGTAAGTAATTTTTGACATGAACAACAATTTTGAAAGATGTCCAAACCATCCTAATCAGAGATGTATACCTAAACAGAAAAAATAGCTGTTGAATTTGTAGATAATTTTATTTCAGCTGTTAAAATGAAGTAAACATTCATGTTTGTGATATGATTTACAATACTTGTTAATAAGACACAGATAAGAAAACAAACAAAGCCTGTTTTCTTTGTTAAATAGTTTAGACAGTCCTGCAAAAAGAAGTCTTAGTATAACCAAGATTCAAACCTAGCACCTCAAGACAAAAAGCATTCTCCCATTAATTCAAGAGTGCAATAACTCCAAGGCGACTGTAAAAGCAAATCACATTATGCCTTTACACTTGCTGGCATCAGCGCCCTTATGTTTTTACTGTTTCTCTCTCCTTTCACTTATCCATTCTGTCTACATAAACATAAATCCTTCTTTCTAAGGGATTCTAATCATCCATTTCTTTATCTGAAACTTTGGGAACACTTTTCTTGAGCATCACCATTTGTTGCTATGGAGATGATTCTAATAGCAGGTAGCAGGGAACAGGTTCACTCCAGAGTAAAAAAAAGCTACTGCTTCTCCAACATTTCCTCCTTAATCAAGTAATAAATTATAAAAGACCATGCAGGCATCTCATCTTATTTGGCCCCTCCGTAATTTTAATTTAATAAACATAAGAAAAATGTTGACATTGCATAGATATATGTAGGCAATATGTACACGTATACACTTATGTATATGCATGCATTTAAAGAAACACAGAATGCGAGCTAAACTAAAACTGGACAGAATATTTTTAATGTCCACATTTTCTGAAAATATGTTTTCTCAAGGGGAAAAATAATTACAATTATAGGATAAATTTTAGTTTCAATTAAATTTCCATTAGAAGATCCACCTGATTTCATGTGAGAGAAACAGGAAAAGTTTTTCCCGGTAACCTATTAGTAAGCAGTAATTAGTAAGCTCAAATTACTTTCCTATTCTGCCTGAATAGGAAAATTACTTTCCTACTCTGCCTGATTAAAAGATAATACAGTCTCAAAGACCCTCATTTGAATCAGAGCTAGAGTCTGAACCCAGGTTTCTACTTAGGTAGTGGTATTATTGTGTCTATTTCTTAATGACCTCCTCTCAGAAATGTGTTTATTCTGATACCGTATGAGGAAATTTTAAAAAAAAATTTAATAAAACAGACAAATCATAGAATATAGAATCATTTGAGTTGGAAGGGACCTGAAAGAAAAAATATTGTAATTCCTTCCAGAGAAGTACCGGTGGTTATTTTCTGTGAAAAAGAAAAAAGAGACTACTGTAATTATAAACAGGGATTAAAAAATGTGCTGCTACCTCTCTGAGGAGCCATTAAGATTTTGTACCTCTCCAAACTTTGAGCCATTATTTGCTGGAAATTAAGTTTAAGAACAGATCCCAGAAGAGTAAAGATAATAATAATAGATAGCAAGACTAAGGAGTGAGTCTATCTTTCAATTCTGACCCCTTGTTTACAACTTTCTCAAACTGACATACTTGTAGCTGGGGTTTTTTTTTCCATATTAGTTGCCTGCCTGAGGATAGTTGTCATTTTCATGTTATAGTTAAAAGAGCTAAATCAGTTCTGTGAAATAAATAAGGAAAAAGAATGAAATTGGTTTGTCCTTGCGAAAACAATGAGAGAAACAGACAGGCAGAACTACTCCCTGAAACTGTTTTTTGGGCTGCTGTGGGGCTCCATTCTTTGCAATGGCAACAAGTGCTTCAGGTATGGATAGAAACTTTTGGTGCCCTTGAAAAAAAATACTGAAAAAACTAGATTTTCTGCGCAAAACTTGGCTGTTTCCATTTTGAAGATTTCATTCTGAACATCCTCCATCTCCATGGTGTTTACAATGCGAAGAACCTTCCCTATTTTCCTGGCTGTTACGGGCTGTTATGCTACTAGCCATGGGAAGTGAGAACAGGATATTCTGTATCTCCTTCAAGCGGCTATATACCACTTAAGAACAGAAAAAAGTTACCTGACTCAAAACCAGAACTGGATTAAGGAATTATGTGGAAGAAAAGTCCTTGCAATTCTCACATTGTGAAATTTTTGTGGGGTTTGGTTTTTTTTCCAACTTGAGATGCATTTGTTTTAAAAGTAGGAAAAGGTCTTTTAAATTTCTTCCTCATGCCTTCCACAAATATTGGAACAATAAGAATTAAATCTGATTAAATATGAGGCTGGAAAATTACCCACCAAATTGATTAATCATTATAATAAAAGCATTACGTACAGACCTCATACTTCCTCATACTTTTTTTTTACTCTTTTTTTTTTTCTTTTAAGACATAATTCCTTATTTTCTCAAATAGCTTATGAATATATTATGGTATGCTTAGGGTAGCACAGTGAAAGCATATTTGTTGGTTATCAGTATGTCAGCAGATTTGTATCAGTAAATGTGAAAAAAAAGGATATTTTATATGTACTCACTAATAGTGCTTTGAAGAAATTCAAAAGTGCCTATGGAATAGAAGATCCTATCATAAAATTACAAAATAAAAATTTTTAGGAAATTAATATTTTTGGGTTTAGTGTTGGCTCTGGCTGTTGAGAGTAATATATAGACCTCCCCCATGAAGAGAATGCACCAAAGGAAATTTTGAATAGTTATCAGTGAGGGAGAAATTATTTATTTCATAATGAATGGGACTCAGATCCAGTGAAAAAATACAGTACGGTCTGTATTGCATGAAAGCCTATACTCCTAAATTCTTTATGTAGTAAAAATACCCTTATTAGGCTAAGACAATGAGAGGAATCCTCAAACTTTAGATAAATCTTGAACATCTGGGATGTTAAGACATATACTTGTCTTTCCAGAGAATCTTTTTTCATTATTTATGCTTCATACCTTATTTCTGTTCTTTTTCATCATTATTTTCGCTTTAAATTAAAAGTTTAATTTGGCTTTGCAAGAGGACTGTGGGTCTCATAACTAGACAGGCAGCAAAAAGCAACTTTTTAGGAGAAGGTAAAGTTAATGACTTTAACGACCAGAGAGATTGCAGGAGTCATTTAAACTTATATTTTCTGTATCTGTTATTCTTCTTTTCCTTCGTGTTTTTATCTTACTATTTCTTCTAGGAAGTAGGACTAGACTCTGAGATTGACAGACCCAGCCCAACATAAATGAGGTGCTTTTTTTTTTTCCCAAGAGGTGACAGTTTATACTATTCTAATATTGCATTAAAATGTCAAAAAAAAGTTTGGTTTTTTTAAAAGAGAAACTTCTTAATAAATTAATGTTTCAAATATGGTTTCTTCTCCCTTTTCTGAATCAAATAAAAAGTTAACAAGCCTTTATACTGTGGCAGTTGTCATGAATCTAGTAACTGCCTCTTTCCTTTCACAAAAGACTCTTACACAGTACTGTACAATTACAGGAACATTGATACCTTTGATACTCTGGGCTCATTAAATTTATCCAAATTAACACACCACGGATTAAGGATTGTATCACTATGTACATGTGGAAGAGAAATGAACTGACATCACACAAAGAATCACAGAAAACATGGATGACTGAGTCAGAGGTGTGATCATCTAGAGCACAGCTCTATGCAAGGCAGGAGCAGATACACACCAGCTTATGTTTACACAGATCCAGTGATGGAAATTAAATGGCCTTGTCACAAGCTCTATTTGATTACTGAATGATACTAGTGCCTGAGAAGTTTATTGTATAGCTGAAGCCAATGTAATGATGATCTTTATGACAGTGGACATGGAGTCTCTCTTTCTTAACCTATAAAACAATTGTAACTCTATTGAGAGTAAAACTAGATCCTCTTTTCTTTTGAAACATTAAATAGTCTTAAATTCCGAACAGGAGGCAAACCAAAGAATGAAAATTACTTCAAGTCTTTAGAAATGAAACACTCAACAGTTTAGTACTTTTTCTGTGAACTGGCATCTGGCTAAAATTAGATTTTTTTGGCCAGTAGAAACTGGCCGAAAAAATCTAATTTTCCCTAGACATAGTATTAACCTATTTTAGAAGGAATACATTACTTATGCCTCCTAAGCAGTTTTGAGTATGTGTGAAATGCTTTAGTAGAATCACATCAGGATGCAAGTCTCAGCCATTGAGCAAATTATGTTTATGGTATAATTCAAAATAAGTTCTGTACCTTTATACGTTAATGTGTCTATTGCATTAATTTTGAAATTTAGCTGAATAAATAAATATTTTAGGTAATTTCCTATGTTTTTTATATCATCTTTTTCCCATACTTGACTTACTGGAAATGGAAAAAAAAATATAGGAAATTTAAGTGGGAAAATTAACATAACTGCACTTGAAGGTTTTGCACACGCTAATAACTAAATATGAAAGGAAACACGAATCTTCTGAGACATCAAGTTGGTCCTGATTAATATAGCAAGAAAATTATAGCTGCACTGATGTGAATGATACCAGCTATAAACATCAATGATTCACTACCCTGACATATTGCCAGCACAGACTGCCATTCACAATTATCCTCACATTTCATTTCAGAGCTGATTTGACACCTGAATATGTTTCCTGATTTATGTTGAATTAAGTGTGCTTTTTATTGTAAAGCTCCAAATATTTTTGCATGGCACATTGAAGACGGAAGGTGGGTGACAACCATGGAAAGTATTTTCTCACAATAAAAGGAGATACTTGGATGAAGCTGAAGAACATTAATAACTCAAGGAAACAAGGCAAACTTGCTTGCAGAGAAGTGCAATATTTTGTATTACTCTTCAAAATTTACCTGAAGAATTTAACAAATGTTTTTCTACCCCCATATGCAAAAAAGTTGCTTAAATATTTATTTGCTAATTTATTGGAAACTTTAACCTTGTTAAAATATACACACTTAGACACGCATGCACATGCACGCACACTCAAAACGCATCTTAAAATTGCATCTCAAATACATAAGAGTTACCAAAAAGACAAAACAGTGCAACCAGCTTTGAAGTATTAAACAAGACATCTGCCCATTTTGGAAACTAGTGATATAACTACCTGCCTTTCGTGGAGTATTGAAGCTTTGACCAATCCGAACTTTGGAATTAGTTGCCTTCTAATGGGACTTTACTCTTCAAAATAGATGACGGGGTGAAACAAGCTTCTTCCAGAATAAATTAGAAATATTTATTCATGGTAAATTCTACTACCGGTTCTGTGGAAAATGACTCATAGGTACATTTAAAATGTCAGAAGCGGTAGCATTAGATTAACTTGCCTGACAAATTGCTTAACATGGATCACAGGTTTTCATCCACATGCTAGTGTCGCTGTCCCACTAGCATCAATTAGAATAAAACTGGTGGTTTTAAACCACTAAAAAAGTGACTTAAAAGCTACCAACTTCTTTTACCAGTACCTGCCACTGATTGATCAACAAACTTTTACAGTTTCTAACTTCTTCCCAACTTGAACTTGCCTGATTTCTACTCACTCTTTTTACCTGTTTCTTTTTAGGGTTAAAGAGCTCTTCAGTGCCTCATATTTTCTCCCTTTTAAGCTACTTCCACCACATGGTGAACACACCTATTACATTTTTAATAAATTACTTTGTATGCTTACCAGTTTATGTATTTAGCTTCTCAGTTATTTGCATCTCCATAAATGTTCCTTTTATATCAAACATAGCACACTGCTGTTTACCATTATTTCACAATGAATAATTTAATCCAATTAATTAATTAAAATGTGATTTTTACACTCAGCTTGTTCAGAAATTACTATTTTAATCCAAAAATCTTGACAATGAAGACCTTTATACTTACCAGATTTGTATTTTGAAAACTTTCTATAGAAACTTTTTTTTATATTCAATTATTGTTTTGGTGGTGTATGAATGTGATTGTCAGGGTTTGGAGATTTTTTGTACTTTTTTTTTACTACCTAAAATTTTAAATATTGAATTAGGGAATTAGTGCTCCTTTGCTGAATTTATGGCAATACAATTGTTTTTTACACAGTCAAAATAAAGCTTTTAAAATCTACGTTTATGCTTCATTTTTTTTTTAATGCTTCCCCTTATTATTATGACAGTCCCCTCTTTCTTTTCATTGTAATCTGAGGGGGGGGAGGGGGGGCGGAAGAAAATAAAAAAAACTACAGTAACAACATGAATCCAGTAGTTATAAATCATAAAATAATCTCTGATGTCTCTGATGAAGACACAGCGTTTTAGGGCTTTGAGGCTGAGAGAACCATAAAAATTGAATATGGCATCCCAGGAGAAAGCACACTCTACACATGCAGAAGAACTATGAAGAAAACATTGGCCATGGTGGCAGATGAGTTGTGAGTTTTATATAATGTGTTTGGACTATATTCCCTTCCTGACAATTAAATCAGTGAATTCCACTGCTGGGTATAGGCGTTAATATTTATTTAGAGTTTTAATATTTTTGCTGCCACCAGAAGTGGTAGTATTCTTTCATACTGAAACAATTAAATACTAATGTGTATTCAGTAATGATTCAGTGATTGTCACTTCTGAAGTAGAAACACAGAATAATTCTATCTTCTCAATTTTCCTGAAAAGAATGACATGAACTCAGTCTCTGCCATGGAAGAACTGGAAGCACAGGAGAGGTATGATGCTACAATAGAAGAGCCCAGGTTTCTTCTTTTTTTTCTTTTTTTTTTATTAGGTTTCCTGAGCTATGATCCTGTTAGCCTGCCCTTTTGGCATTCAACTCATTCTCCAGGGAAAACAAATTTATAATGAAAGTTGTGTGTGAGGTAGTATAGAAAGGAAGAAGTTTGAAGGTGACCACAAAGCACCAGAGTAACTTTTTTTTTAAGTTGGCTCTGCTTCAGTAATATCCATGGGGCTTGTACAAATGTGTCCAGAAACACACACTGCTGAAATGGAGACATTTATGATGCTGGCATAAAAGCTGAACAAAACCTTGAGTTTCTTCGGGGGTTCAATGTAGTAGCAATAATGGGAAGCTGTTCTTGGGTTTATTTGCTTTTATATTAAGTCCAACAGTACCTGCTTTAGAAATCTAGAATACAGTCAAGATTAATATTCTATTGTCAGAAGCTGGGATTTCATTGTAATGATTTTTCTGCTTCCATTTTTCATTATTTACAGGTTTTAGTCAGCTAAAGAACCCATTTGAAGCACTTTATAAGCTTGACCATGTTGGCAGATAATAAAGGAATAACGGCATATGAATAATGTAGTAAAGAAACACCTACATGATATTCCTTTATCACTTAAACTGGAATTGTCTCTCTGCTGGGACACCCTCTGTTAGTATAGACTCAGAATGGCGGATCTAAATATCCTCCTAGACAGTTTGGAGAGCTGGATGATAAGAAAAAACAGCACCATTGTAGTTGAGCTTCTACACAACAATACCCTGAAGGCATTGGTTTAGGTTTTACTGCTTTATGGACTGATTCCTTGGCTTCTTCTGCTTAGGTAACTTCTGATACATGGCTGAACAGAGGGAAAAAATTTTTGTTGTCTCTCAAAGCCTAATTGTGCTCTAAAAGCATTGTTCATATTACACCCTCGGTGCAATGTCTTCACAGAGTGACTAACTTTTCCTATTAATTCTCTCCCTACATGACCACTACTAAGTGTCAATGTTTGTACACACTTGCTATTTAAAGGACATACCACAGTGATGGGACATGTTGCATTTGGGATGTTCTACTCCTTGATGAAGACTCCAAACCTCACAGCCAAAGAACAGCAGTAAATGAAGTCTTCTTACTTTTCTGTTCCAGATTGCTAGCCGAGAGGGTTTTTTCAGACCCTCTGAAAGCATAAATTTGAAAGCATAAATTTGCTCTCTTATTTTTGAAGGCTCTGATGCAAAAAGCTTCTAAATTTTTTTTGAGCAGCTTTGAGCAGCAGATCTTTAATCTGCCTCCCTAGGGAAAGTGTATTACACTTATGTGACCTACAAAACCTAGGAAATGTACCATGTATATCAGTATAAGGTCTTTTCAACAGGAACCACATTTTTAAAATATGAATTTTCATATTATTATTTTTTTTTTAATACTAGTCTATCTCTGCCAAATGAAACTTCAGCAAAGTCCAAGTTACCTTTTACATACTTTTGATCCAAAAACCCCAAACCCAACATACACTGTAAAGCACTTCAGATGAATGGAAAATGACATTTTTTTTCATCTCCTTTTCCTTTCCTCATGTCTTAGGTTAAGAAATGCTGAGCATGTGGAAAACTATTTTTCATTGTTTTTAAAGCATAGAATAAACCATATATATTACTTTGTGATGAGATAAAGCATTAAATACAATGTACAATAATGGCACTATTCAATTTGCTACTCACAGCTTTAACTTTCTAAACATATTTAATTATCTCTTCCCATTGATTACAGTTAAGGAAAACTGAAGAAATTTGAAAAAATAAGACAGTTTTCAGAATGATATTGCATATTTTAAGGACTCTGCTCTCATTTAGGGAAATCTTACGCTGCAGCCACTGTTAGTTGCATCAATATGTTTGAAAACAACCAAATTGATCACTGTTTCTTTATCTTCCCTGTTTGAAAATGAAATTTTATACTAGTTAAATACAACATTAAAATTAAGCTAAAAAACATATACAGCATTACGGAGAAATAAAATTGTTTCCTAGTCAAAGTCCACTTGATTATTTCTGATTTTGTCAATTTCTAGTTTAACTCTATATCTACTAACACCAGGACTTCTGATATTAACTTCAAAAGTTAATTAAGAAAAAAAAAAATCTCATTCTGCAAGGTGGTCGCAGGCAGTTTCCAGTTGCAGTGTTAAGTTCTGGTTTGTCAACTGGTCTGACAACATAGTAACTTATTTTATGCTTTCTCATCATACCTTGAGAATTTTGCACATTATCTCATAAACTGAAAATGTTTTCTCAGCTCGTGTCCAATCCCAGGTTGTGACCTTGTGAAAAAAAAACAAACAAAGAAACAACAGGAAAAGAAAGTAAGTTATTTTTGTTTATTTTGAGAATTAAGTTTATTAAAAAATTAAAAATCTATCCCTAAACCATTCACATCCAGCATAATGCAGACAGAAAGACCAAGCACTGCCTCATCAGTGACCAGACTTTCGGATACTGGCAGCACTTAGGAGACATCCTGCCTGTCTCCTTGTACTTACAACACAGTGCCTTGGCATTCAGGCTGCTCTATGATGAATGATGAGGCTTCCCCTGGGAACTGGTGGGGTTTGCATCATGATCCTAAGAGGATGCAGCCCTTGAACTTCTCTCACAGAATCCTGACAACTATAAGAAGGCACCTTTCTCACCACATCCCTTTAACTGCATGCCACAATTTGCTCCCAGTCACCTATATTGTTTGCAAATCCATAAAACCAAATTCTCCAACCTTGCAATGTCCCAGACACTTACCAGCAGAAAAAAATAATGAGAAACAACCAAATATACAGTTTCTTTTTTTCTTGCTCATATTAATCAACTCCTAAATTCTTACAAACTAAGATTTGAAGAATAGTCTTTCTATCCTCTTTATCTTATGAATTGACAATTGCTTCTAACAGTATTAATTTTAATCAACTTTTTTACACAAAAAATTGCATAGGTAAAAGAGTTCAATAAAATCATGTAAGTGTAAGGGATAAGACTTAAATAATACAGAAAGACATAGATAAATATATTCAGTAAGGAAAGAGTCAAGGGGATATCACAGCAATCTATAAATAACTTTCCAAGGACACTGAGAGAAGAAAATTGGAGAATTAGTCACAGTCTCAAAAGACAGAAGAACACAGAAAACAAAATGAAAATTCAGTCTATATATGAAAAAAAAATCTTAATATTAAGAAGTATTGACCAGTGGTCCAGCTCCAAAGGAATACAGTTGTGTTGTTGCAATTGTTAGGCAAGATGAAGACTCTGATGAAGACAGAAGTTTATTTGGTATTCAAGATTCAAGAATATAAAGTTCTTTGGAAAATGTATCATAAAAGAATATCCATGAAGAAAATACTATGAGACTAATTTATCTTTTATCTAAAAATAAAATAATCATGAATTAACCTGCTTTTTCTTCTGTGGGCACAAAATGGACAAAGACTGAGCTTTCTCACCATGAACAAAGAAATGAGGAGTCTTGCTACAGCTCCACTGAGCCCCAAACACCAGCCCAGATACAGAAGCTGAAGTCATATTGCACCACCAGGAAAACGTAGTTACTATTGCTGCTGAAGCACAAAGCCATTCAAAGCTATGTTTAAATGCTTACTGTAGGCTCCACACTTTGGGAAAAAATATTAGAGATCCCCTTTCTTTCCTGTTTTTCTGCTTTTATTTGTACTTCTAAAGGCTCTTCTTTTCAGTTCAAAACAAAATTATTCCTGTATAAAGATATGTGCAAAACAAAAGCAACTGTGGAATTAAGACACACATAGAAATTGCTTGCCCTGTTCTCTTTTAATATTTTAAGTTAAAAGCTTGAGTAGTAATAGAAAAGCTGTTAGCAGCCCTTTCAAGTGTATTATCTCTGAGATTTTCAACTATAAACCATGAGAAAGTGAAGCCTACCAGACGACACACTTAATAATTTTAAAGGAGAAAATGTATCAGGAAATAAGAGTGAAAGAAAAGAAACGTAATTTTGTTTAAAGCTTTCAAAATGCAAATAAGATATGTTATAGCTGCTCATTTATCTGAGCACAGAGAGTAAAAGTACTATTGATCAAACACAGAAAAAAGGGGCAGGAGGAAGCTACTGATATATACTGTCTAAATGCATCCCTTCACAATGTGTTGGACTTTGGCAAAGACCAGGTAAATATTTTGATTTTATGGTTTAAAATTTGGCAGCACATCTAATCCAAGGAGTTTACACTGCAAATATAATTAAAACTGTTTTTCTTCTTATGACTAGACTTTACGCGTTTTGTAAACAGAAGCTCTGAGAACGGCACTGAAAGTTTGTTCTTAATCTTTTGTAATCCCTGGAAGAGATGAACACATACACCCACAGAATAGCAAATAGAACTACGTGCAAAAGTTTGTATATAAAAAAGAGGTTTTTAGAAGTCCTTTTAAAAGGCCTAGTGCAGTCTTTGGTGAAAATAATTTTTCCGGGCACATGTGTTCAGTTATTACATACATTGTATGTTTTTAAGACAGCTCTATAGGGAATCTTAGCATCAAATCAAAAGCATGTTTGTCATTCTGCTTCCTTCCTACTCCACAGAGAGAAAATATTTTTCTCACCGTTTGAAGGGTCTTCCTATTTTAGAATAAGAAACAGAATCTGGCAAAACAAAATCATGTTGTGCTTGCAGCTCAGCTGAAACAATTCCTATAAAGATTTCAAGGATCAGTGGCTTGTCTCACAGAGCAGCAGCTTGCCAACATTGTCCTAACTCACAGCACCACAGTTCACAGTCCTATTTATGTACATGTTCCTCCCACACCCATTAATCATCACCCATTACCTAGTTACCCACCAGCAGTATATTACTCCTGGAAATTTATGACTGAATCCTAGTAAAGAGGCTTGTAATTCTTAAAAAAGAATAATCTTCCTCTTTTGGATTGACCAGGAGCTCTCAGCATTATTTCTGCTTCCATCTAGTGTATGCAATGGAGGTGGCAAATGCTCAGGTAGGTCTACCAAAGCCAGGAGAGCTGATTTTGCATTCATGTGCTTGGTAGCATAATATGACATTTTAATCTGATCCTGAAAAATATCCACCCACAAAAGGCAAACTTCCATTACTATCCATGGGAGAGCCAAACTCCCATACCCATGAACTAGTGTACAGACATCGAACACATGAACTTTTCAGTTCATATTTAATGTCTATTCTTCATGTCTTTCACATGTTCTTAAACGCTTTGCTAAACAAACATGAATAGTGACTGATGAATGATGTAAAGACTTTCAAGCTGGCTTTGAACTACATGAGAAACAGGTCACCCAGAGAGGTAGCAGATGCCCCATCCCTGGAAACATTCAAGGTCAGGTCAGACAGGGCTCTGAGCAACCTGATCTAGTTGAAGATGTCTCTGCCTATTGCAGGGGGGTTGAACTAGATCACCTTTAAAGGTCCCCTCCAATCCAAACTATTCTATGATTCAGACAGCAAGGATCTGGCAACACAGGGTTTAGCAGCAGTGGGAAAGGTTGCCCAATAAGCACAACAAATGAATTCACATGACTGTCCTTGATGCCGGCATGGGACTGCTACTGGCTACTTAGCTACTGGCTTAAAAGATAGCGAGAGGATATCTCTGATTACTGTAGTAGATGCACCATAAAACTGAAAGTAAATTGCTGAGTAGGAGATAATAGACAAAAATTTTACCCAGTGTTGCCATTCAGATTCTAATTAATATATTTAACTTAAACAATTCTCATTTGCTTCCCTACCTTCTTTTTGGTGCTCCCAAGCAGAAAAAAAGTTACATTCAGGATGAAATCTAAATACAGAGGAGATTTTGCCATTTCCACAATTTGCAAAAAGCTTTGATATTTCCCCAAATCTCAGCAGTTTGACTTTAAAATGTTAGTTCAGTTTAAATCTGACCATATAGCTTCAGGATTGTTCTGCCTGCCAAGGGAAAATGAAAAGCCCTCTTTTAGCACAAGTATATTTATCTTGTATTTTTCCCATGTAAGCAGGGAAAAAGAAATTCTTGTTAGATATCCAATCATCTGATGAACAGCTATTTTCTATCACTTCTGTATACCACATGCCCTGGAAGTTTTCAGTGCTGTAAGTTGAGCTTAACGAGTGATAATTTATTGTGAAAGTCTTAGACATATTTCATTAGGGTTTTTTTCATTTAATAACATCTATTCCCACTAAGCATAAGAAGTATACTTACTGGAGGTGCTATAAATTTATACAGGGAAGATCCCCTCAGTGCTAGAAACTTTGGTGTGTACATTCGATCTTGAAGGGAGTCTTGTTCCCGTTCTTCCGTCCAGCCCATGTAGACTATCTGACAGAAAAATCAATAGTGTTGACAAATTTCTCAGACACTTTCTTCAAATGAATTGCAAATATTTCATGCAATAATCTGATGTCTGTCAAATTTTACACAGCTTGAACCACAGACACAATATGGTGTATTGGCAGTTAAATTAGAATCATGCACTTGTATAAAGAATGCCTGTTATGACAATCGAAAAACATCAGAAGAAATATTTATTGTACTAGCAACAACAAAAAAGCTAACCCATATACTCAGTGGATATTAAAGGTCGATTATCTCATTAAAAGCTCCCTGAAGTAACTCTACATATTTGCTGACAGATCACTTCAGAGGAATTTAATGCAAGCGAGGTGTAAGGAACTACTAGGCAGGAATACAAAAACAAGTAACTGTTGTTACACTGCAAAGTAGAAACTGTCTCCACATATAAGTTCACAATTATGCATTAAACAATATGATCTTACGAATTTTATTTCCAAATAGTGACAAGCTTTTTTCCCCCCTCTGAAAATGCCTATGTAGGACTTTTGAACCTCCTTTTTTAGGAACAGTAAATTAACAGACTGTTTATAGATGCTATTTTGAACAGACTTCATCTACAGCTAAGAAGAAACCAGGAGGCTGTCAACTCTTATGACTACTTGCAGATCTTCCAACATAGCTGCATGAACTAGAAAGTATTCAAACCCGTTTTAGGATCTAATTGCCTACCTATCCATCTATTAAGTTTGAGCAATTCAATATGAAATCTTCAAAGAGTAACAGATTATGAGTCACCACTCTGCCAACTTCTGGAGAACATGTGAACAGGGAGTAGACACAGCATGCAACTTTTGATTTATAACCATTCCATTAGTAATAAAATACAATTTCCAGTGTGCACTAGTACACTACTGCTACAGAAAACAGATCAACCCATATTTCATACAGTGCTGCTAATGGAATAAATCTATTTTTAAATTGCTTTGTGAAACTAATTTCTACATTAACTAGGCATGGGGCATTCTCCAACTTAATGTCAGTAATGAATATGTAAGGGAAACAGTTGAGGAAAAACAACTACAATCATATTAATAACCAATGAGTTGGTAAGTTTACCAATGGTATAAATGTACCTAAGATGAATGTTTGTACTGCATGTTTTATCCTTTGAGATTTCCATGCCACGTATTTTTTTAAAAAGCTATTTATACTAGTTTATTTCATTACTGTTGGGAAGACAATTTTCATCAACAATTCTTCATGGAATATACATTAAAATAAATAGGGGTCTGTTGGTTTAATTGTTTTTTTTTTTTTTTTTCCTTTTTTTTTTTTTTTCTGTTGGGTTGTATTGCAACACGCTGGAAAAGAACAGCTTTTTCAAATTGCTGTGTATGAAATCTACGCTACTGCTCTCCATCACGGTTTACTAGATGGTCTATAAACAGAGACAAAGAGAAAGCCCATTCCTCTAATACTTACAGTGAAATCTCAGCATTTATTTCTATTGCCAATAGCAAAGATTAACACTGTAATATAGTCTTGGGTCCCATGAAAAATATGTATTTAAGTATCTGCTGGTTTGGTGATTAAAGAAGTTTATAAAACTGAAAAAGAAGACAGAGCTGTACCACAATAATCAAGAATCAAGCGGATTGCTCAACACTATATTGTCATGCAATAACTAAAAAAGCCACATTCTCTGAAATCTCATCCATTCCTGAATGAAGAAATAGTCAGAAAAAAAATCCAACTGATAGATAGAGTAAGAGAAGTTTTAAATAATTTCAATGAAATATTTATTCAAATTTCCCTCATTTCTGCTGTTTCATATGCTACCCAGGATAAGTATGCAGGATAAGTATGGATCTCCATCCCTCTGACTTGGTGGGAATCTGTAGAGCTCAGTGACTGAGACAGAAAAGAGTAAAAGTACTATAAAAAATTGTATTACTATGTGTAAAAGTTTGGTACATTTTCTTCTCTGTAACTGAAACAGAGAGAATGATCTCTAATTTCTAGGAATTGAGACATCTATGCTTTAAAATTAATTAAATGGAATTGATTTGGTTCTATCTTGATTTGTTTCATTAAAATCAGACACACAGTAAGATATCATCTTGCCTGATGATATTTAATATCACTGTAGTACTGTATGTAATCTGTTTTCAGATAGTGTTTTTCTTCTTCACATTCCTCATTTCTAGTTCTGCTATTCATCAGAATAACAGGATACAGTCAGTCATGCTGTGCAGATGTATTGATATTTCACATTTGATTGTCTTAATAGTAAAGTACCATAAAATTGCTCCTTTAGATATTTCTCACTTGCCTCTGTAGTTCACGAGGAGAAATTAAATTGATTTGTCAGACAACCTGCTGTACCAAGGTTTTATTAACAAAAAGGCATTTCTCCTTCACACTGAATACTTCTTATTAAACATATAGAACTTTTAAGCAAAGGCTTTATGATTATAATTAGAAACATTTACAAAGTTGTTTGAGTGTATGTGCATAATCATGTGTGGATTAAAATAGCATGGGCTAGATTCTGGAAAACTGAACAAATACTTGATAACTATTTTACTTATGTATTCCTAAAGTGGTCTCAGTTTATCTAAAAACACTGAATAAGTGAAGTTAAATAAAATATTGTAATTTTTACATAATGAAACTGAGAAACCACTGAAAATTATTCACTTATGAGATAAAATAGAGGCTACTTTCTTGAGACATTTATGTTACTGGTAAACATTTTGACTTCTAAAAAAGCTTTGACTGTGAACATCTTCAAAAATATTTATTTGGAAAGGGATCTTCTTGTGTATATATGTATTGAAATAGTGAACAAATATGAAATTTGAGCTGTGAGTTTTGGAACATGTGTACATGTGGACTTGGCCCAAAGTCTTGGGATTTGGAACATCTTAATGTACATGCGGACTTGGCCCAAAATAAGGAATTTCATGAGATTCTATCTGAAAATAAATGTCTACAACCACAGACAAATGATGAATGGAAATAAATGTGAATCACAAATAGACAGTGCATAGCATGCCCATTTAAAAACTTAAAAAAACAGGCTAGTTTTTCAATCTTAGAAAAAGGTTTTTGATTTTTGAGTCCCTATAAAGTGCTGACCATTATCAACAAAAGTGGGGAAAATAGATTTTATTTCTGATAACATTCCACTCCAAAGATAATTTTTGAAGTCCTGGCTCATAACTTACCTGAAACAGCTCATTCTTAAAAATAAAATGGTGACACAGATTAGTTAACATAGTGGCTGCTGGTTCATAACAAAGATTCAATAATTTAATATAGGTTTTGATTAAATCATGTAGATTTAAAAAAAAAAATTATATCTAAATTATAAGTGAAGAAGGATGCTTTCTCCAGTCAAAAATCCATAATTTAGTATGAACTTACATCACACGAATATCTGAATCAAGGAAGAGAAATTGGCATAAATTGCCATATTTCATATCAGTCCAACATATATCTAAAATGACTTATATAGCCCTGACTTTCAGAGAGACTTCTCCAGAGTTTTTATACAAATTGTATTATATTTTAGGAAGAAAAAGAGAATTTTCCCAAAAACGAAACGTAAAATGTATATGACATTAAATGAATGAGGCGATTCAATGATCAGAACAGATGCACTGACAGCTTTTTATCTTGGAAATCTCATATTAATACTCATATTATTTGGAACAGTGCTGTAGGGCAACAGGATAAACATGGAGTCAGAAGACAAATAGGTCAGACAACAAGGAAAAACAATGAGGCATGAGGACCTCAGATAATGCTATCTACTGTGGTTTTAATATTGTTTTCTCTGTTGTATAGTCTTAAAATTCATTATAGTCAATTGTTAGCTGAAAACAATAAAACCACACTAAAATGGAGAAAAAGGTGTGATTGTAATACAATCATTGTCAGAAACAGCCCTGTATTTAAAAGGATTAAGAATTTTATGCTGTGTAATAATATTTTTAAGTCAAGAGGAAAACTGATCATATACAATTTCAAATGAATGTTAGAAAAATTTTGCTGTACTGTACATGTAGTCAAAATGTCTCTTATCCTACTTTTCAGGTCTGTGAAAAACTTGGTAATCCTTCCATAAATATATATATATATTTAAATTCCTGTGAATTATTTTCTATCTACTTCCCAAACAAAGTCCACTAAACCAAGGCAGTCTGAGTATGACAAATGATCTCAAAAAAACCAGAAGACAAATAGCAATGAAAGGTGATTTTACGTATCTTTCAGATTAGATTGAAAATAATTTAAAGTCTCATTTCCTTCATTATGTTTTGTGACAAATAAATGTCAGTAGTGGTCAGTATTTTCTAGACAATAATGACATCAAATTATTAATAGTAGAGGAACAGCTTTCACAAATATCCCCTTTGACTTTTATTTCTGAACTTCAAAGTTTAGAAATTAACTATTTTTGGTTTGAATTGTGGATGGACATAGTCCTGGGCAACCTGCTCTAGGTATTCATCCTTTAGCAGGGAGGCTGAGCAAGATGACCGCCAGAGCTCTGTGATTCCATGTAAAGATAAAAATTATGGATGTATAAAAAGAGAAAATGATTGGTTGCAAACTACTTTCTCCTTCATTTCTCCTTCTTTCTATCCTATGAAATATCACCTTCATATTTTTGAACCACCTATGTACTAACTACTAATAGGTAATATAATGTCCAAGTATTTCCCTTATTATCAGAGATTATTAAATTATTACAGAAGATTATAAATTTACACATTTATTCAATCTCATATGGTTTAATTTCCTTCTGGGTAAAAACCCGTGTTGTCATCTTGTTACCAGACCAAAGCTGAGTATAAATTTTCCTTTTTTTTTTTTGTCCTGTTGTGTTTTTCAATCACATAAGAATTAAGGAAATATTAAGGAGTTTTAAAGAAAACAATACCAGAGAAAGTAGAAAATACTTCTTAATTATGGAAGATGATTTTTCCCTTACACTACAGATAACTGAAAACTGATTTCAAACACTGAAAACAGAGTATGTGTGCTTTCTTAACACACAATATTACAACCAGAGTGAAGACAGTTGTTTAGGGCAACAAAACTTGCCCGTACCTCTGCAGACATCTGTCCAATATTTACAGCACTCTTTGAAAAACCTGCATTAGAGTTTGCATGACTTTCAGCACCACCCTATGAGAAATTTTAGCATTTGCTCAATGAGATCTACCAGATCTTGCTAGAAATCAAGACTATATTGACTACTTCAGGCCTTCACTCCCTTCATAGATTTGAAAAGTGATGGATGTAGATATAGGACAGCTTTCTGAACAGGTAAAGATCTGTACTTTGCTTTTCCAGGTTTCTCACAATCTTCTTCTTATAATCTGTTAATCCAGAGAAAAATTTTGTCTCATCCATTCTGTTTTTCACCCAACTTAATAGCTACAGTTTACTTCAAAGTACTCATTTTATTTATTTAAGACTTGTAAGTGTCTGTTCATTGCAATAAATTCTTCTAAAGACAAAGTCAATTTGAGCATTAATTGGGCAACTGTGTCCCTTTGTCAAAATGTCAACATTAAATTTTCTTCCTTTAAATTATTCAAGTCAATGAATAATTACTTGTATTTAAAATTCATTCCAATTTGTGTGTTAGCATTTAGAAAGTACAGCATTCCTGTTTATTTCTAAGAAAGACTGTATAAGGCTGTTTTCACAAAGATGGATTTTGATGCAAACTGCAGTACTAGATATCAAACTATATTAATTTGAGGTATGTTTGTGACATTACTAGAAGGAATTGGTACAAAATTAGCTCAGGTTAGTCTCGACTTGCAGGATATTAACTGGGTAATTAAAATTAAAAATCACCAACTAGAGCAGCTAGACAGCATATAGGAAAGCTCCCTGAATCACACAAGGCATGTGTACATTTTACAAGGGATTGAGTTAGGTATTTTCCTGGTTAATAGGCATAGCAGCTAGATGATGAAAATATATATCTTGCGTTATGTAGACCGACTTGACTTCCTCACTTGAATTAGGCCTCTTTTCTTCTTGCAGAGACTTCTCTTGTTTGTCTCTGCATAACTCACCTTTGGAGGAATTTAGCACATCCCTGAGCAGGTTCATTTGACTGCTGGGTTTATCACTGAGGAGAGACTCAGTTCTGCTGCCATCACAGGCATTTTACAACCAACCTAAGAAGCTTCAGACCTTCTCTGATGCTCTCAACAAAGCATCTTGGTAAAGTCTTTGATACCGAGCAGGTCTCACACACATCCTGGCTAAAAAACATTACTCTATATCACACATCATCATTCCTGCTCCTTTTGCTGCTGTGTAACTGCAATCAGCAAGATACAGTGCTGGTTTTTTACTGAAAAAAAAATCTTTGGTACATTATCATATTTGAATTCCTGCCTGTTCCTTTTTCACCTACTGAATTTACAAGCAGGCACAAGGACGGTGTCAATTTTAATGTAGGCTAAAACTACTGGGTTTTTTTTTTGGTTTAAACAGGTAACAGTGCAATAAAGAAAGGTGGTAAGAACGTAAACATCATCTATTCTGAAGCCCAGGAGCCTGACCGTGTTTAGGACTTATCTTTTGATTAATGTCTCTTTTTTAACACATCTAAATGTACACAGTATAAAGGTAATGCATTTTTGAGACTCTCAGATATAAATGGGTCAAGCAAAAAAATATTTCAGATAATCAGGCTGGGGGGTATGGCCTCTCCTTTCTGATGAACAATGTGTCACATTCATCTCTGTCACCTGGAGTTAGATTACTGAAACATGCTGAATGAAGTAAAGATCAGAATATTACAAGTCTCTAGACAACATCTTTCAGACTTTTGATAGTACCACTAGCAAACAACTGATATATTCATCTTTCTTAGGTACCAGTGTGAGTGAATCACTTATGAAAGCATTTATTATCATTCTTAACTCTCTCAAGGAGTAGTTTTCAACTAGATTTCAATGACTGGTTCCAGATACTGTTTTGATTCCATTTTCTGTTTCTCTGAAAAGCAGAACTTGGACAGGACTACTGCAATTTAGTCTATCTGGCTATCTCTGAGAGATCATGCTATTCATGTAGCTGCTTTGCTCACATCCTGAAAACGTGCTAAATTTCTGCTTACTGAGCTCCATCCAAAGGAGAAGGTAACTGTGAAATTGTAAGCACCCCAAGTGTCTAAGCATACAGAAAATATAAATGATGGGTAATAGATTACACTTGTTTGAAAATAATTTTAGCAATATAAACTTTTATATAAAATTACATTTCTATAGACTTAGAAGTTTATACTTCAAAGTGTTCATGAAGCCAGAATAAAACTGCAAACAGTGCTAATTTCTAATAAATTTCTAATTTTTCAGATTAAAACATTATATATATATATGCTTCATCCTCTGATGAAACTAAAATCAAAATTCTATGGAATGTTGCTATTCATGGCTACTGCGTGAAGACTATTGGGGACCCAAATTTTTACTTTCTGTTCTTAGTAATTTAAATAGCAATACCTACAAACGCTTAAAATTAGCTATTAAAGTTTGAAAAACATATTTTGCTATTTATATGGAGAAACTGTCCTATTTGATTATGAAAAAAAAAAAGACAAAAAAAGAGTTCTGCAAGCTTAAATTGTTCTTAAGGCTTTCTCAAGGCACTGAGCAAGCACAATTACTACTTATATGCTCCCAGAATAATAAATATAAATAAAATCTCAAAAAATATTTCAATAAATTTAGACGAGTTGCCTTTTAGCAGCTCATTCATTTTTTAAGAATTCAAGGCATGCAACTGAAAGAAGAAAAAGTGATCAAAAGGTGAAATTTCATTTTCAAAAGTACACAAGTTACTCAATTTTCAGCTTCTATAAGCTATGCTTAGTTAATATATTGAATTGAATGAAGAATTGACTGAAGAAGTCGGAGTAGGGACATGTTGGTTTTTTTTTTCCTTCCCTAACAGCACCATGATTTTTTTGTGAGAAAGAAGCTCTGTGAAAGATCAACTGGTGGTTAGGTAACTTTTTTATTATGAAAAATATTGAGAAAGTTGCTAATTTCTAACAACGTCAAGGGAAGGACCATATTATTACAACAAGCTGAAACACCATTTGAAACCAAGTTTCACATTCACAGAAATGCACATAATGAAGCATTTATTCAAAGTGCCACTTCAAAAATAATAATATATATAATCCTTCAAAGATTAATGACTATTGCAATCAGAAACATGATGGTAAGTGATATAGAACACTGGTGGGTATGTTGTAATTAGCATTTCTTTACAACTGTTAATGGGGACATATGTTTCTTTCAAGTAAAGTTATTGAATTTTCCTCTTAAAATTTCTGGGCATCAGTACCTCCAGCAACTGCCAATCAGTGCACAGCAGCAAAGTTTCCTATGAGAAGGGAAATAATGATCAAGTCTTATCTACTAGATGGATTAGTCAGAAATAACTGAAGACCATATATCTTTCCTACAGAACATGAAAATCTATAGATAAGAAGTATTTGATGCATCTACACAGTGTCTTCAGTGGACCAACATTAATAACAGCAGCTAATAACAGCCAAAATAAACAGATCATATAAAAATGTAATGTTTGAATCAATAAAGAATACTCCCTAAGGTAATTTTATCATTCATTAGCTATACCAAATAATCTTTTGTCTAATGCATTCACAGGATTTTTTAGAACATTAAGTGATAGATCTAATTAAGCTTATTTGCTAAGTAGAAATGAAAAATATTCTTCTTGTTCTATAAAAAATGAGCACTGTAATAAAACTTCAGTTCATATTTCAATTCATATAATGTAATAAGAAACTGCAAACTGATCCATCAATTCTACATGTATGGATAACATGGTTATTCCTTCCTTCTCAGAAACATCAGACAACGCTTATGCTCTAATCCTGCTTGAAGGCAAAGTAGATTTCAAAGACATATATAAAGAAATTATCATAAGTGTGAGGAACAGCATACAGAATTCTGAAAGCGAGATATTCTCACAACCATATTGGTCACGTGTTACATACTCCACAGCATCAATAGGAGTGACTGAGCATTTCTTTTTTGTTAATCATTAACCAGATTAACAACTGTGTTGGGAATTGTGAAAGCCATAGAGATTTCTTTTTCTTTTAAAAGGATTTTCATTGGATTTTGAAGGGCTCATGAAGACTACTTTTGAAAAAATTACAGTTGAATGGATAAAACTTGCAGTATTTTAACAAAGTGATCCCAAAGAGTATTCACCTTCCATTTTAGTTAAATAGAGATAACATTATGGGTCATTGCTTTTATCTTTCACCTGCCTTCAGAGTTTGAACTTTCAATCACAGTAGCCTGAAAAATGCATTATTTTTATAAAAACAAATATTCTGCAACTGAAATCCAGAGTAAATTCTTGACAGATCTACAGAAAGTAATTTATTCCTTATCTTGTAGCATTATGTCAAAGGCTAGTGTCTTTTAGTAAAGATTAAGAAATTTTTGAATTATTTCTTAGTGAGAGTTATTATGAAATCTTCATTCTTAAATATATTCAGAACTTGACTGGGCAAAGATCTAGGCAACTTGATTTATGTTGGGGTTCTCTGAGAAGGGTTTTGACCAGATGACCCACAACAACTCATCCAATCTAAATAATTCTGTTATTCTCTGAGTCTTTGATCTCAAAGCAGTCATACCTGTCTTGGAATCTTTTTAAAAATAGTTCTGATTTACTATTCTTATCAAACCAGCTTCAGCATCATTTCTGTTACACTGCCACATTACTCTTCAGTGGCACACAAAGCAGTACATACCAAATGTAGTAGTTCACCTTTCATAATCCATTTGTAGCTGTCCAGGTTTTCTCTGAATTCACCAATTCTATATCTACCTTCATTTTCAATGGGGCAGTGTATCAAACTTCTCACTACACACTTTCATCCTTAAAATGTACTCTGGAAAGGAATTTTTAGTACAGACTGCTTGCAGGTAAGGCACCCTTGAGAATTAAGACAGTAGGACTCTTCTATTTCTTAACAGCTATTGAAACATGAAAGATGAATCCTATCATCCCATCTCAGTTATTTACAAGATGGAGACAAATATTTTTGATTTGTGAAGGACTGATATTCTATGGAGACTGAGGAGGAAGGGAAAGACAAGGTGAGAAGTCAGATTAGAACAGAGATGCTAAATATCTTGAAATGGCTTGAAAGTCAATTTACTTGCTAAACAGAATGGAAAAGCTGGCCTGTAAAAGACTAATGATGTATAACCTGCATTCTTACACACTCTTTAAAATAAATAATAATCTTCATAAATTAATTACTAAGAAAAAAGAAGTGGGGATACTCTATACTCAAACAGTGGTATCCAAATACAACTGTGTTGAGAACATGAACCAGAATGCAGTCTCATTCTGAGACAGCAAGGCAGCGGAAAGCTACTGCTAAAATATCTCCTCTGGAAACTGACAAAACCTTAGGGAATTACTAGATCAAGAACATGGTATTCAGTATATTCTACATAATACTGCTTTCATGTTTCTCTCTATAACTTAATTTTGAATAATATTCTTTTTTTTGCTTTGTTAGAATAAAGCTTGCTTTAATTTCCATGGTGTTTACATTGAAACTAGGCTATCCTAAGGATCTTTTGCTGGTCATATGCCAATGGACTCTGACGGGGAGTTAGCAGTAGATACATCTACTTAGTTAGCAGTAGCATAACATCTATTGAACTCATGTTACACTTAATTATTTTTTGATAATGGGGTAATGTCAATAGTTCTCTCTGACATCTCAGTATTTCCATGGATTTTGTAGTTTCAATAGAAAAGCTCAGTCTTTAAGGAATACTGGGTAGCAATTATTTTGCAATATCTAGCTTTCTTCCATTCGATTATTTTTAAAAGCATGATGTCCCACCATCATGAACAACTGAAGGATACACCCCATATAGCATGAAACTGCCCTGAAGTTAAGATTCGCTCCTGAATGAAGCTCTAACTTCAGTGTTAGACACTGAGGCTCTGTACCCACAGAGAGCTATACAGATGCACAGGAGGGGTCCTTCATCCACAGAGAAGACAACATGAAAAATCTGCTGCGGGTGCCATCTGTGTGGCTGAAGGAAAGATCCTGATGGAATAATTCAAGGCCCTGTGAAGAGCAGAAAGTGACCTACAAAAACTTTATCAAACAATTGATGGATCTAAACTCATAATTAATACTTAGCCAGAAGTCTCTCCTCTCACAGAGGGCATCTCTTCTTCAAGGCCTTTGTGCATAGTCTCAGGGATTTAGGTCCTTTTTGTGTACTCTCCTTCCCCACTCTCTGATGTTGGTTTTGAGCTGCAGCCTACTTCAGCAGGAGGGGAAGGAGAAGCTACCATATTATCTCACTGCTGTTAGGGCAGGTTCAAGAGAGCAATAGGTTGGAGTGATGAGTAACTACTGCTTCTATTAAGCCAGTGCCGTAAACAGTAGGCTGTTAAACAAATAATGGGAAGCAGCATGACTTCTGGCTGCATATTTAAAGAAAGCAGCTAGAAACTGCATACTGTCCTATCATGACCCCGCCGAACTTCAGGGGAACTCTGAGCATGCCAGTTGGATCGAGTGATTCTGGACACTCAGCACTTACATGCCACCAGAACCACACAGAGATGGCTTTTAGAGAAAGAGATCTTTTAGAGAAAGAAGCCACGTATTTTCTGGACCTTGGTCGGAAGTTCCCAGCTACACTATGGCCTATCTAGTGCTTCAGGCCCTTTTGCCTCTCCATACCTTCACCATTTTCCAGAATTGTTCTCCATAAGTAAAGGTGGATTTTAAATAAATAAAATGATCAGTTGTCAGCTCCTGATAATTGTTGATCTATTTGCTCAGTCACGAAATAGGATTCACTTAAGAAGCTTGGTTTCCTAAAATAGTAAGACTGAAAGCAAAAATTCTCTAATGTGTTAAACATATAACAGATATTGTTTACTAAACAGTGTCTCCTTACTAGGAAATATAGCTATTTAAAAGAACAAAAAAGCATCCTCATATTACGAATTTCTAGGGGAAGTTTCTGTATTTGCAATTAACTACATTTTTTAACATTTACCATCAACTATATTGTCAGCATTCCTTCAGACATTTTCAGTGATTAATAATTCTTGGGGTTCTTTCCCTTGTTCATTTGTAGGTAACTCATAAATTGTCAATTGCTCTGCACTGTTTTACACATTAATTATTTTCTGAAAATCGGGTAGCAACTGCATTGCTAGTACCATGGACTATTATTGTGATGAAAGGGAAAAGATCAATGAGGATCTATGGTCCACAGAATTCTGTTTAGCCACTGTTCGTAGAGTTCACGATATTAAATATTTTTCTTTTAACAAGCTAAGATATGAAGCACTGATCATCCAAATAGATGTAAAATAAGAGAATGACAAAAAAATGAAATGTTTATTCATCTTTCCTTTTGAAGTAAACTGTAATTAAAAATACTTTCTTTTAGCCTTGTAAGTGCCATGCGGCCCTTCAATAGAAGATCTACTGTTAAAGTGTATGCTTCATTGATTACAATTAATTTATTTAGATGATACAATTCCCCAATGAATAACGTGTGTATAGGCTTACTGAATGCCTTCATTCTAATCTACTAAAATTAATGTTATTCTTGGGAACTTTTACACTCACCTCATGCAAAGAAAGAGACATTACAATAAAACATTGCAATGTTGTTATTTCTAACCTCAGCCTCCAATGAAAATTCAAAAATGGCCAGAATGAACAAACTAAAATGAGGAAATCTAGGGATGTTAACAACTCCTGATTTAAGATGAGGTTAGAGGAAAAAACCAAGTTTTCCCATACCAAATCTTTCAAAGTATAATTAAAAAAAAAATTACCTCTAGTTTATGTGGGTATGGTGACTCAGTTTATTTATCTTTCTTATTTCCTTTCTTCATTAACACTTTTCAGGAACTTGTCAGAAAGCAGAGAGTTACAGAAAATATTCACCATTCAAGGTGCATATTTTGAAACAAGGATGTTGAAATTTGCTTCCTGTCCTCCTGCTTTGCTTACCTGTTTGGATAGTAGCTAACAATCCTGTCCTAGAATAAAATACATGAAAAAGATGCAAATATTTATTCTATTAGGAAAACAAAATGGCCCTATCTTGGTTTATCATTTGCTACTTACATTTCCAGTCTCAGACATCATAAATATCCAACTCTCTCCAAAAAATTGTCTTTTAAATTCCAGGTATCTCTTTCACTGTATAATTTACTCTACATATCCCACTTCTTGTGTAAGTGTTAAAACTTCAGATCGAAATATGTTTAGAGACTTAAAGCGGGATTTAATTATGTCATGCATATAAATAGAACAGAGGGATAAAATGATGCAACAAGAGCAATCTGTTCAATTGCTTTTTAATTTCAGTGGTTTCTCACTGTCTAACTTCATCATAGATATAAATTATGCTTCTGGGAAGAACTGCAAGCATTTATTCATGTTAAAGCTTTATGACAAATCAAGAAACAATGATTCTTCTGCCTAAATCTGCTGTGGGGAGTCTGCTTCAGAAGAACCCTAGATGTGTACAGCCAGGGTCTGGTTTATTAAAAATTAAGATCATATTGTTGCAAAAAGTAGTAGCTGAAGAGAAAGCCCTTATTATGGTAACCTATTAATTAGAGCACTTGCAAAGGCAGTGTGTCAAACCTGTATCTTTCATCTTCTAACCTGACCATCAGGCTAAAAGCTGAGGTATACAGCTCCTGTTGAAGCTATGACTATATGCAGAAATATATGCAAGACCTGTGGGATTAGAAAAATCCTGATTTCATACCAGAGAAGGGTGTAAATCAAGGCGAAAATCTGGTAAGAACACCTTAAACTGAAAAGAAGCAGACCAAGCTATCCACTTACCAGTCGAGTACTTTTAAGCTGTGACTGTCACCCAAACATAGGCATAAACATATTATTTTGTGAAGTACACGTACAAAGTACATGATAATCAGAGGGCTGGAGCACCTCTGCTATGAGGGCAGGCTGAGGGAATTGAGGTGGTTCAGCCTGGAGAAGAAAAGGGGAGACCTCACATCAGCCTTTCGGTATCTAAAGAGTCCTATAGGAGAGATTGGGAGGGACTCTTTATCAGGGAGTGTAGTGATGAGAGCTAATGATTTTAAACTGAAAGAGGGGAGATTTAGATTAGATATCAGGAAGAAATTATTTACTGTGATAGTGGTGAGACCCTGGAACAGGTTGCCCAGAGAAGTTGTGGATGTTCTAAGATTCTTAAGTCTTCTCTGTCATCTACCCTTAAAATGTCACTAAATTGTCAACTGTACAATATCTAGTAATTTTTCTTCCAGAACTAGAAAATAATAACATCTGTTTATTAACTTAGCATTCCACTTACTATTATATAGTTGTTGGACATGTCTGTTTATTTCAATAAATTTTAAATGTCTACAATAGAATAAGGTGTTCAGGCTACCCTCATTCATACACCTTATTTAAGCCTTAAGGGGAGAATACAGTACATTTATGCCTGCATTGACTGAAATCTGAGCACAGATCTAACATGGATGTGGTCAGTAAATTTAGTCGGGAAAAACTTACCCTTACTGAAAGCAATTTTCAGGAACTTAATATTGCAAAGCAAAAGAAGTTAACTTATACTTGTTATACTAATGAGTTAGTATTATAAAAAATAGAAGATAAATGAGAAAAATATGTAAATGAGGATGAAATTTATACTTGAGACAAAATTGAATTTGCTGAACATGTAGAAATTATTTGATACACAGCCTGAGACTTATAGTTTGAGATTTAAATAAGAACTTGATCTAATCACTCCTTTCTATCACCTACATTTGCAGCGGGTCTCCAAATTACTTCCAACCTCTCATGAACTATAGGGTATGCAGCCCTAGGATATAAGCACTGCTATCCAATAACTGCATCAAGTGACTCACAACATGAATGTTATCTAACTCATCAGGTAATCCACTGTTTTGAGTAAGCAGTTTGACCTTCCTCTTAAAAGTCAACATGTAGGTTTCCTCAGCCTAAAATCTCTAACAATCTACGGTGTGTATTGCCCTTCTAAAACTTTTTTATGTCCTGAAGTTCAAAAGCTACTCTGAAGTACAATGTAAAGGGAAAAAAAACCCTTTATTGGCCACAGGAATAGACTATATCTCAGAAGACTCTAAACCAATTAAGATACTACTCAGTGAAAAGTATTTTATGTCAACCAAACATATTTTCATATCTCTCTCTATATTTATTTTTATATATATACATATATATTCCTTTTATTTTACAGAAAGCATTTAAAGCATTAAGAAGTGACATAAGCATTTCAAGAGTTTATGTTATAGAGTAATAATTCACACCAAATGCCATAGACAATACAAAGCAGGGAATTAGCACAGCATAATTTACACCCCATTGTGCACTTCTGCTTAATTTAACAGCAAGAACTCAGCTACCCCTGTGTGTTTTTATAAACATTTTACAATAGAAACGTTCTAGAGATTTTCCTTCAAAATAAACCGGATTAAATCCTTACTGTGACAACAGATGGAGATAGAGCAGATGTACCATAGGACCTGAAAGTTCAATAGCTATCAGTCAAGAGCTGCAGAATGGCTACTTTGAGGAACTTCAATAATAGCATATTGAAAAATAATTAGTTGAACAGTCATACAAAATCAGGAAGAAAAAGATAACAAAAGAAAAAACAAAAAACCAAAAACAAAACCCCAAAACCCCCAAAATGAACACCTAAGGAGAGGGAACATAAGCACTGTCCTTAATGTACTTCTAGAGTTATGACGTGATTTTCTTTGAGGACACGTCACCATTCAGTATAAAGTAGAATTTTAATCTTTAACTTTAAAAAATATTATGAGGCTGGCAATGTCATCTGGGAGGTTATTATTCTGCAATTAAAAAAATAAAATGGATTGTGTTGTGTTTCATAGAAATGTTTATCACTAGAACAGATGTTCTACCAGGCCACCTGAGCAATGCAATTCACCTTGAAGTGTAATAGAGATACAACACATCTGCAGCAAAGAACACTGGCTTGAGTGACAGGCAAAGCAGCCACCGTGACATTTGCATGCATTCACCTTTATACAGCGTTTAAAAGTTAGGTTTTATTAAATAAATTCACTGAGCTGAATTTTTAGAAGTGATTTCAACTGAGATTGACTAACTGCATAACTTTAATCAAGCTGAACAGCAGCCTATTAAGCCCTAACATGAGGTGACAGTACACAGCTGCATGTAGTTCTTATTGAATTATATCGAAAGCAAGAGAAAATGGGCATATCCATGTATATTTGTGAATATCATCAAGAATGCCTGAAAAACACTGGGATTCATGACAACTGTCTGCTGTGGAATCTGTCATGCACAGTTATATACCAGTTTCTTGCCTTGGTGTGGCATCAGTTCATTATTCCACAATGTTTTAAAACTGGGTTAAACACAGTTGTGGAGAAGGAAGCACTCTCGGTTTTACTCATATAATTCTTATTATAAACAGTTAAATTTGAGAAGGACAGCTACCAATTCTTGTTGCATAAATGCAGAAAAATTCTAGAGGGAAAGATTCTTCTTAAAAATGAAAATAAAATTATTTATTGAGAATTTCTTATCTTCTGTAAAGAAGACAAATCTTTAAAAAATGCTCATGCTGCCTGCGGATAGAAGAGAAATAGCATTCAACTTAAAGGATTATAGCACTTTTCTCCATTATCTTCTGAAGGATCAGAAGACTTTGTAAGAAAGGCTATCTAATGTTGATTTCCCTAGATGCTATCAAGCCGATTTTCAGCTGAGCTGAGCACATTCACAAACTCATGGTGGATAATTTAAAGACTGGGAATTAAAAAGGAACGGGCAGTGCTTGGCCTCAGTACACCACCCCATTGAGGCAGGGTGTATTTTCTTGTTTGGAAAGGTTTAGCAGGGAAGTCAATGCCACCTCTCAGAATTCACCTGCCTAATGATGGCTCTCACAGGAGCTGATATTTGCTGTACTCCATGTAACAGCCAAACAGCCTGTGTTTCCTCTCCTATCTTCTGATTAAATAGAGAAGCCTCTGGCTGAAACCTTAAAAAATTCTGTTCTTCATAACTCTCTGCTATGAAGTCTTTATAATTTTTCCTCTGGATTTATAGAAATTTTGTCTATGATATAGTAATATTTTTAGTGCATAGTTACAATACATTTTATGCTTTCAGTTATCTAAAGTTATCTATTTTTTTTTTCACAACTACTTCCTACAAACCTTTGTTTTAGATGGTACTAACTGTAGCCGGTGCCTACAGCACCAATACAGAAAACACAACTTGATCCAAAGTTGTTGCCAATTTTCTAATTTTTTACCACCTTCAAGTGGGAATCATTGTCAGGTCAGTCAGGTGGAACTTTATTTCCCTCTTCTCCCACAACATTCTTCACCAAGTTTTTTTCTGTGTGATCCTCTTCCATCCACTTTTTGCATCATCTTCCTACCACTATTAAATATATTAAGACTGTTCTCAGAACTTACTGCCTCATACCATCCATATAATTATCACTTTATCAATACTCATCACTTTGAACTTTTAATTTGCAATAAAATGTATCTTACTTTTCAAATAATTTGTCAGTCAAACTTACTTTCACAATTATTGCCTCAAAGGAAAGCTGTGTAATCAACAAATCTTTTTGAACCACTTTTTCTCTGCTCTTTTTAACTTATTGAAGACATTGAGACATTTGGATGATACTGTCAGTGCTACAGTCGATTACACACCCATGTAAGTTCATTTGTTTCCATATTGTATTGCTAATAGGTCTGTCAGTGCTGATACTTTCTTCTCTAAATCAAGAATACATTAATCAAGGAATTATAATTGTATTGGTTCCTTGAATCTAGTTTGACAACTGTCTTCCTCCTTTTACCTTAACTAATTAATATCCACATGCATATATACATGTATAGATACTAATTTTATTTATATGTATATATATATGCATATATACATACAAAAATTCTAAGTAAAAATAATCATGAGCAACCTGCTAGAGCTCATAAAAAACCCCATGGCCATTCATTAAGTGAAATTAAATAAGTATTTTTTGCATTTTTTTAAAAGCATAATAGGATGAAGACAGCAGCCAAAAGATTAACTTGCAGTGTTGTCCCTGTTGGAAAATTCTACAGATAGTTTTGCTTAGATAGACAAAGGTATAAATCAAAACTCTCACATGAATTTTAGATAATAGTAATATCAAAATGTGAGAAAGATATTAATCCCCTTAATAACTAATAATTAATAATTTAGCAAAAGGAGGATATTTGAGAGAAAAAGATTAAATGCTGAAATTGAATGATAATCATGAATCTTTTAGATAGATATGGGGAAGAAATGTAAAATATACTATAGAAATTTTATCACTGAGGGACAACTGAAAAACCATACGATCATACAAACCTTTTGCACCTGTACTGATTAAAGATAGTACTCTAAAAATTCTTAGTCAATAGATGTTTTTCAATAAAGTTACTTTTCATTATAGGGACTTAGAAACTGTTGGACTTTGTCTTATCATTGTTTTTTATTGAACAAGATGCATAAGCTATAGAATAAGACATAGAGGCATTTCCATCCTAAACAGATAATTTAATTGTAGGTTGGATTAATCATTTTAGGTAAAATATATTGTAAGAAAAAATCTAGAAGTGAAATAACATTCAGATCAGTTTGAGAGTTCAAGTTCATGATGTGCTTGCAGAAACAAGTTAAAACTAGCTATTCAACCTCTTAGACGAAAATGTCTTTTATTGAAATAAATGTCAAGATGACAACAGTAGTCAAGATGGTAATTTAATATTCAGCTAAAGAATAATGTGCTAATGTAACAAATAAAAAGGACAGTTCCTGTACACCATGTTAATTGCTGCTGCATACCAGAAGTTACAGATCTACGAGTCTTTTCTGGCTCTTCTCAGAAATACCATATTTAACAAAAATTAGGTTATATTTCTTAGTTCCTTCTACAATAAAAAACTGCAAGCCTCTTTACATAACGTAAACCAAATGGGAATCTAATTTTGAAATTAACATTCCTTAAAATTTCAAGATATCATAGATCAATAAACCTTTTTCTTTTCCAGTATTTAATAAACATTGAGATCTTATCACTCTCACTGCCCATCAAATTGGACTCTCTCTTTTCAGTTTGATCTTTTGTCTGACTTTCTTGAAACAGTCCATAGTAATTCCTTTGGAATAGAGTGATTGATGCTGATGAGAGAAGAAAGCACTAATTGCAGGCTGCCCTAACAGATAACATGACCAACAAGCCATTCAAGCCAAGAGAATTACTTCTGCTTTCCACTGGAATTCTAATGATGAGGAAAATGCCTTACTGACCATGCATGCCAAGAGTTCACAAACAGCAGATATCATGGAATTAGCCTGCTGGGACATTATAACTGTTATATTTTTGTTGTCTTTTTTTTTTTCTTCCACAGTAATAAAAGCAAAGAAATAACTCCAGAGTAAAACATATGAGTGAAAATGAAGCTAGTTAACTATTTTTTGTTTATTAGGCATTTTGTCCTTCCTTCTTTTGAGATAAGAGCATTTATTTACCACAACTGATGCTACAGCAACTGTTCTGAAAATGTCCAAATGCAAGTGCTATTTTCAATTGCTGAATGTGACAAACTACTTCCTTTCTTTGACTTCATGAGGCAAGACTGATATAAAAGTATCTAAAAATCTGAGTAATTGTAGTACAGATGAAGAATTGTGAATCAAAGGCAAATAAAAATGCACCTAATTATTTATTATGTTTTATTTATTCTAATTTCTTTTATACATAACCATATAGTTACTATTACTGTTATTGCTGTTGTTGTTATGATTATTATTATTAAAATGTCATTCCTTTATTATGATTCGTGGACCTTTTCATGAAGAAAGCAGCAAACAAAACAGTAATACACCCTCTCTTGGGAGTTACACTCAGCAGTATTCCAAAAGGCAGACCAAAGGCAGCGAACTGATAAATACATTAACTGACTGAAGATGTGGTGTACAGGAGGTGAAAGCACCTTCCTTCCTCAAATCTGCCCTGCTGAAAGTAAGTTTACAGTTCAGTCCTATAAATATTTCTGTCATTCTAGAAGGAAGTAATTTGTTCCTTCTGATGAAAAAGATTTCTCTGATTCTCCTTGTTACAAGTTTCTTAAAAAGAAAACCCCATTATGTAATAGTTGTGATAAACAACACAGGCATACTTAATTAACTGGTTTAATTTACTAAACATGTACTCTGTGTTGAGTAGCCCACCACTAGATAGTCACATTTTCAACTGTTGTTGTGCTACATCATCTATATATATCATATGGCATTACTGTAGTATGGGAACAGACTATGTTTCAAATTAATTTTCCATCACTTTACAGTGTACTAAGCTTTACCCTGAATATTTTTAATCATGCTTTTCTTATCTAGCTTCTAAAATATATGCTGATCCTTTTAAGGAAATGTGGCTGCTGTCCATTATTACAATGGTCTCTAGCAACTAAAACCTCAGAATTTCAGACTTAAACCTTGAATTGTCTATAAGTTTACTTCTTTTAAAAAATATTTTAAAATTGTGGAAAGAAGGAATTTCTCAAGACACAAAGATCTATCTCTTTACCTTATGGATCCAATCACCTGCTACACAGCTGTAAAGAAGAACAGCAATTGTGCTCATGATGCATTTTGCAAGAAAACATCTCTATTGAAGGAATGTTACTCCCTTTTTTAGGACATTGAAGTTCATGAACTTGAACTCTGAAACTGATCTGAATGGGATTTTAGGACATGAGACTGACAATGGATAAACTTGGAGACAGTCAGAGTATTCAGTTTGCTCCAAATTCTGCTACTGGCTTACTGCATAAAGTTGTGCAAATATAATTTTTTTATGCCTTCATTTGGACAATAGAATTCATATGTTTTTAGAATTTTAGAACATTGTTTAGAAACAGAAATTTAGAACATTTAGAACTGGCTCATTCTGTAAAGCATAAAAATCTCATCTCCCCTTTTATAGTAAAATGGGTAAGATGCATTCTAAAGAAAACTATTATTTTTACATTTTTATATATAAATATATATATATGCATTAAACAGGTTAATTTGAAAATTTTAGGCATGTTCTTACTTTGACCACATACTCTAGTTCCCTCTGACTTTAGAAAAAACACACCTATTTTGAGGTAGCAAGGTACTCTCTGAAGAAAATCTACTGATAATCCTTGAAGTAGAATAATGAGCAGCTACCAGAGAACTAAATACAGTTGATATGAGAATTATAAATGGAAGAACTCCAAATTTTCATTTTCTTACCTGCTGGTTTACGGGAAAATTCCTGTTGATTTTTTTAATCTATAAAAACGAATAAAGAAACAGATTAATAGTCAGTCAGTCATTAGGAAAAAAAAAACAAAAACAAAACCAAAAATTTAATTTTAGAGACATATACCAGACACTCCCTTCCAAATTATGAATATAAAAAAACCCCAAACTCCTGCAGTAAAGGGACTGAAATTTTGACAAGCTCATGTGAATAATTGGATATTTTGTAGTATAAGATCCCTGTTAAATTTTACCATTTTACCTTTTATCGTGACTGATTTTTGGAACATCTTTTTTTGGTCTTACACATCGATGACAGTACTTAACTAGTAATTCAGAACAATTTACTGCCATCCACTAAAGTCATCAAGCTTTAAGCAGATTCCTTTCCTTAAAGAATAATGCAAATTGGACTGGAAGAGACTTTGAAGCATCCCTTACTCTATCCTTGTATTCTAGGTGCAAAATCAAGTGTGCAAAATCATTTTTAGTAATTGTTCAAGTATTTTTTTCTTAAAACATTCAGCAATACCCCTAGGTAAAAAAGCAAGGAGGAAACCAGTCTGAGACCCCTGATTCATGAGGAGTTTGTACCTAGCTTTGCAGACCACTGACTTCATCTATATAAACATTGCCAGCTTTCTGACACCAAAGTGTCCAATACAAGGAGAATTAAGTGTGGAACATGCACAATCCTGACACTAGTAGAACAAAAATATTCTTTTTTACTTTAAGCACTCATGACACATCATTAATACCTCAAATTTATTTTTTACTCTCTTATGTTAACTCTTCACAATTGTTTTTGTAGCTGTAAGTAAATGAAAAAAAAGACATCTTTAAATGAAAGACATTGTCAACTAGGATATAGCCCTGAAAGCCCTGAAACCACAGGATAACATTTACACTATTTTAAACAAATGTATCATATCTTTTAGAAGAATTATTTCCTCCACTTTTACAATATCATCTTTGAACAACTACATGCAGAGATGTGAGTAGCACTGTGTTTTGGAGACTTTATAAACAGACTATTTGCTGTAATGGTAACCACTGCATTCTTCATGGAAATACTGAGCAAGTCTGTAGGTCTGTCACTGACATCACACAATTTTGCTATCAAAGGATAATTGTCACTGTCAAAAACATGCTGGCAAGTAATTTTAGTTGGCTTTCAAATGTATCCCGAATCAAAAGTGTCAGAAGAACATTTCCACCTTCCCTTCTTGGCATGTACATCAGCTTCAGTTTCCTCCTTTCTTCAATTTAAGGGGAAGCATTAGAGGAGCTAGAACATTTGTTGGACAAAGTATTAAAATATAATGAATACATATTTTATAAGACACAAACTTAAATAATTAAAAAGCCACAGGTTTTAGACCAAAAAAAGAAGAGATTTCAACACTTTGGGGATTTATTCCTAAATCTGACACGAAATTCTCCAGCATGATAAAACCCTGTTTGTGTTAGTAGGTGCTATGAAAATCCTTGTCAAAACTGTCTATTTCCTTCTAGTTTATAAAAGGACTACAGACAATACTGTGAAAAATTTAACTTCTGAAAAAACATTGTCAAGAAAAAGAGATTTAACTATTATAAACAAAATATTGAAAATATCTCCTTTGGGGCAAGTTACATATTAAATACTTCTATAGCATTTTTTATATAGAGATTTTTTTTTTTAAAAAGTACATTGGGAGCAATATGTGTTTTTAAGTGTTCCTGGGAAATGTAAATGCATGATTCAAGCATAATTTTCTCGTTCATAAATTTCCAGCTCATATTTTAAAGTACGACATAACACCTACATTGCATAGTTTTTGTAACTGTTGTTACTTTAGTTAATTAAAACAAACATGTTTATCTTTCAGGTAATATGGTGATGATTTCTTGAAATAAATTATTCTTAATTGTGTTATAGTTTGCAAACTGCATTATAGGTGTCCAGTTCTACCTGGAACTAAAAATTGTTAACTGTGATTTGTTTTAGGAGAACTCCAAACATTTATCATTCATATGCATAAATTTTGGACATTACATAAAGCCCCCAAAAAGTTATACAATTAGGCAGCAGAAGTCACTGATATTTAAGATTATGAAATACACTGTCTTGAGAATATGGGAAAAAAAAAAAAAGGCAAAATTGTTCTTTTCACCATGTTCAAAATACACGGAGTAAAACTTAATCTACAGACATTCCAGACCCACCAATTCTCAAGTATTAAAATCCAAATGTAAACATTTTTCACAAATAAAAAGGAAAAAACCAGTCTTCTGTTAATTGATAGATTATCTATTCAATCTATCAATAGTCTATCAATCACGATACATAGATATCTAAAAGAGAAATGTTCCTTCAGTCTTACATAATGTTACTGAACTTACTGTAATACTATTGTTTATTAAGCACACTCACAGCATACAACAGTATGTAACTGATGCAAATGAATAACATTTTTATTCATCAGAGGACAGCAGTATGATGCACTGCAAATGTATATGCACATACAGCATCCTGGCACATACTACACTAAGAAAGAAAGGCAGGTGCTCTGAGAACATTCTTTAAAAGATGTGTTTAACCAGAGCAGTAAGAAATGAGGAGTGGCAGAAAAGAAGACAAAAGGAGCAGCTAATAAACAAATTCCATTCTGAAGGCAAAGCTGCAGGAAGCATTCTGAAAGCCAAAGTGAAGCTAGCAAGAAGCATCTGCTTCTACTTCATGTTCATAAAAACAGGTGACGAGAGGTGAAATTCTATTCTGGTTCAACTTCCATGAATGCAGATTAGGAAAAAAATTCTAAGAATACCATAGAGGAAGTAGTTTGGGATTTGGTGATCACGTTAACATAGAAGAAAGGGTCAAAAATAAGGTCTCTTCAGTATATTGCATCTGACTAGGAAATAGCCAAGTGACATTGGTAAGAGACCAATAATGGAAGAAGAGATTTGAGTGGAAGCTATCACAGAAGAATGCTTTGAAGCATAATTGATTGTGATAAGGGTACAAACATATAGGAGTAGATACGTTCAAAAATATGTTAGGGCCCAGTATGTTAGGACATCATAGCCATGAATAATACTCGACAGGGAGCTGATATGAAGTGAGACACAAAGACGAGTGCAGAATGCTGATTTTGTGCACTAGATGTTACCAGAGACAGATAGTTTTCATATTGATCACCGTGCCTGTTCTGATGAAGAAAAAAATAAGAATATGGAACACATGATTCCTCAGCAGAGTGAGCAGATGAACAGGCTTTGGCTTCAGGTGTGCACAGCAATTGCAACTTCTGTGTTTGTTTGTTTGTTTGTTTTTTTAATTTTATTTTATTTAACTGACTTCATACCAGAGAACGAGTAATTTAGAAGATGCCTATCCATACTATTTCATGGGAATTGTACTCTATTTTTGTTGCACTCTACTGGAATGCAGCTTGTTAACTCCGTGAGGACTGAGTTTTCAACTTTCAAACATTCAGATGGAACTGAACTGAATTGTTCACTCCTCTGAGAGCTACTATTTCAGACCTTCTTTGAGCAAATAGCCCTACAATAACTATTTTCAGTTTCCATAAGCATAATCTCAAACCCATTATTTACTATGTGTTTGTTTGACTTTTTTACCTAATGAAATTTGCTATTCCAAGGTAATCACAGGATCCTTGTGAGAAGATGAGCCTTTCAATGAGCACATATTGCCGTAAGGAGTCTTAAGGTCAGTATGATCCAGTGATAAGGGTGATTTCAGTTTTTTTCCAATTCTTAAATATTTAAACAGAAGTAATAATATGTTGGCAATAGCATGTGTCTCATGCTTGCTTTAATCCTATTTCCTGAAACACTGTATAATAAATGAGAGACTCACAATTCTAATGTTATACTGGGAAAAAAGGTTTAATGACACTGTGGGTTTCAGGTATTACAACTGGTCATCTGCAAGAAACAATAATATAGGTGTTGTTAGTTGCCAGGACGGGGTGATTGACAGAGAGACCATTTCATTGGGGCACTTACAGAACATCCAAGACAGAAGGACAACATTTGGAATGAGTAGGCACTAGCTCATGGTCAGTATTTTCCTGTGTCAGACCGTAAATCAGATTCTCCCACACTTTCACATATGATTTGATCTATCATTTTCTTGCAGCCTGTAGATGTTGTGTCACTTATAAAGTCTCCTTCCGTATCAGAAATTTTCCAATTAAAAAAGAATCTTTTATTATTTTAATTTATTCTAGCCATATATCTGGATTCCCCTAAACAATTTAGACTTTGTATGCTGATTTACATTCATTAATGGCTAATTAAAATATAATAGCTTGACAAGAATGTAAATTCATTAAATAGTTCTTAACTTAATCTCACACATTAAAACAACAATACAGTTGAAGCCATTGGGATGTTAAGTAATTGTGAACATGTAGCAAGATTATTACAATTTAGAGCACACAAAAAAACATGAACCCATGCGGAGACAACCTTATAACAATGAATGAGTAAGAAAGAGAAATAAATAAAATTTGGAAATATTAATTGGTTAGTCTTATTTTCTTTCTTTGTTAGGCTTTTGTTTACTCATTGTGATAGGTAACTTGTGGCAAGATTGTGAAATTTTGTTATCAAGAGTATATGTGCATTGAAAAAAGCAGGGAACCAGGAAATTTAAAAGAAGTGTGCAACTGTTCACACAAAATGCTTCATACGTTGGTGAATTCATTCAAATATATGAATATATGACTAAATAGACTGAATATAGGAATTCTTGATACTGATTTTACAAGCTGCAGTAGATTTTAGAGTTGAGGCTGAAAATCCATCTACAAGTGGATAAACTACAATAGACAAAGTGATCTGTCAACATTCTCTGGAAAATATGGGTGCACAAGAACCATTTAATGTGATGTTTACGTCTGCTTCCTGACCTATCAGGGATGATGCCATTATATGTTTTCTTTTGATCACATTTTAACACCTAAATGTTTGAAAGGATAGAAAGATTGGGATTGCTGCCATGATTTCTATTATTTTCATGCCTAATACAGATTTTTCTCAAGACTAGATGCACTGGATTGCAAACGGACTCAGCCTGAATGAAGTAAGCAACAAGTTCCTTGAAGGAAGGAAGGAAGAGAAAAAAAAACAGAAACAGAATATATGAACATTTACATAGAGCAGAGGCTTGATACAACACTGAATAATGCATAAACATGACCTCTGCTTTAGAGTCTGTTCCTATAGATGCCTGTAGGCTGAGTCATTCTCACTGTGATTTCTAGTCAAGAACAAAAGTGAGAAACAAGATGATACATGCTTCAACTTATATAATAAATGTTATAAAATCTCTCTAAAAAATTACAAAAGAGATCAAATACTTTTAAGGAGTATAGACATTTAAGACACAGTAGGCATAATTCAGGAAGTCCCTTATCAGCTGACAGAGGAAGTCCCAAAGTAGCAGTTGGCTGGAAAGACAAAGGGAAATACAACTATACTTTTGCTATCCCCAGACACTGGACTAGATGGCTGTTTATTCTGGTTCAGTATTAGCATTTAAAGTTCTGTGGATCATCTTAATCCATCTGGAAACTAAAAGTTTTTCTTTGAAAACTACATATAGGTAGAGAAAAAAGGCATGAGATAGTCTTGAGGTCTCATCTGGAAAGCAGTCCTATAATTCCACAAGCTTCCTTTTAAATTATTGTACTGACTGTTCCTGTATTAGCCAGTTTTACACAGGATACAGAGAGCTTGCATGTTTTGGTGAGCACCCATACATGCAGATATTTGATGGATACTTTTGGAGACAACAAAGGATGGCTAGTAAGAATCAGGAATGCTTCCCCAGAAAACAAATCAGGTAGTTGAATACAAACATTCCTAACAGAGGCCTTGAACTGATATATGGAAAGAAAAGACTTTTATATTGAGAATTATTATCAATTTATGGCATGTAAGAGCACTGCTGTAGGAAAAATGGCCATCTGAACTACTATTGCAAATCTGTACACCATCAAATGCTTTCATTTGCTTTCTCACTCAAAAGGACTCGATGATGTATTGAGCAGTACCAGCACAGCAGTAATGGATGGATATAAAGAAATGACAGATTTGTGCTTATTACATGAGATTATAGTGGGAGCCCTAAGGACAAAAGCACAAAACCTAGTCTTCACAAATCTGTGATGTTCCAATAATAGGACTGCAATTACTTTTACTTAAATTAACATAAAAAAAGGTTCACTTAACAGATGAATGATTTCATTTAATCCTGCAATATTTAACACCTATTCCTAAATTTCGACACTACCTTAATGATAATATTGTTATTGTGCTTCTTAAAGAAGGTACTTGTGTTACAAACAACACAGTTTAACAACAGTCAATCTCCATAATTAAAATACCAGCAGCAACACACATATTATTAAAGAAACAATGGAAACAGCTGAAAACCTATTTTCAGTGCTTGAAAAAGTTATTACGGTCCCATCTGAAAGCGAGAAACATGTCACTCTACTGAGGATTTACCAGAAAGACTATGAACAATATGAATTGAAAAAACCATGAAAAAAAATGACCCACAAAGAAATACAAGAAGCACTGCTTCAGATAATGCAAAGCAACTGGATAATTGTGATATATATCATAATAGTGGTTGCTCACTGGAGTATGTTACTGCGATTATCAATCATGCTAAGAGTAAAAAAAACTGGTGTGGGTAATCATCAGGAGAAAATCTACACACAAAATAGTGAAATACATTCCTCTTGAGTATCTCTTTCATTTGCAATTTAAAACAATTTTAGTATCCACCAAAGAAAAACAGTTTGCAATGGAAATCCATCTGAATACTTCAAGGTATTTGTATACATTTTGCTTCTTGTTATGAAAACATACATAAATTCTTGAGCAAAGATGGAGTGTACCTAGCAACTATCAATTCAGTTTCATTTGAAGATATCAAGGACTTTCATCTAAAATATAACAATTCCAGATCCCCCTACGTAATATTTTTTTTTTAAATTATGAATTCTAAGTCACTTGTACTCACAATACTTTAAATATAAACCTTATATATCTTCTATAGCTGGAAATACTAGAGTCTAGCAGCTATCAGAAAACTCCATAATACATATTTTTCTCTGAATTCTCATCATTCAAGGAAAGTTTTGTTGAATCCACCCTGTTTTTCAATAATGTTTTTCTTATCTGTTGCTATATCTTTCCTCTCTACAATAGTTATTAGGACTTACATTAAAAATTAAATAAAGGACATTTTAAACTTTCAAAACACTCACTGATAAAAGTAAGACAAATCAGGGAAACAAGTTTAATAGCTGGTAGATAAAGCTTGGCACTAGAAATCTACAATTTGTTTCCAAACATTATCATTGACTTATTGTGGGATTCTAAATTTCCAAACTTCACTACCTGAGCTAGTTTAAAATAGTCTGCTTGAGTTATTATGCTTTACTTTAATTGAGCTGAGAACACAGCAAAAACCCATTTAATGTTCAGAATGTGGTAGGAGTAGCAGTTCATAATGACTGTTTTAGTAGATGACAAAATGCAAAGAAACAGTTACATCCTGAACACATCAGTAGATCTCAATGTCAACACCCAGGACCTTCAAGATATCTGCACTTGTCAAAAGAATGAGGTTAAGGCAAATAAATAGATTTTGAAGTAAGAGAACAGTGAAGAAAACCTTGCATCACTTTCCTTCACAAAATCATGGCCACAATACACATCTGTCTGTACAAACACCATTGAGAAATACTTGAATATATAAACTGCTGAAGAGGAAAACAATCGTATTGAACATGTGCTAGATATGATTAGGAAATGCCATTGATCTAGTCAGAATATTTTTTGGTGGTGGGATAATTTTTTTCAAAGCTGATACATAGTTTACAAGGGTAAATGCAGTACGCAAGACTTACATTTATTTAATGCATTATAATATCTGTGTTTTCTATAAATGAGAAAAGAAGACGCTATGCATATAGAAAAAAACAAAGCTGGGTGTTTGTCAGTTGGAAAGTATTTATATTATAAATCCAGTAATGGATTCATGGATTCACAGATTAGACAGAGTTGGAAGGGACCTCTAGAGATCATCCAGTCCATCTGGTTGATTATCTAGTTTAGATGGTTGATTAACAGGTCTGCAGCTCTTAGTAACTCTATTATTACTGAAGAATAAGCAACTCCATGGTATTCTTCTAGCAGAAACTAGATTATTAAATTTATAAAAATAAACCTATACATCTTCCCTTATTTATCAAGGAAATTAAATAATGTAGATAACTCCAATTTCAATTTTACTTTTCACTTACAATTTCAATACAATTAATATTTAGACAATATAATAACTAGTATATAGTATTTACTTTGAGAAGTTTTCCAGAATGCCAAAGAAATGGAGGAAAAACTTTAGTCTACTGGTAGCCATATTTTATCTTAATCTTGTATTTTTGAATGCAGTTGCAAGCAGAGATATGAATATGTTCATTCCACAACAATACATAAGAATAGAAACATATGGTCAAAGAGCAACTCAATAGATCAAAGCTGTCTGCCCAGCTCACTTGTGCAGTTCTGCCATGATGGCAGTCTTGATGCTGTATGAGTCAATCTATTAGCCAGTACAGCTCTACTTAGCATTGGAAGTTTTACTTCTATCAAAACACTCTTTCTGGTTGCAGTTTAAGCCCATTACTTCTCATGTAATCCATCAGAGAAACAAAGAAGAAACTGCCTGCTCTTTATGTAGCTTTTCTAAAGTTGAAACATTATTCTTCTATTCAGGCTAAGCAGTTCTATTTCACCCTGTATTTCCTTGCAAGTTCATGCAATTGTCAGAGAAGTCCAAGTCCTCTTTGGTGACACTGCTTCTGCATGGAAACATCATAGGACACATTTTTCCTGCATGACCGGGAGGACTGGCTAGCACATTACAACAGCTCTGAGCCCCTCAGCCTTCCTCCAAGAGTCTTGTAGTCATTTTTGATCTGCTTAGAGTCACACTGAAATCAGTCATGCCCACATGAATGAGCAGTCCCAGTTAATTGACATTTGGCTAGATAGCTTTGGCAACTTCCCTCAGATTTAAACTCCTTGGAGACAGACGGCTTCCCACAATGTTAGCTCCAGTCACTAGCCTGAATTTTTCATCGCACAGAGGAGTGAGTCACTCATGACCAATACATCTCTTCTTCATGGGAATTGTGATCATTAATTTCACAGCTTTTCCATCCTGCCAGGTTTTCATTTTATTTTTTCTCCACTTGGTCATTATACTTGAAATTTCAGTTACTGTGGGCAGCGCTGTAATGCATCCCTGCCTGAGAAGGGAACATTCCCCACTGAAAAAGATTTGTGAATAGAAACCTTTTGTTATCCAGGTTTTCCTCATTCATAGTAGGTGCTACTGTGGATCTTCCTGGCTTGCTGCTAATGATCTTATCCACACCCTGCAATTCCAGATTTCACTTGGTTTGACAGCTTTCTCATGCAGTTTCTCTATCTACTTCTTAAGATTTTTCTATCAGGTATGCTCCAGTTGAGGAATCCTCCTTCCTCAGCCTTCTTTGGGAAGGGAACTACAAACCATAACTCCTACAAATACAGTTTAAGATTTGGATTGAGACATCAATAGTTTTGGTCCCCTTGTAAAGTTTCCACTTGCACCATTGGCAGGAACTGGAAGTAAAATACTTCATGACAGAATTTATATTCTCATTACTTTCCTCATTTTCCTTCCCCCTATCCACAGATTTTGAGTTGCTTCTTTGCTCAGTCACATGGCTCCTTGCCTTTTAGGCTTCTCTTGCCTACCTGGTCTTGGCTGAAAGAAAATAAAAGGCAGTTTGTTGAAGACTGCAGCTGAACCTATTTTGTTCCTACACCCTCAGTCTATCAGCAGGCTTTTGACCCTCCCCGTGAAGAGTTCAGAGTTTGCCAAGGTTTGCATTATATCAGGACTCCTCAATTTGGTAGAGATAACAATATTTGCAGTTCCCACTCTGGCATTTAATAAGACAAAGGAGGTAGTAAAATGGCAGAAGAAATGAGGAGTTTTACACAATTATATATAACATATGAGACAATTAACACTCTTCTCAGAACCGAATGCCCGGTAGAAATGCAGCTAGAGATTTTCAAAATACATGTAATACCTATACAATTGCATATTGGTCTAAATTAATTCCTACTGGCAAGATTAAATAAATTGGCCAGTGTCCAGTGGCATAGACAAATACCTTTGCCTAAGGCAATGATGCTAAAGAGGCTTTAGAGGTATTGTATCTTCTGCCATCTCACCACCAATCCCAGTTTGTTTACTTTAGTTCAAGTAGATTTAAAATAAAATTACAGGAACACCTAGTCTTTGTTCTATTGTGTCAAATTTCAGATTTTCTGTCTAATAATGAAGTTTTAGTTATCAGTCATGGATATTATTTTTCCTGAAAAAAAAGGCGTGGCACACACATGCTCTGAAAATTACTACAGCACTATAGATCAAAGAAAAACCAGGAAACAAATTATTCAGCAAAGGTATAATGAAGACAGATGAATAAGTAGAACACAAAAGCTATCATTTACAAGAAGTGAAATGCGTATGTCAAACTGCAACAAAAACAGATAATGTATAATGAGTGAAACTGTATGCGATTGCACTGTTATATACTGTCAGAATGTGGAAATTAGCCGCATAAACTTGACATTATTATGGTAACACTTAAAATAGTAATATATATCAGAATGGTGTGTTATCTGGAGAAGTTAGAACTGAACAAAGCAATTAAATATCTGAATAATATAATTGCTGGAGAGATGGGCCAAGAGAAACCTAATGAAATTTAACAAGGGCAAGTGTAGGGTGCTACAGCTGGGGAGAAATAACCCTCTGCACCCGTACAGGTTGGGGGCTGACCTTCTGGAGAGCAGCTCTGGGAGTTCTTGTGGACAACAGGATGACCATGAGCCAGCAATGTACCCTTGTGGCCAAGAAGTCCAATGGCATCCTCGGGTGCATCAAGAAGAGCATGGCCAGATGGCCTGCACCTCTACTCTGCCCTGGTGAGGCCCCATCTGGAGTACTGTGTTCAGTTCTGGGCTCCCCAGTTCAAGAAGGACAGGGAACTGCTGGAGACGGTACAGCAGAGGGCTACAAGGTTGATTAAGGGCCTGGAGCATCTCTCCTATGAGGAAAGGCTGAGGGACTAGAGTCTTTTTAGTCTTGAGAAGACTTAGGGGGGGACCTGATCAATGCTTACAAATACTTAAAGGGAGGGTGTCAGGAGGCCGGGGCTGGTCTTTTCTCAGTGGTGCCCAGTGACAGGAGAAGAGGAAATGGGCACAAACTTGAGTATAAGAAGTTCCACCTAAACAGGAGGAGGAACTTCTTTACTGTGAGAGTGGTGGAGCACTGGAACAGACTGCCCAGAGAGGTGGTGGAGTCTCCTTCTCTGGAGACATTCAAAACCTTCCTGGACAAGTTCCTGTGCGACCTGCTCTTGGTAGACCTGCTCTGGTGGGGGGGTGGGACTAGATGATCTCCAGAGGTTCCTTCCAACCCCATCTGTTTCTATGATTCTATGATTCTATGCCTATTCATAAATAATGCTATGAGAGCATAAACTCATAGTAGAAAAAAAGCCCAAGATGAACAAAAGCAGCAATTCCTAATATCAAATACAGAATTACTCTTTCACTATGAGTACTAAATGTTCTTAGCAAAAATTAGTAAAAACCTTACAATACAATTTGCAAAAGATTTCATTTTCAGCTGGTAACAACTGAAAAAATAGTAATGAAATGAAGTCATAGGTATATGAAGACAGTTTTTATCCTGAAACCACATTCACTGGGTGTTCTAAGCCCCACAAAATTTATAATTTCTACTTTACTATTATTTATTTCATGTAGAAAATTTCTATACTGAGAAAACGGATTTAGAACAGAAGTTCAATCTTCTGTAGCTTATGTGTAATGTAATTAGGACACAGTTGGAATTACAGAGAATGTCTATATTTAAAACTGTTCTCGTTAATGTATAAATAGTTTCCTGTCTGTTCTTTAACATGTTCCAACATTGCTTAAGATTGCATCACAATCGTGACAATCATCTCTTTACAACTGACCTTTTGAGTCAATTCTGATACAAAGTAGTATTTATTCATCCCATTCTACCACCTTCCTGGTTCTACATACTCATGAGATAGTTTGTGAGCCCAACCTTAGCAACAAATTCAATTTTGCTATTTCTTTCTTCTGGTTTAGGTTAATGAAGAGTTCATCATTTACCCATGTCCTTTATTGCACTTTTGTTTTCTTTTCTTTCCAGTGGACTAGTAGAGAAATTCTGGCTATCTATTGAATTTTCATCATACAAGTATTCATACATGAAAATGTAAAAAAAGTTCTTTAGTGCTGGTAATACTGTATTGGGTACACTCCCCTGTGCTCTACAGGAAATAACAAGCAGTAAACATAGCAAAAGAAACAAACAATTTAAAGAACTGCTAAGAAGCTCATGACAGACTGATCCAAAGAGTGGTGATGTTGAAAATAATCCCATTATTATTATTAACTTTCCTTGTATTCTAATTCTTGAGATAGAAGACATCAACATGCAAAAATATAAGATATTTTTAAGTGGAAAGTTTGATATTTCCAGACCTAAAGGCTTGTTATCTATTAAAATTCAAAAGAAAACATGCCTCAGAGTTGTAGTTCTGATCAGATAAAAACAACATGGCCAGTGGAGCTACACAGACCAGTAATGTGTCAAGTTGATTAATAATAAAATATTCGTAAAATATTTTATAAAAAATATTTATAAAAAAAAAATTGGTGACTTTGTGAAGATGTAAACTATCTTCTAAGTCATTCCACTATAAAAATGAATGGCATAAGAACTAGAAGCAAGAGGGAAGTTTCTGTGAGTCTATCTTTATGGTTAAAAAAAAAAAAGTAAGCATAATATGTATAAACTGTTATTTGTTGTGATTTGTTCTATAAACTTATAAAGGTAATGGGAAGTGGGTTTTGTATCAGAAGACTAAACAGAGGTCAGACAGCTATAATTGCTTTAAGCTAGGTTTGGCCTGCAACTTATCCAGCTATGTAAATGGAAATCTAATTTACTGGTAGAACCTTTTGCAAGCTTTGAAGAGTTCTAGTTGCCATCCAACCTAGGGACTATTCTTTTTTTTTTTATTCAAATTGCATACTATATTTTCCTGACTTCTGGTTACTACATTTTGAGATGAAAATGCTGTTTATGACTACTGTTTGGTAAATGAATGTGCTCCATATTGCTGCAGCAAGGGTAGGTAGCTTAATTAAGGTGCAGGCATACTTTGCTAAACAGTCAGGAGAAGTATACTATCTCATTAGGCAAATAACTTTAAATAATCTGTTTACAATAGCTTATCAAGAACCTTCTAGAATTTTGTTTGCTACATTATTTTAAAATTTATACATTATGTTTATACAGCAATATAAAGACCCATTTATGTTAATCTGGTGCAAAAGGAAATAATTCTGATGTTAAACATGCATATAGTCTATACAGTTTATCAATTATTTAGAGGAACTGAAAAAGAATATTTAGCTCCAGAATGTGTCAGCCTAAGGACATACTTCTTCTTGTGAAATATCTTATTTATGAAGTGAAAAAAAACCAAAACCCTTTAAAATTATTGCTACTACTGTTACAAAATGAGGCAAACATTTAAAGATAAAGATTATGAGTAGCCTGTGTTTTTCTGGCTGGCAAAGACCAAAACAAGTGGTAAAAATATATTAATTCCCTCTAAGAAGTGCATCATAGAAAAGTAATTAGAATTGAACGACACTGCTCATTGCTGAGAACCTAAACATCTATGTAGTCATTGCTCATTTGTATAATATTTAATAATTATAAATCTAGTGTCCTTCAAGATTTGCTTCATATTTGCATTTGCATTTCCATGACTCCTTTTACAATAATAAACTCCAAGAGGTTTTTTGCAGACATCTGGAGTATCTCAAGAAAACTCATGAGGCAAAAAATCTTTGCAACACCTCAGAATACTTCATCGGAGAGACTAATAACATTAGTACAGTGAAAAGAGAATCTGACACAGTAAAACAGGTGTCTGAATGTCAGTTCCTTTTGTCTCTTTGGCAGTATTTTTCTTTGTGAATAATTAATTAAAAAAATATTCACAATTCTGTGGACATTTTCCAATAAAATCAACCTTATTTAAAGATTGGAGGACCAAACTTTTAATCTATTCTCACTTCTAAACAGAGTTTAGATCATTCAAACATTTTGTTTCTATAATGTTTCTATAATTACCTCACGCTTCTTCCATGAACGGGAACCCTCGGTTTATCTTTTCCATAATGCATGTATGAGAAAAGGAATATTTTCTTCTTTCTGAATAAAAGATTAAAGCAATATAATGGATGCTAGAAGTTCTAAATCTACACAGCAGCTGTACGTTGGTATTCTAGTGAAGAAATATTAAGCAAATATATAGAGAGAAACGTCCAGTAAAAGTAATATTTTCCCCATACAATAATAAGGCTATTATTTTCCCCACGTACATCTGCACTTGGGAAGGGGAAGCAGCAGCCAGAATGAATGGGAAGGCAAACAGGAAAAAGAAAACAACAAATGTTTTCATTTACACCCTTTATACAGCAATGCGTGAGTCCATTGTTCATAAACGGAAAAAAAAAAAAAAAAAATAGCATTTTGCATTAACCTGGCTTCCCCAAAGTAATATCTGATAGTTTTGCAGTAATAATTACGCCACAAATTAAGAAGTCTCAGCACTCCAAAATGATGTGAGAGCACCTCAAGAAGCATGGATTTTCATTTGATCTCAAAACCTGAGAAACATTAGTTTTTAAGACTTTTGTGGATTGGAAAGTCAGATCTAAGATGACAGAAGGGAAAAGGGTAAAGGTGGCTTATTTGACTACAACATTCACAAATATAAAAAATCCCCAGTTGCTCAGTTGAAGACATCTATATAAGGCCTCTTTTTGCTGATCCTTCTCTTCCATGCTAAACTTGGCCTGCAGAAGTTTGTGCCAACTTTTTAGTTCCTGGCTGTTTACATCCACCTTACTTTCCCAGCCTTTCAGTCATGCTAAAACAATCATTTGAGGGATAGAACAATTGTTAATGAGCTTAGTGAACTGAGTTGTGTTAAAAAATCTGCAAAAATAAAAGCTGAGCTGTAGTATAGGGATTGAAGTGGACTTGGGGGTGGTGGATGAGAAGTTCAACATGAGCCGTCAAAGTATGCTTGGAGCCCAGAAAGCCAACGGCATTCTGGGCTGCATCAAAAGAAGTGAGGACAGCAGGTCCAGGAGGGTGATTCTGGCCCTCTACTCCACTCTGGTGAGACCCCACTTGGAGAACTGTGTTGAGCTCTGGAATCCTCAGCACAGGAAAGGCATGGACCTTTTGGAACTAGTCCACAAAGATGATCAGTGAGCTGGAGCACCTCTGCTATAAAGAGAGGCTGAAAGAGTTGAGGTTGTTCAGCCTGGAGAAAAGGGGGTTCCAGGGAGATCTTATAGCAGCCTTCCAGTACCTAAATGGTGCCTACAGGAGAGATGGGGAGAGACTCTCTACTAGGGAGTGGAGTGATAGAGCAGGGGGTAACAGTTTTAAACTGAAAGAGGGAAGATTTAGATTAGATCTTAGATTCTTTACTGGGAGGGTGGTGCAGTACTGGTAGAGGTTGCCCAGAGAAATTGTGGATGCTCCATCCCTGAAAGTGTTTAAGGCCAGGCTGGATGGGGCTTTGAGCAACCTGGTCTAGTAGGAGGTGTTCCTGCCCTTTGCAGATGGCTTGAAACTCAATGATCTTTAAGGTCCCTTCTAACCCAAACCATCCTATGATTCTATGATCTGCTGCACTTAAGCAATATTTCTACTGGGTGAATCCTACCAGATAGCCTGGAGGAGAGCCCTAGCTCCTGCTAAACAACATTGGCATGAATTTTACATGTGGCTCTATGGATAGCAAATAGAACAGACTATGGAAGGGGGAGCAGAACCCCAACCCTACTCTGTCTCTGGACATCCTTTGGCCAGGGGTGAGACAGATGGCATCAGGCCTGCAGGCTGAGTAGCATGGAGCGATCCTGTCTCTCACGTCAGGGTGACTCTTACCTGTAGGCTACGGTGCTAAAGTACCCGCTTGGCATTTCCTATTAGAAGCGGGAGAGATAAGTACTTAATTCAAGGAGATTGAATTACCCTCTGGAGATGTCTGCATTCTTTATATAGTTAATGGGATAGAAGTAAGTGACTAAGTTAGGAGGACTAGTTCACTTTCTTCAATTCTTAAAGACATTTTCTTCTACCCATTGACTACATAGGGAGTTTGGTTGGAGAGGATCTTGCCTTTTCAGGGACAAACACCTAACATTTCTATGATATCACTTAATTTAGCTAAATTAGATTCAATTCCTACACTTTTACAAAAAAAAAGCAGTTACAAAAAAGAGAAATTTAGTTCCTTGGCAATCAGATACGAGAAAAGAAGGACTCCTACAACACCTTCAATAATGGTAAACTGGCTGAATTATGTGAGAAGCCACAGCATGTTAATATGCGATAGGAGGTTTTTCATCCTTTTCATTACTTACAAAATTACTTTAGGAAATAAACACAATGAAAACAATATTCTTCCCTGGAAACATCTTTCCCTGAAAACAGATTCTTCCCTGGAGAAAACTGCCTTAAGTTTGCATGATGATTCACCAACAGTGAATTCACCTTAAGTTTGCATGATGATTCACCAACAGTTTTACTCTGCTTTTTTGATTAAGACTTCTTGTCTGTACCAACAGGAAACCTATGAAACATGCAAATAATTCACCTCTACGTAGACCAGTTGCACATATTCAAATCCACCACTGAACAATTTAATCTAAAGAGAAAAAATCACTTTATTCTGTTACTTAAATGGTCAGTATATTGGTGGCACAATGGACTACAAAAATACTGTTTACTGATTTTTGATGTGGTTTCAATGCATCACTCTGGTAGTAGAATATCTATCAGTAATTTGAAATGGAAATAAAGTTTTTCTTATGATATTAAAAAAGTAGGCTCATGAATAAAACTGGAATTTATCATGTGAAAGAGCCAAATTATGTATCTACATTGACCTTACATCATCTTTCTGCTAATATAGATAAAAGCAAGGTAAGGACTAACATGCATCAAGTTCTTCCTCAGTTGCATTTTATGTTGTACTTTATGATACTGAACCATTAAGTAGTCACAGGTGAGATGAACAGGCATTTTTTTAACTACTTGGTTGCCTCCTTTCCAGAGGTGTTTTATGTTTTCCTTGGTCTCTATATCTAAAAATTAGTGACTTGCTTTCCTATCACAGGAGATCTCATATCAAAATAGAATTTAGAAACACAGTATATACACTTTGGTCATAAAGTGCTCTCTTGACCAACTACCCAGGCATAACTGACAATTGTCTCGTAAGGAAACAAAATTGAGGAGTAAAGAATAGATTGCCTGCATCAAATATAAAAATGTATAGTCATTGTGATATCAACCAAATATATATAATTAATACTTTCTGAGACCTTATTCCATATACCAAATGATTGCAGCTTTGATTTCAGACAGAAATGAAGCAACAATTTTTTGGTATATTTTTAATTGATTTAATACACTTTCCTTCTTAAGATTTAACGTCTATTAAATCGTATTTTCTGTGTATGTAATATATATGTACGTATATACACACATATGTAACATTAAGAGAGTTTACTTTTTTTTTTCTCTCAGTCTTAATGATAGGGTTTCATTCTATGATCTCACTGTTCTTTCCCCAGGGTGAAATAAACCTGATGAAATTCTGGATTCTTTGAAGAACATTGTAACTTTGGGACCTCTGTTTCACTTATTAGCAAAGTTCAGTTATTTTTATTGAAGAATCAAGACTAATCCAGAAAAGCAAAAGCCCCTCATGTTTAGGGCACAAAAAAAAAAAAAAATCTACTTTTATCCATTCTTTGCCAACAAGTTCCTAAATTACTTCAAGAAAACTAATTAAACTAAATATTTTCATTCATTAACAGTAAGTTTTATAGGATTCCTAACCTGAAACACTTATCAGAAAGGGTGGAAAATCAGGAGATTGCAAAGAACCCAATGGAAGCTGTGCTCTGTGTTTCTAAGTTATGGTTATTTAAAAACAAAGTTGTTCCCAAGTGATTCCATAAATTCAGAAAATAAAATTCTAAAATTCTTCTTTGTTTCACTCTACTACACTTCATGATTGGTTCAATTAGGAAGGTACCTTTTTTTCAGACTGTAAAATTGTTAGCATTTTTTTAAAATAATCTAAAAAAAAAAAAAAGCCAACCAAACAAACAAACCAGAAAAGTCTCATATAGTCATTATAAACAGTTCAAAAAAGGTGAAAATCTCCAAAGGAAATTAATAACTTTTCAGCACAGTAAGTGACAGACTACCACGTTTTGGTGTATGACAATGAAACAAGATGCTTCATTCTCAGTTTTTCAAGCTTGACTTCATGACCTCAATTACAGTCTTTGAAATGTTTTGTATGTAATTTCCTCATTTTCTGAAATAAACAAAATAGTGAAAAAAAACTCCCAAAGAATCCTGCAATCATGTTGATGCCCACACAGGCGATCAGCATAGCTATAATGTCAGACTTTTCATATATTCTCCACAGATGTCTGCTAGTTAACTCTGTGAAGCATTTTTAAGAGATAAGAAACTTGTCAGAGAATTTCATAATACCTTTTGTTAGCAGGCAAATGGCAATTTCAAAGGATTCGGGGTTCATTCCCTCTGCACCACATTCTGTCTAGTGCTCATTTGTTTTTTCGCCTGTTTCCCCAACAGTTGTGCTTGTTTGCCCCATCTTCTTAAAACTGTCCCAGAATGACTGAAATTCCTGTCTTCTCCCCCAGCCATCTGCCTTCTCCTCTGCGTCCATTCTCTTCCTCAGACAAAGAGAAGCTGTGCACGACCTGAACACGCCGGATGTCTACAGCACTTTATGAAGCAAGACAACAAAATGGAGAAAGTGCTTTCAACACATTAGCCTACTAATAATGTATTCCCTGAGGTGTTTTATGGCTTTCTGAGTGCATTTCAATTTCTTTTACTACTTCTTTTTTATTTATTTATTTATTTTATTTTATTTTTAATTGCTTGTGGAAGAAATGCAAAACTTTCAATGTAACTACCTTTTAGAAATATATTTTAAAAGTGATTAAGAGGAAAGACATGTGAAAACAAGCTAACCTTGCTTTAAAATACAAACAATTATATTCATATTTGTGGTGTTTTTTTCAGAAAGCAAAGAGGAGGCATACAAAAAAAAAAAAGGGTTATTATTGCCTAGCCTTCTAATTCCCAGTTGCTGTTTCAACAGCCACTTTCAACAAACTCTTACTTAAAATAAACCAATTGTGGAATATTGAACAGTTTATTGCACAACAAAAACTAGGTTAAAGTAGCTGGAAGTCTCCAACTGCTACTGAAAGGGCAGCTTGGCATTTTGTCAGGAAAGGTCAACTTATAATGAGTACTTTCTTTTTCCATGTGCTACTTCTCTGCAAAAACCAAGTGCCTTACCTGCATTCCCAGTCAGACTGCTCCTAATTCCTTTATTCTTGTCATTGTTTCTTTGGCACTTTAAATCAATGAAGATCTTTTTTTTTTTTCTTAAATAAGGATTCCTTGCGACCTTTCACCAGGGTGGGATGTTGAGAGCAAGCATGACATCCCTCCAAAGTGTCTCATAACTAAATATATTATAGTCTTTATTACATTGTGTCAACTTAAGCCTTCAATAATAATGAAATGAAGGAAGATAAAGAGTCTCAGAGTCTAATATAAATCCTACATACATTAAAGAAGTATGGAATATTCTGATGTTATGCTTTGATTTAAATACTAGTGCAAGGCTACAATTTAATTTGACTCCATACAAAAATGGATAAATCAGATAAAGTGCAGGAATTCTTTTGTGTGTGACAGCATCATATAAAAAAAATGCAAAAAATATTATCTCTGCAAGAACATGGCTTCCTTTTTTAAGGCTTACACTTAACAGCCAAATTGTGGTTCTTCTTTTTGAAGAATATTTATAAAGAAGGGCTTTTGATTTTACTGTCTCTATATTTTAGAGCAATTTAGTGGCAATTTATAGCAATACAGATGGTAATCTTGATCATTGCAAGACTTGAGATACTATGTAGAGCAAAAAAAAAGAAAAAAGATATTAAAAATAGCATAAATAAATTTCATATTTGTGAGAAGTTTAGTACAGAAAGGCAATTTTATTTCATTTGAAAAGCTATCATGACTAATTAAAGTTTACAACGTATATTCCAAATCAAGACTGCAAGACTGAATGTCCTAATGATGAGTGCTCTCACCGTAACCAGAATATGTGATAACTCCATATAAGCTCCAACTATGAAGACAGAAGTTTCTTGCTGCTGTTTTCCCAGATAAGGTGACTATTCTGTAAGAAATATTCTGGAAAAAAATATTTATCAAAGAAATATTCTTTTCTTCCATTGTTTCTGACCTGCCTCATGCTAGATATTGTCCTTTAAACTCAGGTGTGTTATAGAAGTGCAGATGAAACACACCGGCAAGACTTAAATGTTCTTTGCAGCTAAATCAGTACACTCAAGAGGGTACAAAATATCCCAAAATTTTTCAGTCGACAAGGTAAAGTCAACAAGCTAGTAAAATAAGACATGCATCAAATTGCCCACAATGTAAATTATTGTGAGACAAGACCATATGTATAGCTTGATAACAGTGTCACAGAAACAGATGTGTTTTATATGTCAGGCTGGTAACATTCCACATTAAAAAAGGCAGAAAAGAAAATAGGATAGATTTGATTTATGTAATTTTTATTCTGCACACATAGATCTATGTGCCTTAGGAGAACCATATATGGGGGAAAAAAATGGCAACAATATGTTACAAGCTCAGTTCTGAGTTTTAAATCTTCCTACAGAGACCTGAATATAACTTTTGGAATTAATAATCCTATAGGCTTCCCTTGACAAGGTCTAGAATGGGATGCAGAACAAAAAATTCAAAGTGTCAGAACTCTGTAAGCACATGATTGCCTAATACTGCTTAAAAACCAGTTGAATGTACATTTATAACACACAATTTATCTAAGTATTTCTGTCTCAGGAAAAGCAAATTATAAATGTAGAAATTGTTCTATTGGCAATATTCTGAAGACTTCTTCCTATAATCTTCTGTTGTTTTGGTCTTCATTTTAAATGGCTTTCAACTTCTAGTTACATACAGTATTTGTCTTTTGCACTACTACAAAATATGCCATTATATGAGGTTTCATGCTAATGTTGATCTTTTTGGACTTGTTCCAAACACGCATAACTCAGTAACTAACAAAAAGTCAAATACTATTGTAATACACAGGGCATCTAAGAGCATAAACCCCCTGAAAACTCCAAAATTACTAGTATCAGAGCATCCTGTCCAACCTGTCGATGGTTGGACAAGATGATCTTTAAGGTCCCTTGCAACCTAGAAGATTCTGTGATCCTGATGGTCTGCCATGGTCTGCTAAAAAATTGAAATGTGAAATGTGCTCAGCTATTATGAGTGACATTGATTTATTCATTTAACATAACATTCCACAGTATGCTACTACTGGTGGTAGTACCCACCATAAAAATGAGACATATACTACTAATTCATTTCAATAACTTAATAATAACACAATGTAGTCCTGTGATAATTTATTTTTCCCACATGTGGAACTGATCTTATTATTCTAATTGTGGGGGTTTTTTCTCCTTTATTATATTTTTTTCCTCTCCCTTTCCCTAGTGATTTACAGAATCCTAAACAATTACCCGAAGTTCAGCATTGTAAAGATAAGGTATTATTGTTCTCTTTTAGTTGCAGTTTCTTTCATTAGGCATTACATTTTAAGCATATTATTAAACTAATGTTTTCAATTGAACTTTTGAACTTTGTTCAAAATAAAGGCTTGAGTTCAGAAAAACACATACATCGGGCCATACTCATATTCAGTTTATAGACCTGTTAATCCTACTGATTTCATGGTACTGCCATGCTTCCACCATCAATGCATGTGCCCCGTTAATTTCACAGATACATGCTATTTTACCCTGAAAATGTTCCATGATGGAATAAAGCGAAGTTACTGTGAACTAAATCTTGTAAGATCTTATGGGCATTCTTAAGATAAATTTTAAACTAACTTTTTGTCACCTGCTGCTTTATCTCAGCTGCCTGTCATTCCTGTCCAATGAAGTTCATATTGTTTCTTCTCTGTTAAGTGCTAGCTTCAAGGTAAGAAGCATAAATGTGCAATTGCTGCAGTATCTCCCAAGGAAATGATGGAATAGGAAAGGGAAAAGAACCAGCATTGCACTCACTATATAAAAATCTGCCACAAAGAAAGTAATGGGCAAGACTGACAGGATGAGTCAGGAGGATAAATCCCCAAAGATTCTATTAAGCTATATCCCAGAACATGCTAACTGCAATGTTTTGGGGGTTTTTATTACTCTTTTGTTACAAAGACCTAGAGCTTATGTCTTTTTTTTTTTTTTTTAAATTTTTTTTTTTTTTTGGCAGCACTAAAATAGAATACTGTGGCACTGAAATAATTTTCAATAGAACCAGGTTTGAAAAAGACCTTGGTTAAAATCTCATCCCATCTAAGGCCATTTAAATTTTTGCTTACAAGTCCCTTGAAAATTGCACCAATTAGGGATGTAATGGCAACAGGCAGACCTTTATAGATGGCACAATTTTGGAGTATTTTCTTAGATTCTTCCAGAGAAAAAAAAAATTTTAAAGTTATGTGACTACTGTAACTGTAATCATAATTTTTTCTAACAAGATTGATGCTAAATAACAAAAACCAGTATTAAACTCTATTAATTTCTGTGGTAATTAAGTGTTCATGGAAAGACCAGTAGTTCACAGCTAAATTGGAACAGCACAACTGAAAATTCCTATTTGGAGCACGAGTAAGAAAAGGTAGAAGCAGCATCTTGATCTCTTTCTAATCATCTTTGGTCTGGCATCCACACTGGCTACAAAAAAAGGGGTAAATCTCTTTTCTACCTCATCGATTCATAGAGGAATTAGTGTTCCCAAGTCTAGGTTCAATTCAATATTCAGGTTTCAGCACGTGAACTTCAGTTTCAGTATTGCTTCAACTAAACTTTGGGTTTAACATAACCCCCTCTGAGTTTTGAGACTATTGCTAAAACTGATGAATTTTTAACAGAGGTGTAGCTCAAGTGACTCATGTTGGAGAGGAACACATCTTAAGAAATGAATGGTCTTTGTGGATTCATCACGTCACCAATTTTAGTATGATATTAAGTCACTTTCAACTGTGTGTTTCTATATTATGCATTTTCATTGCATGCCAATATACAAGTCAATTCATGTTTTGTAATTTTAAAGTGATGTATTTCATCTCATATGTAATTTTTCCATGGTTTCTAGAAAGCTAGAGAAATGAAAATTAGCAGTATCACTCTCATTATTCTACAAACACCGGAGGACACTAGTTCTAATTTACTGAATACAAAGAAAAAAAAAAATGCATACCTCAAGTCTGTCTTTTGATGAAAATTTGAAATGAAGTCAACACGATCAGTCAGAATACTGATTTTTTTTTAATCTCTTCTGTATTAGTCAGAATATAATTTTCTATATTTCTGCATTAAAACTGTAACTATCTTGTTGCATAATAATGCAAGTTTTATCTCACACTGTACAATGACTGACAGTCTAACCAAAGACATTTTGCCTGTAGACACCATCTTCCAGCCTATCTTCAGTTAGCAACACTATATTCAGTTAGCAACACTGCCTTTCAAGGATGATGATGTCAAGATATTTCGGTTTTGTTTGTATTCCTGCCTCTTTGTTATCTTATTGCTCTTTGGTAGGTACTGGCTACAAAGATGATTCTACAACTGATCCACACCATCTTTGTGTCAGATGTGGACATATTAGATCATGACAGAAGAGATTTTGACATTATCCTTATAAAAACGTAATTTAACTATAGACTTAAATATGAGATTTTGGAGCCATGGACTCACATTACACAACTGTAAGATACATATGGGAACATAGGGAAAGAAAGCCATATTCTTGTCATGTACATCTGTGGGACTTAAACCATCACATGATTTTTTTTCATCCATCTTGGGTGTGGGAAAGTAAAACACTTCAGATTTTCTGGTTAGGACTAGTATGCTTTTTGTCAAAATATCCAGGCATTTCTTTGGCAGATTTATTCAGAGAAACCCTCTCTGGCCCCTCAAAGATACCAGTGACAGGATACACATACCTGTGTATCAAAGTTAGAACTCACCACCCTAGGTCCCTTACCATTCAAAGGAAAGAAAGAGATGTCCTGAGGGAATTAATTTCATCATAAAATAGATATTGAAAGTACATCGCAGGGATCACTCTTTGGACATGCTGCTTTAAGATATTTTAAGTTAGGCAACATAAATCCCACTCAAATCTACAGAGTTTATTTGACATACAGGTAAAGGAAATGCTTTCAGAAAAAAGTTAGTTTTTATAGTCTCGTTTTCATTTCCTTCCTTCTTTTCCAATAGGTAGATATGAGAAAGATCATGCAAGTTAACATTTCTATGAACTGCACAGTATTTAAATGAAACAAATTATTTTCCATAATTCCTAGAGAGAGATAAGAAATTAACTGAAACTGAAAATTAGTCAATTTGTCAAAAAGTTAAGTAAAGCCCTATATTCTCTTTGTTTCTTTGGTACTGGATGCCACATTAAGGGAGAATGCATGTGAGTAAAAACCTCTCTCAGAGCAAAAATCTTCATATCAACAGTATATATATGTCAATAACCATCTCGTAAAGGAAGAAAATATAGGCACCTCTAATCACATCTAGTCATTGTGCTGAGCAACAGTTTGGTTTTTTTCACTTCTGTGTTTCTAACATTGTTTATATTCGCTTATCACGTATGCAGTCAAATAACTAATTCTTTCTGGCAACTGACAATTTAAAAGAAAAGTATATTACAGAAAAGGCAGTGTCATTGGTTTGCATAAATTCACACGGATCATGAACAATTAGGAAAGTTATAAAAATAGATTAATAGAAATTTGTCATAAGCCCAAATTCACACAGTTACTTTACAGAATGTTTTTGGAATAAAGTGAACAGAAATATTGGCATAATGGTTGTATCATTTACTATTTCAACTGTATAAAACATCAGATACATTGATTCTGTACTTTATGGAAACCAATGTAGAATTATAAACTGTACTTAGTGTTGAAATTCTGAAAATATATGATTAAATAATAGTGCATTACCAAAATTCGAGTTACACTAAGCAACCATAATTATAGTCTCACCAGAGCTACATAAAGCATTATCAGATAAAATCTAGGTGAATCTATCTGTTGTCATAAGTACGCAAATACACTACTTTAGGTAGTGAGAATCATTAACAGCCCAAACTAAAGATGTCAAGAGGAAAAATTTGCATCTTCAGGATGCCAAGTGAGACAAGAAAGGTTCTATATAGCAACAGCATTGTAAGGATGAATAAATAGCCATAAAGTCAGCTTCTACTGCATGGAAGCTTGCAGATGGTGGATGAATTCATGTCTGTCACATTTTTATAATACAATGACTTTTACATATTGCTGCCAGATGGAACATAGTTCTGCATCTTGAATATAAATCTCCAAGAAATACAACTTCCTTCAATGTGTTCACTGTATTTGAAACAACAGCAAATTCAGAGGCAGGTTTGGGAGGCTAAAGCAGATTTAAGGCAATCTGAGAGAATATAAATTAAATCCTCAAGGGCTTCCTTGATGTAACTCAATTTGAAACAATGGAATTACCCATGTGTTCTGTACTTTTTGAGGAAAACCAGGAAAGGTACCATACAGACTTCCACAGGAAAAACTGTATCATCTATTACATGCAAAATACATCCCAGACAGGTTGAGAAGACTTACTTACTTACTAGTCAAACTTACTAGTAGTTTGGCAAAAGTTTTGCATAACATTTATTCTTGCTTCAATAAAAAGAGATACCTATTCCAGAAGATCAGATCATAGAAGTACAGTGCATGAAGCATAAATGGATTTAATCTTGGTTCATAACTAGACATCTGTATCTATATCACAGAAGCACCTTGCCATTCTCCTTGTGTTAAATGATACCTAACAAACCTAATCTCTAATTCAGAGCTGCCTTTATACAGATGTGCTTTCTCAAACTACCAAGAAAGTAGAGAATTTTTTGCTTTTAAATATGCTTACCCATCGTGCCTGTCCTTCTCCTGTGTGTCTGGTCTTTGTTTCTAATGCTAGCTGGTATTGCTAAGAAGCAAACAACTCTGATAGTGATGGAGTGAACTGTATGACTGTAGGGGAGAATATTTTCCCATTCAATGATTTCTCACAAAGTCTGATTTGATGACAAACTTGAGTTGACTTCTCTCAGCCTCAAGCATTGTTTATATGCAGATAATTTCGTGTGTGAACCCATTAGGCTTTTATGACAGTTATAATAAAATATGATTGGGAAACCTTCTGGCTTACTTGGATCCATACTTACATTGTGCTTTGTGAGGTTGGAAATGTTACTTGCTATTGCTTGTAGCCAGTCGATACAGTCTTCAGCAGAGAGACACTGAATTATTCCACTGCAAACCCCATCCACAGCAATTACTTGGAACGCATTTTGCCTATAGACATGTCATAACAGATCAGGTCAGAGGAAAATTTCATCTGCTCTAGCATATCATCTTAACAATACTTGTAGAAATGCTTTCTTTTCAACTACAATGAAGGTCAGCCATTGAACACTGATAAATTGCTGGTTTTCCTGTTTTATAAATACCTGACGTATTAAAAAGATCATGTTAAAAGGTCAACTCAGACTATATTAAGTTTCCATAAAGCTATAAAAAATTTCCAAAGGCTAGCTCCACAAAGCATTGACCAACACTGCGTGACTTCAGAAACTAAACAAGTGAAATAGCTGATGCATAACAAAGAATTAATACTTTAATACTGCAGATCACAGAAAAGGAAAGTGTGCATTGGACACTGTAGGCAATCATTGAGAAATCCAGTGCAATGCAGTAGCTTTTTCTCAAAAACTTTTATTTCATTTTTCTAATACATTCTTTAAATATGGTAAGATTCCTGGCTGGATACTCCCCGTTGGCTGCTCTTGGTTACACAGTTTTGATACTCTTCTAAACTACTGATAGAAAAGCTGGAGAATTCAAAATTGATCATGTAGCATTAATGATTTTTCCAATTGCATTTCTGAATATAAGATTATTAACAAAATAGACTGGAATGCCAAGAGACATCCAATGACAAAAGCCGTGGCCACCCAGGTGCCTCTATCCCAGCACCAATCTGGGTACCTACACAATAATCTGTCATGCCGTATAGACTGACTTCCCACAAGTGAGGAATTATAGGACAAGAGAAATCTTTGAGATGCTAAAGCAGTAGCAAACCTAAATTTCTTCAGTAAATAGCTTTCCTTTTGAAGGCTCACAGGTATCTGACTTCGCAACCAGAAAAACCTCAATATTAATCCATATCCCAGAGTAAGAGATTATTAAACATACAGAGAATACCAAATTCCACTGCTGGTATTCTTCTACAAAGCCATCTGTTAATGATCAATTAGAGCTTTAAAATTATGTACATCATTTAGATTATTTGAGAATGGCTCAAGCAAAGTGAGTGTTAGCTTCAGCATAAAATTGAGTGCCACTGATAACAGTTTCTGGCATCTCAGGGCAGACATCCATTCTGCAGAGGTGCTTTTTTTTTACCTCCTTGAAATTATATTCTAGTTGTGGAGAATAAAGGTCTTTCCTGTATCTGAGTCAACTAGAGGCTTTTCCTTCAGTCAAGAGAAGCATTAAAAATGAATTAGAGTAATTTCTTTGCTTTAAGAGTGCCATCATGAGAACTAGCTCTTAGAGGACAATAAGGCTTACATATCCCAACATGATCATGCAGAGACCAGCGTTTTATCTAAATCCATCAGCTAACTTATCAGTTTAGTTGCTTTTTCAGACAGGTAGTGATATTTTCTTAAAATCTAAAGGTATAAACTGAGAGCTACTTCTTTCAATGATTCGTTTTCACAATAATTCAGGTAAAGTTTTTGAGAAAGATTTATTTAAAACATCTTCAGGTAATATATCTAGCATTTGCTTACTATATTCTTTATTTTAAATGTTTATAGATATAAATAGTAAATTCTTCCAGAATAAAATTCTAAAGAAGTCCTTACATAATGAACACAGCATGATGCTCATAAAAAATTGTTGATTATTTATTTCAAGAGAAATAGCATTATTTTCAGGACTTGCCTTCTTTCTACTCAGCCTACTAAACACCAAAGGAATCTAGTAACATGCGACACTAACCTGCCCAAGCAAAAAAAACCCAATGTGTTCCAGACTCATTCCTGATGGACAAATTTCCTTACACTAAAAACACAGTGAATCTCATGCACTTTGGGCATCGACTGTTCCTACTCTTTCTAGGTAAATCATTCACCCATAATGTTCTTGACCAAGCATCAATAAACTCATATTAAGATGCATAGCCACCTAATAAATTACTTCTGAATGTTCCTGGGCAGTATATATCCTTAACCTTAGATTATTGCAATCATATTTTCTTGAATTACTGTACCAGCCAAAGTCCATATTACCACAGAAAACTGAAAAAAAAAGTATTAAATATATGTTTTGTATTAAATAGAAGAAATATAAGATAAATCACCTTATAATACAGCCAAAATTTAAGAACAGATGAATTCTTATTCAACTACACATCTCAGGTTCTATGCCTTCTTGAACTCAAGAGTTATATTTGAAATTAATAAGCTTCCCACGATTAACCTGAATGCCCTTTGGAATTTGATATTAATACTTTCTGGACTTGATGTGTCTCAAGTATCCCACTAGGAAAGCTAGAATAGAATTATGAGGTGTAACAGTGTATGGGATAATGATATGATGTATTTCTCTGCTAGTCTATAGTGAAAATGAACTTGTAAATATGAACTACAGCAAAAGTAATGAATTAAATTCCATTTTGTTTTGCTTTCTTATATTATTTTTAATATCCTTTCCTTAATGTTTTTCTTTATAGCAATCTTTTTAAAATTATCCACCTTTCCCTCACAAAATAGGGAGTGACAGTTTGAAATGTTTACACTAATTTAAAAGACTCTTATAAACTTTCTTGCTAGTAACATAAAATATTGGTTCTGTGCTTTTTTGAAGAAAACCCCACTTTCTCTCTTACTTTCACATGTTAGACATCATAGAAGGACATAGAAGGACAGAAGGAGAAAATTATAAGAATTTCAAAGTTGGAGCATGAATTCAGGGATTTTGTTTTATATGAATATACCTTTAAATTTATTTTTTGGAAATTCAAATGTCAAGAGTATCATTACTACCTAAAAAGCTTTTGCTGTAATGCACAAGCTCCATAAGTTTCACTTTAATCTTGTGTTTTATTGATGCAGAAGACTGCATTTTAAAACCTCAGATCTATGAATAGTTGAGTATGTCCAAATTTTCCATGTGAGTAGTTCTATTCAATTCAATATCTTATCTGAAGTATACAGCATAACAGATCTCAGATGCTATGATATTGTGCCCTTTATACTTCATGCTCTTAATTATTTCTATTGCAAACATTATTAAACATTGAGATGAAGGTTTTCACAGGATTTAATAAAAAAACTCTTGCATCTGTGGTGACTGTATCCTGGTCTGTTTCAGTTCAACTAATAAACCATTGTAGCCTTTGGTTTACACCTTGACTCCCTGGGCCACTCATTGTTCCTCAATAGAAAAAGGATCATGCAGCCAAGTAAATATGACTTTGCTATTACCAATCAAAAGCTGCAGGCTTTTTTTAGCTTCACAATTATCTAGTGGCAAAATGACTATTGCCTTACCTGCTTTAATTTCAGCTGTGAGTAGGGAAAAGGCTGGCAGAACTAGGTAGTGTACTTCTAAGAAACAACAGTCCTGTTGTTTCAGCAACAACTGAGGCTGTGGGAGACTTTTGTACAACTTTCAAATGTTCACTGAAAACCCATGAGAAAGAAGCAGGCTGTGACAAGAAACAATAAAATTGATTCCATGCAAATCCTGAACTGAGGCTGAAGAACCCTTTTTTCTTTGTTTGTTTGGTTTTTTTTTAACAAGGGGTCACACAGAATGGGTACAAGTCACTCTTGGGGAGATTCTGATTGGACACAAAAGGAAATTTTTTCACAATGAGAACAATCAGCTGTTGGAATAATCTCTCCAGGGAAGTTGTATTCCTCATCATTTGACACTTTTAAGATTCAGCTAGATAGGATGCTGAGCCACCTTCTCTAGACAGTGCTTTTGCCAGGAAAGGATATACCAGATGAGGTCCCTTCCAAACTGGTCTTCTCTGATTCTATGATTCCTCTTCCCCTAGTTTCTGGGGGAGATCATGAACCCAACCCTGGGGGCAAATTCTATCACTTAACTGTAGAAACCATAGAAACACTGGAAGGGCGACCATAACAACAGAGATACTGGCAAAGTTCTTTCACAAAACACACTTCCCAGAAATATTAATGAAGTTTTTCTGTATTAATTAGGTAATTTTACATGTATTTGAATGGAAGAATAGGAAATTTTATACCAATGCCCAATAAGCCTTCTAGGTACAGCATAACACACTGTTCTTCCCAGAATTAGACATCTAAGCCAGTAGACAAGAAGGCTACACAGGAAAGACAGGGTTTATTTCAGTTAATAAGGCCTCATGAATCATAAATCCTTTATGCTTATTTTAAGAGATAATGTTTCTTATGGGTTAGAAGAAGTAATGGAGAAACATACTCTATAACTGCAGGCAGCTGGACATATATCAGATCTGACCTGTGGGATGAATTCCCAGCCTGACCAGAGCCCCACTTCACCATGATGGACTCATCTGAAGACCACCCCTAGGCCTGCTTTGCTCCTCCACTGGGGGCAGTGGGACAAGGACCTGGTCTGCATGAACACTGCCTCGTCCATCCTCACTGACACCCTCTGCTCTTGGCTTGCCTCCCCCATGGGGCAGCCAGCCCTTATTGCTCACAAACAAGATTATTTCAACCAATGAAGTTAGCAGGTGAGAAATTTAATAGAAACAAAAAGAAGTACATTAAAAAAACTTAATAACTTAATTACATTACAGAACTCAATGCCACAGTGCATTACAAAAAAAACGAAGGTAAAAAAAAAAAGCAGCTTAGAAGCACAGGATCATTAGCAGTTATTAAATCATAGAATTATCTGTGCTGGAAGGGACCTCCTAATATCTAGTCCAACCTCCCTGCAGCCACGGGGACACCCCCAACTAGACCAGGTTACCCAGGGCCTCGTTGAGCCTCACCTTGAATGTCTCCAGGGAGGGGGCCTCGGCCTCAACCACCTCCCTGGGCAACCTGTTCCAGCGCTCCACCACCCTCATTGGAAAGAACGTATTCCTAATGTCTAATCTAAATCTGCTCTTCTCCAGTTTAAAGCCATTAGCCCTTGTTCTATCACTGCAGGTCTTTGTAAACAGACTGTTCCCAGCCTGTACTGAAGGCTGCTCAGTACTGGAAGGCTGCTATGAGGTCTCCCTGGGGCCTCCTCTCCTCCAGGCTGAACAACCCCATCTCCCTCAGCCTGTCCTCATAGCAGAGGTACTCCAACCCCCTAATCATTTTTGTGGCCCTCCTCTCGACCTGCTCATCAGGTCCATGTCCTTCTTATATTGAGGGCTCCAGACCTGCACAAAGTGCTCCAGGTGAGGTCTCACCAGATACTGTATCTATCTGTACACTGTATACAGTGTAAAGTGGCAGAATCACTTCTCTGGACCTGCTGGCATCACATCTCTTGATGCAGCCAAGGATGCGATTGGCCTTCTGGGCTGCAAGTGCACGCTGCAAATAAATATGATGACCTATGTGCAGTCTCAAACTGAGAAAAGAGCTGACCACAAGATGCAAATGAGAAAATCTCAACATGAGCTGATATAGACCTAGATAAACCTTTATTTAATCTCCTATGTTTCATGTCTCTGACAGCTGTGGTGGAACTAATAGTGCCATTCCTCTAACAAGGCAACTCCCAAAGTTGCTGTCAACAAAGAAGTCAAGTTTCAACTTTCTGAACTACTTTACCTGCACAAATCTGATCCTGGAAGGTACTGGGAAAACCGTGAATGAAGAAGTGGAATTAATCGGAGATCACACCACCTTTTTTCCCACCTAAGTCCTGGGGATGCTGGCCATGAGGAACATGATAATGTATCCTGAAAAACATCGAAAGGTCCTTCTCAGTTTTAGGCTTCATTAAAAGTACTTCGCAGATTTGGAAAGAGAAAGATAGACTTTAAAGATTTCTTTTTTATTAATTTGGCATTTTATTCCACTTTCCCCAGATCATTTGGCAACAGTTTTAGTTAGCACTGGAGAAATTCTGAACTTTTTCTTGCAAATAAAACAAATCTATATAAACCCCACCATCAATATGGTTAGAGTGAGTGTGAGGAACAGTATTTTTAAAATCTAGGGAAAACAGATTGTGTCCTTTTATTGAAATGACCAGTCATGAATAAAACTGAATATTTACTGTGTATCACATCATCGGCCACTAGTTTTACACCTGTAGCCCAAATAAAGATGATCTCTAAATTACTCACTATACAACCATAATTCAGTTATTTCCTGTCACCTTATACACATTAATATGTATGTCTATTCTAATGACATCACATCAAAACCCAGCAATTGTGAATGGGATTTAACATGTGATGAAAAATGTTTAGTCAAAACTACATGTTTATGATGAATATTTTGCCTATTTACACAATACATTAATTATATAAAATTTAACTTTATCACATCTATGATCTTATCTACAAAAAAATAAATATCTACAGTCCAATTTCACCAGCATTTTTACAGAATATAGATTTGGCTGAGAAAAGCTTATAGAAGTGAAATGATCAATAATTCTTTTTAAAAATCCAACAGCTCTTCCTTTCATTATAAACTGTTTTACCAAACACTGCTAGTGATGATATTTTCATGCAAAGCAGCATGATTCTTGCTGAAAGGTATGTAGTACTTTCACTGTATCAGTAGAATTATACCTGACAATCTGGCAGACTTCATATTTTTTCTAACATTTATCTTCCATAAAATAAATACTACAAAAATTAAGTACACCTTGTATTTTTTAGAGTGTGGTTTTTGTGCAAGATCTATGGAATTATAAAGCATTGCCAACTTGAATTTTATTGTTACTTATATATTCATATAACTTTTATGTATATAAAATAAAAGATCACTATGAACATCAATTTAGCTGAACAGTAGACTTTTCATAAGTAGAAAAGTTATTATTTATCACTTATTTAAAATATTGACTCTTTGGTGAAACATGCCATAGATTCAATCTATATGAATCTATAGAACTATATGAATCTACAGAACTCAATATTGTCTAGGAAGACTAAGGCAGGATGTTGTTTTAACATAGTTTTGAATTTTTAACCTTTTCTATCTGCTTTCAGGAACCCTTTTCAGCTGTGATTTAAATTGAGGGAAAGGTGAAACGTGGCAAAAAGTTTATATGCAAACTGTAGGCCTAGATCTGTCTGCAACAGAAATACTCCCCATACCTTTAGCCTGCATAATCCCGAATTATTGAAAATGACCAAAACCAGTCCTGTCTGCTCCAAATTCTGAGTCAAAAGCCTCCTTCATGTGAATCACCAAGGTTATAAATTAAGAAATAGTCATAATGCATTTGAGAGAATATTCTGAGAAAAAAGGACCATGACATAAGAGTTGTACATAATTTAGGAAATCATAGAGATGTCTCATTTTGTTTTATGAAGCACTCTATTCACATTACAAGGGGACATCTGAGATAAGAACCACATCCTGGTCTTCAGCAGAAGAATTTAATTTAGGGTGAATTATAGACTCATGATGCCTGATTATATTATTTAAACTGAGAGAGAGAAAGACGTGGTTTCAGTAAATTATTATCAGTTCAAATAGAAACTGCAGCTAATTCAAATCAGGTTTTGATAGCTGTAGAAATAGGATTCACAAATGGAAGCATGGTTTTTATCCTAAAAGCAAAGTTAGAAATGAAGTGCCCAGCAAATAGCAACAGCCTTTCTACATGCATACATACAGAGACCGTTGAGATAAGCCTGCTTCTGATGTTGCACGAGGTATATATACATATTATATTTTTTGACCTGCATTAAGAGACCAATTTTATTGGTTTTATCCAATATTTATGAATTCCAGCTCCCATAAAAGTGTATAAAACGTGGAGGTTTACCAGATCAGGCTTAAAATCTGTACTATTGACTTTTAAGTCTACTTCAGCAAAGTCTACTGAACAATCTCCTTACTCTTTTTTTTTTTTTTAATATATATTTGTAGTAATTACGTGATATATTAGTTTATTAATTCAGTGTTATTTGTCTCAGTATTTTCACCTATCACAAAGCCAAATATGCAGCAAAACCCTTTTAGAATTACATAGAACAATGGAAAATTTGCATTTTCTGGCTAAGAAAATTGTTAAAATCCCTTTGTTGCACTTCAAAGGCATCTTTTACTAAAAATCTGGTCAGACATCTGCAGCATTTAATCCTAAAGAGACTTTGCTCCATAATGCTATCATTCTTTAGCAAGATTTTAAGTTATTAGAAGTAAAATGCTCTCATCTTATAAATAGGCAAAAAATTGTACCTAAACCATCCTTTGCAAAAATTTTTAGATAATAAATGAAATAAAAATAATGGAAAAATATTCTGAAAAAAAAATTCTACCTTTTCTTTAGATATATGTGCTGGTTTTGGCTGGAATGAAGTAAATTTTCTTCCGAGTAGCAAGTGTGGGGCTATGTTTTGGTTTTGTGATGAAAACAGTGTTGACAACACAGGGATGTTCTCATTATTGCTGAGCAGCGCTTAGACAGAGTCAAGGCCTTTTCTGCTCCTCACACCGCCCTGCCAGTGAGTAGGCCAGGGTTGCACAAGATGTTGGGAGGGAACACAGCCAGGACAGCCGACCCCACCTGACCAAGGGGATATTCCACACCATATGACATCATACTCATCTTACAAAGCTGGGGGAAGAAGGAAAAGGGGGACATTTGGAGTTACAACATTTGTCTTCCCAAGTAACCATTTACACGTGATGGAGGCCTGCTTTCCTGGGAATGGCTGAACACCTGCCTGCTGGTGCGAAGAAGTAATGACTTCCTTGTTTTGCTTTGCTCGTGCACCTGGCTCATGCTTTACTCATGAAACAGTCTATATCTCAACCCACAAGTTTTCTCACTTTGACTCTTCCAATTCTCTCTGCCATCAATCCAGGGGGTAGTGAGAGAACCACTGTGTGGTGCCTAGTTGTTGGCTGGGATTGAACCACAACAATATTTTTTTTTGTTTGAATAATTTTAATTCCTATGCTGTGGAAATAATCTTTCACAAAAACCCTATTGCTTAGATAAAAATAGTAATCCCATCTATGAAGGCATAATCTCAGCTGGTATAATTTACCATAGTTTAATTTGCAGCCATAACACCAGGCAACTCTTTTTGCCTCTATGGAACTGCCTATCTCAATGTTAATTGGAGCTCCTCCCATGTTTCTGTCCTTTATTAATTACTTCCACTTAGAAATTATAATAATATTATTCTGTGAAATTCCACAGAAGAAATATACCACTCTTACCGTGTTGTTGGGATGGTAGTTGAGATGCAAACCACTGTCACATAGGGGAGAGGATGTGCCACTGCTTTGGTCACTGGGGGCACCTAATAAAAACACAATTACACCAAAAAAATCTTCATTAACCTTTAATGCTATAATTCAAATTTGTGTTCGTCTGTATGTATGTATCACCCTTCCCCCAATAGTTTTGTCAAATCTGACATTCATTTACTTTCCTTGTTCAGACAGTATCTGCTTCTGACTTGAGCGGGGTGCCTTTTTTAGCTGAGTGGAGTCTCAAGAATCCTCCCCTGGTGCTTTGCTTAAAAGAGTTAATAATCTGTTTAGTAAGAAAAAACATCCAAAGGTTTTTGAAAATTTGGTAATAAAAGAAAGTATACCTCTTTGCTTGGTTTTCACTTGAAGGAAATAGTCAAATAATGCTTTTGTTTGTCTTGATGAAGTCTACAGGTCAAACTGTTCTTGTAACAGTTTAGGAAATTACACCTCAAAAGTAACATGATAGGATTGATGCAAATGCATGTTTGTGTGCATTATTCAGGATACTCTGTGGTACCACAACCTTTCATAAAAGGGACAAAGGTACTGGGATGCATTTTTATTTAAGGATATGCTATTCTGATTTTTTTCTTGTCTCCCTAAAATTTAATACCTAGGCAAAAGATAAAGACAGTATTTCAGTAAAATATTGTATAAAATATTATTTCATAATTTATTTTATTTTGTTCCTACCAGTTTAAAATAAAAGGATAAAAGTATTGAAGTAGAACATTTATTGTTTTGCTGCTTAAAAATCAAGCGATTCATTTTACCCTCTTAGGAGCAAGAAGCAGAAGGAAAGCAGTAGTGACAAAAGGCTGACATATAAATACGCTTAGATATGCTGCAACTGTCTAAAACTATGCACCCACACTTACAATTTAATATAATTAAAGGAAGGCAGATGCCTCCATATGTCTCTCATGGGGCTAGTTGACTAAAACTTGGTTGGACTTAAACAAAATTCTAATTATCCCAGAGTAATTTATTTTTAGGTAGACAGACACCTCCACCAAATCCTCTGAATTTTAAATGGTAAAGTTAAGCCCTCTAAATATACACACACAATTTCATTTTCACATTTACAAGACAAAAATCTTTCTGACTAAAACATTACCTGATGTTGCCTGGAAAAGCAATTTCAAATACTCTGCATCAGAAAGTGAGCTACTGTAAATTAATGTAATCCCACTGTTTTACTTGCAACTTTGCTGATTCACACCAGCCAAATTCCTGGTGTTCTTCAAGCAAAGATAGCAATTTTTCGCTTAAGTTGAATATTAGTACAAGACCTGGCAATACAAGCAGCTCATATTCAGGCAGCAATGCTGACCAAAAATCTGCTGTCATCTGCTGTCATGCTGCTGTCAATCACCCTCAATGCACAGTAGGTTTGGAAGCTGCAAACATTCATGAGCATTGAATTGAGTTTTCTTTTGGCAAAGTAAAAGGCTTACATGCACAATCTTCATTCAGTGGCAGTTTGAGAAAAGCAGGCGCTCTTTTCAGAAAGGACACAGTTAGGGTCACTTCTTCCCCTGCATTGCGAAGGACCTGAACCTGGAAATGAAATACAGACAGGACACCTTGAAGGAGCTGCATGACCCAAACGCAACACCACCCAGCTTTCACACACTGGAGCAAAACTGCTTAGCAATTTATTGCAATGATTTTTTTTTTTAAAAAAAAAAAAAAAGAAAAAAGAGCAAGATGTAAAGCTTGTTATATGCTTCCCTGTTGTGTTTCTAGTCACACACAGACTTGGGGGAGTGGCCATTGGCCTCTTATAATAGCACTGGCTTTGCACTGTGCTATTGCGCGACTTGCTCCCCGACCCTGTTCAGCTGTGCATCTCCTTGTTTCAGATCTGGCATCATCCACACCAGCATGTATGTGTAACAAAACAAACCCCAACCAACTTTCCTCCCCATCCTCCCCCTGGGTTGCTTCATAAATCTCCAACAAAAACACTGGCAGTAGTTTCCACAGCTGTGCCACAAATCCTAGGAGTAAATCTTTCCAACAGCCAGAGTTAAATTTAGCCAAAGCACTCCAGCATGGATGAGAGACCTAATCTTCCTTACAGCAACAGAGGAAAAGTACCTATTTTAAACCCTAAGTCTTAGATAAGCACAAGCTTGGGTTTTGCCGAAGGGTAGCTTGTATTTTGGACACAGGAATGAGCAAATCACCTATCCACCTGTGCACGCTTTCAGCCTTCCTGTACCCTCCCACAATCCCTTCTGCAGCTCTTGTTCATGTCTTTAGCTGTTGTGTGGTACTGCTGATAGACACCTCTAGACACACAGCAGAGAACCCCAGGCACCTCCCCAGGGTGACACAAAGGAGGCACAAAAGCAACTAAACAAAATGCTATACTTAACAGTGGAGGAACAACATTTGAATCATTTTATAATACGAGAGCCAAAAAAGCATCAGGTCGTGTAACTCTGTTTCAGAGAACAACCATTTCCTGTTCTTCTGGCTCTATAACTTCAAAACTCTTCAAGGGCTGATTTAATTTGGGCTTACAAAGGCAGAAGATTGCACCGTTCCTCTCTCTGAGTCACTGCACTCACACTGCGCAGAGAGACAGCTTGCTGGGAGCAGTGTTCAGAGGGCTGCTACACAGTGACATGTCAGACAAATGTTCTAAACTAGCATATATCCTCTCCCTTTCTTCTGTGTTTTTGTGGTAGCTGGATAGCACTCGAGTAACCCTTCTGCCACGCTGCTCCTTGTGAGAAAGCCTTGTAAACGATTTATGGAGTGCTATTCTTTAATCTGGGCCTATCAACCACCTATCCTACAGAATTAGTTACATGCATGTAAATAACTACGTGCAGGGATGCTTTCAAGCGGAATCACTAAAGGAATCCTTCAAGGAAAAAAATGTCGATTTTGCTTTTAAACACAATACTTCCTACTCCTCGCTAGTTGAAACACAGGAGTAACAATATCATGATAGAATATTTGATTCAGTATCTGAAATCCACGCTGCAATTTTAGTCTCTTCGTTGTTTAAAATACCACAGTGTTTGTCAAGGGAGTTAGCAACGTAGTGTGTACTTATATATATGTACATGAATAAACAAACGCACACACACAAATCACAACAAATCTCATCAACCTAAAACTGGACGCCAAAAACTTCATGTCTAACATGAGCCTCTTTGACATGCACTTCCCAGTTCTGATATGTTTTATACCTTAGAATTCGTCAGCAGTACTTATTTCATAGAAAGTAGATGACTTGTAATCTATGGAACAGTAGATCAAGACTCTGAAGTCACGAATTCCATCAGAGAAACCATACCATACCCTCTTAGAAACCAAACCATACTATACCCCCTGCCTTCTTAGAAAATTCATCCTTCTCCTCTCTTAAATAGTTTGCCACATTGTTCAGAATAGTCATAGCCAAAGCAGAAACTTACAGGCATATATTCTCTATTGAAATTACAGATGTGGATAGACAAAGTACAGAAAAATACAGCTACCCTCTGCCTTTCTAAAAACACTTCTTTTTAACAAGGGATGGGGAAGAAATAAGTGGAGAAGTTACAGCACTGCCAACTTTAATTTATATAATGTCACCTTTGAAGATACCTAAGAAAAAGTGGATATCATTTGTGAAAGAAGCTGAGACAGTAACTCTGCCCTTGAATCTTTCTTCTTCCAAGAATAAAAAAAGCCACAAGTCTACATGATTTCATTTGATAATATATTGTTCTGTAGAGGATAGGAGTTGCCGTAAGTAGTCTACTGTGACCTTGTTCTCTAAACTCCCCCTCTCTCTCAAACCATTTTTACCTCATAGGATGAAAAATTTAAGCTGGAACACAATTTTGTTGAAATCAGCAAGCAATACTTATTTCATGGAATATATTTTGCCATGCAGAATAAAGAGTAAAGAGAGATAAAAGACTGAAAAAGAAAACTACTAGGTAATGATTACAAGAAAGAGGAGACCAGCTATTGATCCCATTTCACTTACTTTGTAGTCATTAACAGAGCCATTCCAGGAAATAAGGTTAGCTGAAGAAAATGCGATTTTTAATTAAATTTATTAATTGTTTCTTTTTAGCTTTCAGTTGAAAGCTTTACTATTATTTTACTTTTTTTTGATCTTTAGTTTACATAAGAAATGAACAATTACTGAATTCTTTTAAATGGAGTAAGCCTTATAGGATTCACTTACTTTGCATTCTCATTCAACACGTACAGCACATCATACTGCTGCTCTTCCACACAGAAAGAGAACAAGGTACAAAATTATTTTAGTGGAATACCAGAACAGCTCACGGTGGAAAATTGATAGCTTTTACAAAATAAAAAGGCTACAGCCAAAAAGTAATGTGACGAATTGTTATGAAAGTTATGTCTATGAAAAACAAAAAAAAACAACCCACCAACAAAACAAAACCAAACACTTGAAAACAGGGTGTCAGTTTTTCTGGAACATACAACACAGGATGAATTTCTAGAGTTTTAAAATATGAGTGGAATTCTACCAATAGTCAGAGATACCAGTATATTAATCATTTTGTCTCTCTTTCTCATTGCCTAACATCAGTTTAGCCCAAATCTCTATAAAGTTATTTTTGTAAAATGAGGACTGTGTGAAGGCATGTATTGCTTGTTCAGACTTGGAAAATTTGCACTCATGAAAAATTAATTTATCTGTACAAGTATATCCATGTAGACCTGAAGAATTGGTAGAATACTCCACCAATAAAGCAGTAATGAGCTTTTACCACTGAAGTCAATTAATGAACATACGGAAGAAATCAGTTGTCATACATAATAGATTTTTTAGATAAAGAAATGGATAGATGTCTACTCAGTCATCCTGCTCTCTCTCTTAGAAGAAAGGTCCCTCATTTATTGTACATACATTGCCAATACTTTGCTAATCAAACACTATCAATGATAATGTATGTCTGTCATTTCTGGAAGTGATAATTCTAGAGATATTTCAAGTTTACTTTCAAATATAAGAGGGAAGTAAACTTAATATTTTATATGTCTTTTTCAGAGTTATATCATATTTTCTGATTTATAAGGAAATCTTAGAGCTAGAAAACCTCGAGATTTTTTTGCCAGCACAGTCACATGCCTGATAAAAATGACTGAAGACTAAAAAGCTAGAGACTGTTTTCTACTTCCTGCCAACAATGAAGCTCTCTTAAGTATTTGCAGTCAAGTTTTTTTAATTTTGCAAAGTCTACTTTCATATTTTGAAATATTTATGTTAAATTCCTTAAATTCCTGATGTGTTAGCCCACAAATTTGAAAAAGATGAGGTTTGTTCTGATTTTTGTTTTCTCCTATTCAGGGGTAAGGTGTATTTTATGTAGCAAAACCAGAACATTGTGAGGTTCTTGATTTATTGAAGGTCAAACAGTGCCATTAAACTGGTACCGCATTTTTTTCTGTAGATTAAAAAAACAACAGGTCACTGCAAAAAAGTTTGCAAATTTTATTCCATCCCCACTTCTTATTCTAAATGTTTCTGGACATTTCAAAAATACATTTTACTAAAGATACTGCATACAATTGCTGATTGATCACTGATCCATGATGATCCCATTGGTCACAAAAACATTCCAACACTGGGTAGAACTAACTAATATTTCTAATCTTGTTATAATTAGCTATTTACTTGATGAGTAACTGGTGCATGATTAATTGTTTTATTTTAAAATACAAAGTGCCTAGTTTAAGAAATATTGTTTTAGTGTTTTCCCATAATAACTGTGTAATTAAATTACCAAATATAACAAATCTTATTAGTTCTGGAATAGACATGGACTGTCATTCTCACTGTGTATAAATGGTAAAAAAAACCCAAACAAACCAGTGTTAACAAAATGTAGCTGTATAAGTAAGAGATTTTCAGTTAATTACTGCTAATAGAGAAATAATTTCTAAACTTACATAAAATAAAAGTGTTTAAAACATTACCCTAATATGTGAACAGATATAAAAAGACCTAAATTCTAAAAAAAGTGAAAAGAAACATTTTCAGGAATACTGATTTTGAATACATATAGAAACATTATTTTAAAATTTTCAAAACAAAAATGCAGAAACTTCCTAAGATGTAATGTTTATCATATATAAAAAGTTTAGTTAAGGGGAGATAAATTCATAGTGCTAAATCCATGGAATATTTGACTGACAAAAGTTTAACTCAGTAATAGTCCTAACAGTCTAACAAAATTATATCTCTCCACTGGAAGCCATGGAAAATACTCCCTTTGGAAGAGATCTGTATTTCTGTGCATTTGACCCCATAATTTCGAAAGCACTGCATCCCAGATTGCTGAAAATGCATGACAAGGCACCATTAAAAAGTTTTGCTTATTCTCTGTATCATTCAAAGGTAATATTCTGTTTTATTTCCAGAGTCTGGACGGACTATTCAAGGTGTACATGTTTTATCTATAAAGGCCTAGACTTTTAATATTTTTGAGATCTACATATCTCATCTACATCTACAGAGCCCTAGATTTCAGGTATATGAAGTATGTACCTTTATGTAACTTTATCAGGTTTTTATTTTAGTAGTTAGCAATGAATAGTAGTAACACTAATGTGTTAGTATGGATTAAATAATGAAAAGCTATCTAGAAAATTAGTAACTGCTGTTACTACTTGATTTAGTTTTATTTTTTTGATTCATCTAGTGAGCAATACTAGTTATCACTTACTTGGTGCACAGTGTCCAATTGAGTCATCCCTATAACAGGAAAAAGCTGTGACACTGAAAAGTCTTAACATCTCATCAATATTATGACTATACATATTACATTCCAGATACTGTTTTAGAAAACATACATATTTTTAATGTAGAATGAGCCGATGTGAAAAAACTACAAACAGAAACATTAAATCTTATCAACAAACTTTCATATGCAAAGCAAAAGCTTACTACTAGTAGAATCAAGAATTAATTTACTTTGACCACAAATAGCCCCCTATAAAGGTAGGACATTCATGAGTGAAGTGAGACAGGCAAAAATAACAGTTGTGCTTGTCTGAAAAAGTAGCTGTGTGAAATAGGGGAATTAGAAGACCCAGTGTGTTTCTGGAGTGACAGTGTCTGTATTTCCATGAAATTACTGTAATGACTGCAAGGGCTCATTTGACGAAGTGAATTTTATGGTGATGAGCAATATTGCTGAATAAAATCTGCACATAATAATAAAAATGGTTCGAAATTTTAATAATGTCTACAAGGTTAACAAGTTAACAATGTCTACAATGTCTAAAAGGTACTGCCTTTTAATTTTATAAAACTTTTTAAAGCCCGAGTTCAAGAAAACATTTGAACATATGCTGAAGTCTCTGTCAACATATTCAGAAAAGCACTGAAGCATGAAGTCCCTCTGACTTCAGTAAGTATTCTTTCCTGAATGACACTGTAAATCCCCTCTTAAATTGCCAATAAAATTTATCCACCAATGAAGCAGTAAAGATTTAAAACAGAAGATTTATATAGTCCCCAAGGTCTGTGCTCTCATGAACTGGAGCAAATTCTGCTCTTCAGTGTGTTTTACAGGAAAATTCAGTCCTTTGATGAATAACTTAATTATAAACATAAGAAGCGGGGGGGGGCAGGGAATGGGATGAAGAAAAAAATGAAAAACAGAAGACACCTGCCAAGCCACTGTGGAGAGTTATACCATACACTAGTATCAAAGTCCATCAGCAGATACCACAACACACATAATAGTACAGGCACATAAAGGCTCAAATTTAGAAGGCTTACTGTGTGCACACAACTGTCTTGAATTGTGTTTATTGTAAAAAAAATCTTCCAGACAGCTTTCTGGAAATCTTTAAACTTTCTTATGCTCCATAATCAACAGTAAAATATTTAGTAATCTTTCAATCAGAATAGTAAGAGACTCCAATTATTGCTTAGTTGAAAGTTTATCTTTTCATAAGTAATATAGGGGTGTCTCAGCAAAAGATATTAATGTACACACCTGAGGAAAAAAGAACTATGAAAGTCTGCCAGGAAATGTTTGCAGCATATTCCTGTTCTTCTTTCATTAATCTTAACATCACTAACAAATACCACTCATTGAAAAAAGAAAAAAAAAAAAATCTAAGTGCTTAATTTGCATTCTTAGGTCATCTACCCTAATTTTGAATTCTGTTTCACTAAAGACTGCATTTACTGGTCATCACATTTCATATTCAGTCATTAGAAGCTCATTTCTCCAATACAGAAACTAAGAAAACTAAAGGATTAGCACTTGTTAAAAATTTAATTCTATCAAAACTGGGAACACCATACACCACACCCTGGAGTCCCTAGCCATAGGTCATAGAGGACAACATAGGTTGCTGAACTGAAAAATTCCATACCATATTCTGGAAAACAAAAAATATCAATTCCTTATAGAGATTCCAACTCAATGAGATTGATAAAATCACCACTATGTATTTAGGTAAACTACTCAACCCCACCATCAATCAAATTTATAAATCCATAAGCCTAATTCTGGTTTCAACTAGTTATATTAACATGTATATTTTATCTTGTACCAATAGTACACCCTTCCATTACAATTGTACATATTTGGTTAAACCTCTCATTGGTATGATAGATCAAAAATTTGCACAGGAATTCGATTTTCTTTTGGTTGAAGTTCATTGACACTGTCCACATCATTGACCAAAGCTGCTTTGGTAGACATGTGCAATGCTCTTAATAAACAAAACAAAATTGGAATATTCTTGAAAGGGAAGCAGCATTTGCACCACTCTAACAGTAGCATCTACTGATTTCTACACAGCTTTTCCAAAAGGTTGTACAGGCTCTTGGGTGCCCTGGTGTGTACAGCCAGATGAATGATAGGCTATCCTATCTGTCTACAAAAGCTTTCTTATTTAAGACACAAAAGGCTTTTGGACTTCATAATATTCAGAAACAAACTGTGACAATAGGCTATGCTGAGATTGTGGTGGGTTTTTTTTCCATTCAACTTATGGAGAATATTAAAAAAACCCCAATCTGTAAACACCTGTAGAACACTAAAGCAACCTCCAGAGGTTTTGCATATTAAACTTCAAGGATATATGACACAAAAATTCAAACACTTTGTTTTCTTTTAAGTAAAACCTAGACCCTATTTTAATACACAGATAATATATAGAAATTCATCCCTCTCATATCTTCATCCTTGTGAAATCTATATTTATTACTCATGCAAATAGTATCATTTTAGGGGGTTTTAATCCAATACCATATAAAGTGGTAAGAATAAGCTAGAACCATAATTTTTTAATTCTCTGTAGGCTACCAACAAATTCTTTGTATTGCTGTTCTCTATTGAGAATTTCAGATCTCAAAAGATGGGTAAAACCATCTCTAAATTGAAGCAGAGAAATTTAATAACAGAAATTCTCTTGGACTAAAACCAAAACCAAACAAAAAATTACTTAGGGTACAATATACTATAATATACAGCATACTAAATATTCCATCACAGAATTTCCTGACACATCTTTAAGCAAGTTATTGATTACCCTCCAGTAATCTGAAAAACGACGGGTTATACTGGAATGAGACTTCCTGGTGATAAGGGCTGCCACAAAAACACTAATTCCTACTGACACAAAGGTAATAATATCAATATCTTTTATATAGAATATGAAGACATTGCTTGTGGACTGCAGGTATTATGGCGTACAGTGCATGATACTGCATTCACTATTCCAGAAAAAAATAAGTACAGTGTATGAGCTATCCAACATTGCCTGAGAATACAATAGATTCCAGCAGGTAATCATAAGCTGAATTGAAGGACATTGTTGTGCATGGCTTCTCAAAAACACTACCCAAATTTCAGCAACTAACAAGGAAAACCTTAGAAGAATGACTTAGTCATTTAGTAGTTTCCATCTCCTATACAAAAATTGCAAAAAAATATTGTGTATAATGAAAGCGACTACAGACATTATCCATGTTACATAAATTAAAATAAAATAACATCAGCTATATTTACAGAATAGACCAAGTGGATCCATATTTATCTGCATGACTCCTAGAGTACCCAGCTAAAATTGGATTAAATATCACTAGAATCATTTTACACATATTTTATACATGTTTTCTTTTGCTAGAATACATTATGCTAATTCCAAAAAGCTTCAGATAGAAGTTTTTGCTTTTTCAACAATAACTTTTTTATTTTAAAAAAGTAAGATTGAAAATCAAAGTACAGTTGAAAGTTGAAATTTTTTTTTCTAGTAAGCTGTTATAGAAACTGGACAATAACTTGAAATTAAGGATCCCAAATTTTGCCAGTAATGTGTGCTCCTAAATAGGAGGAAATAATTCCAATCAAATTATCCAGTTTAAAGGATTTGGAACTCTTTCTTTTCACAGTTGATCATGCTGCACTTTTTTTTTTTTTTCATTATAGCAATGACTGTGAAGTTTTCTAGCACTGAGTACTAACAAAATAATGAAACTACTTGCTTATCTATTAAATCTATGAATCCCCTGCTCATTTAGTCAAACAATTCCCACACTTCAAATTGACCAGAATAAGTGCTCTCAGATTGGAGGTCTATATGAAATTTCTAACACATTTACTAAACAAGTATAGTTTTTATATACGCAATTTATGAACAGTAATTATTAATATTCAAAATGCATACACCTTATTAAACTGCATAACATGTCTGTTATTGCTTCTGTTCCTAATTCTTGAAGAGTGAAAGTCAGCCAGTTGACACAGTATTTTGCACTACATAATTAATTTTTTAATTTTTTTATGAAGAGAGATAGGTCTAAGATTGTTGAGTATTGCGTTTGACTAAGCAGAGCCCAAGTTTGGGGGGAAAAAAGAAAGATCAGTCCCAGAATGAGCTGCTCACAATAATCCCATTGCAAGGCCAGGGTCAAAGACAGAGCTAGTGGCAAATTTCACATTTACATATTCAATATAAAATTTGCTGTTGGCAAATATGACTTTAACATTTACTTTTCATGAACAGTCACACTAATCAAGCACCAGCATACAAAGGCTCATGAAAAATGAATACAAAATGGTCCTAAAGAGCTTGAAATCAAATTTTAATTCTAAATTTGAATAAATATTAATGTACAAGCCCACTCCTATTTGTTCATCCCTAAATGTTATCAACTTCACAATGACATTAAGAATAATTCTTCAACAAATTTGTATTTGTATTTGTTTTAGATCAACATATGCAGTTAACTCTGCTAAGCTTCTTGGCAGCTCAGGATCTAATCTCCGAGAAAGATGTTTTAAGTACTGCAGGGACTGCTCAGTGGTAAAAGTTTTCAGCTGAGAAAACACATAAGAACATATTCTCATGCCATTTAATGCAATAGCAGCCTTTCTGATGCAGAATAATTGCAGTACATCTAGCTGAAGTTAAGAAAATGCCTTTTTCCTTCATAAATATTTGTAAAAAAGCAAGTCTCTGATTTAGTAAAATGTGTAAATTTATACTTTTAGACAAACGCATGTGTTTTGCTAGACTGAGATCCAACATAGTTACCCTGTAATATGAAATTTTCACAAATAATATTACCTCAACATTTTTAGGATCATTTTCATCAGCATCTAAATTTTAAGGGTCTTGGCAAAACTGAGTTTGGAGGTACTCACACTGAATATTAACTAACTGGAGGACATTCACAGATATTTTGGAAGGAAAAGAGATTAACATATAATTCCAAAGAAGTAAAAAAGCTTATTAGTATTTTAGCATAATGATGAAAATGTGCTGAATTCCAGGTTCAATGACTTTATAGCATAAGGTCTTCATGACTTTCACAGTTAAGCATAAATCTGATATATTCATCCAAAATGATCATGCTACTTATCCCATTGCAATCCTTATTTTACCTTTTCTTATTTTCCTAATTAGACTATAACCCCATGGAAATCCATTCTTGCCAGCAGTTAAGTTAATTACCATTTGAGACTATAAAATTTTATTAAAAACATAATATAAAGACTTTTATATGAAGTGGATGTGTTTTCTGAAGCAAAAATTGCAACATCAACAATAAAAGAAAAACAAAACACTTAGTAAAATTGCTAGGTGAATAGTTAGGTCAGAATATCACAAATGAATCCACAAACTACAGGCCTCACTTATAGAAAGTCTAGGCCACTCAAACCTTAATAAATCTTCTCTGTGCTCTCAGTCTCCACAAAAAGTCAGATAATAAGGAAAACAGTGGTGACGCTGTGTAACTCAAAGCTCTCAAAGGAGCATTTATACAGAAAGATTACTCAAAAAAGCACATTCCCTTTGAGACAACACTTTCCTGTTGAGATTTTGGTTTTGACACCTTCAAGGATATTAAAAGCTGTAATAGCTGTGTCAGTTAAAGTAAAAACTTAAATGTCTTGGTATTGCCAATTTCCAAATCTCCCAGTCTTTTTAAAAAAAAAAATAAATTCTTTGTCGCATATTTGTTGTTATTGTTATTGTTGTGCAGATTCATTTTGCTCTAAAACTTCACTTATTGATTGATGGAAAGATGATTTATGCAGTCTTTTAGGGTGAAAGATGTTTAAACAAAATATTTAATGTGTTAGTATTCATTACAGTAAATACTAGCTCTCACCAACACTTCTCTCTGCAATCAGTAATTCAGAAGTAATATATTATGACCTGAACTGCACAGGGGATTTTGAACATGTTTTGTATTAGATTTTTTATGTAGACGACTGAACAAAAGATGTCAAAAACCCTTCAGACAACTAAGATATGGCAAAGAGTTTGTGAAACACTTCTTTCTATCCATTTAATATGTAAATATATTATACTCAGAATAGCATAGGAAGGAAAGGCATTTCAATTTTTCAGGGATCTAGAAATATCCTCAGTACTTTATATTGCACACTAACATGTTAAAATACAGGATTTTTTTTGATGTAGAATAGAATATTCCCTTGAACTTTCCTTTTAATTGGTCAGCACAATTAGATCCTTTGACATATTCTGAATCAGTATGGGTTTGACAAGGGCATGTGAAGAGCTATGTACATTTGCTAGACCTCGTTTAAAGATAACTGTCATTATCCTGGTAACACCGCTTCAACCAGAGTGCTATTTCCCATTTTGTTCAGAGAAGAACTAACAGCACTGGGATGCAACAACTCCTGCAGGTCTCAGCACTAAAATCTAAAGAAGAGGTAACCTTCATTTCTTCTCTTTGTAACCACACCTGAACCAAAGTTTTTTCTTGTGATCTTGTGAATCTCTTACTACTGCAAACTGTTTTACTGGCCACATTGCAAAACAGCTAAGGGGAAACAGGCAGGACCAGATTGAACTTGCTGGAAAGACACCAGTTCTATGAGAGCAACGCTAAAAAAAAAAAAGTATACATCTAGAAAGTGGCCCAGTGCTGACAAACAGATACCAAAACACCAGTACCATACTGTACCATACTAGTGGTGGAGAAGTATGGGGTGGGCCATCTGGAAACCTCCATGTATCTGGCTGGAACAGTCCAACACTGGATACTATTGAAAAATATACAGAGTCCATTCTCCTTTCCTCTTCCTCCTCCACCGAACAAACTGTCAAAAGACAAAGACCCATTGTAGAAAAAAAAAAAAAAAGACCTAAAAATATGTACAGGTGTTAGATAACCCCTGGATAAAAAGTTTCTTCCTGGCACTCATCTGATTTTACTATAGCCAGAACAATGACAATTCTGAAGAGTTAAATCATGTACTGCAACTGCTTGAAAAATGTCAGAAGACTCTATGTGTGCGCACATTTGAACTTTGAGCACGCCTCTTTTTTATGACTCCTTCTGGCTAGCTAAATCAGTACACAGGCTCTATTTTTTCCAGTGTGTTCTCTTGGGTCTATGTCAAGCCATAAGAAACATAGAGGTCGCCTTTTAGAGGTGAACATTTTCTTTCAGCCTATACCACACGGTTGTTACCAGCTTAAAGAAAAACACCGTTGCTGCCATTAGGACTGTATTTTCTAGTCCATATGGGTAAATGAATTTTTTTTAATAGTGACCAGGGAAGATAATTTTAATGCCTGCAGAAGGTTTTCGTTTTCTTACATTAAACTGGAGTGCTTTGTGTATGTTTAATTCCTCTGCCTTTTGGAGGCTTTGTATGCTCTCTGTGTTTTTCTTGTCTAATCTCACTAGATTATTATGGAATAGTTAGTCCAACAAAAACAACAAGCTCAAACACCTAGCCAAAGTGGACTCTGCTTTTTCAAATATAAACCATACAGAAACAGATTAAAAACAATTGGGCCTCTGGTGCCCTACCAGAGAGTCAGTCCCATTTTCTTATTTTTCAATTATTGTAGAGTACTACATCTATGAACAACAACAAAAAAACGGAGTCCCTGTACCAACTGAGGAATAGCTCCAACACTGGAAGATGCTGTGCGGAATGAAATCTTTCAAAAAGTCTTCTGCCAGGTAAAACACACACACGTATGCAAAAAACCCAGAGTAAAATATCAATGTAAACAAGGTCACAAGCACAGCATGTCTGATGGCACACACTTTAAATCCACTGCTCAATTGTATCTCACTTTGCAGCTCGGGCTGTCAACATTAATAGAACTGCATGACAAAGGAGGGACCAATGGCAGTTATTTGAAGAATGTTTTACCATAACTGATGAGTCAATCTTTCACTCTATCCCACTAAACTGTAATGGATTTTTGCTTTGAGGACCACCATAGTTATGTAATAAGGACATAACAATTTTAATCATAAAGATTTGGTATTAGTCATGCCAGCATATTCTACTCCCTTCTATTAAAACTCAGCAGTACTGATGAGTAGTTTTAAAAGACAAAATCTTAATAAAATTACTCATATATCTACAGGTGTTTTGAGAAAAATGAAAAACATAAATTAGGAAGACAACACACTAATGTTTTTTAAAAGACTAACATCATAGTACTTGAATAAATTCAAGCCTTCACTGAGTTTGGCAGAAAAAATAATTATTTAAACACTAAAAAACCATGGCAAAAACCAGATGAGAAAAGCAGCTGAATGCATGTTAAGAATACTGCACCGGGATACATCCAAGGAATTTCCACCACATGGGGAAAAGGGAATAAACTATTTAGACCTCCTAAGTTCTTTTGTACTTGATGAACACTCATTTCAAATCAATGCTGAAATATTTGACAGATTACTATTAGCTCCGAATATCATAAACAATACGTACATTGTAAATACATTGTAACAGCTGTTTTCATTAATTGCACCAAGGTAACTAAGGTGACATCAGCACTTTTTTTATTTCCCAAGTCTCAAATAAAAAAACAGAAGCTGTATGGAAAAAGCAGTAACTTGGCCTCTTCTTATGAAGGCAATATTGCACTTCTGAAAAGTTTACATTTCACTTTTAAATTCAAAAGTTACAAACTGCAGATTGATTACAGTCTTCTCTTAGAAGTGCTGACTATGCAGCTTCAATATTTAAAGTCACCACTCAGTCTAGAGGGGAAACACAGTACAGGATCTCTGCCATGAAAAGGGTAGGAGAAGGTGCTAATCTGTATTTACAGGTTGCTGTTATCACCATCACCAATCAACACAGTATTTATGTAGAGCTCCTTTTCTACAACAGATTCTGAAGTACTTAATATAATTCAATAAGCTAAACCTGATAATATTCTAGGTCTCTGTTTCACAGTTAAGGAAACAAAGACAACATAAACACACAATTTACCAAAAGACACATCTGCAAAGTCAAGATGGAGTGAGATTTCAGATCATTTGCTTCCCTGTCCTGTCTTACAAATACAATATGCTCATTCTTCTGCTCAAAAACATGTATGACAAACATTACCAAAACTATTCATAATGGGTTTTTAAAGTCAGTTTGAATGGAACCGTAGTTTTAAAATAAAGAAATCAGAGTAAGAGTTTCATCAGCTGCATGTTGTAGTTAAGCGACTACATTCCCTATATTTCATATATATGTATGAATATTTATCCCTATATTTCACATCATACAATACCCATGTTCTATATAACATACATGATCCATGGAGAGGTAGCACAGTTACAGCCTACATGGTACTACATATTGTAGCTAGCATTACACAAAAATCCACCCAAGTCTAAATACCTGTGCTGTCTTGATACCTATCTACCTTTACATGAGCTTTTCCTGTTTCTTTCCTAGGAATGCTCAAATGCCATGTTAACTGGCATATACAAAGTGTAATTTTTCATTAAAAACATTCCCTAAATTTTCTCCAAATAGAAGAAATACAAAATCATTTAATATCCATATTAATTTAATTCTATTTTTATTTCCTAAGACAAAAACAGATGCTAAGATGCAAAGGAACCCTAGTGATATGTAACTATAGTTATTGATACCACCTGAGAGGCTTTATGCACAATGTTAAGAACAGAGGCATATCATTAAACATATCAGTGTTCATTTGACTGAAATTCTTCCTTCTCCATGGGCCCTAGATGCTTTGGTGCACTATAACCATGGAAAGTGTAAAAGCAGTGGATCCAATACAAGATTTTTGGTAGTATGAAACTATCAAAAGAGTTGACTCATACTCTCCTACTCTGACCCACTTAGCAGTAGTCCAAGGAAAATAGCTCATAGCAAGGTCTCTGACTCTATCCCAAAATTTTATCCATTGTTAGTGGTGTAGCAGCTAGTCCCAGGGCCACCAAAAACCTCCACATGTGCTGCAAGAACATAGGTGATTGCCTATCTTTGTTTTTTGTTTGGACAATAAACAAAGGTAATACGGATATATTAGTTTCCAGATATACGAATAATAACATCCATTGTGAGCCTTTAAAAGTTTAGGGATTCAGATTGACAAATTAGACACTGTTGGACCATATTAATGAGACAGAAGTCTGAACTGACAGGTCTGTATATGCATAATCCTATGATTCCTGATCCTTCAATTCCTAATCGAACTGTACAGGAGAGTCTACTGGAAAAGGAATAATTAATACATCCAGAGTAGAAAGAACTCAAACTCACATAAATTAACAGATATAATGGACTCTCTTTACCTCTGCATTATAGTTCACACTGTATTTTGCAGTCAAATTGCCAGTATGATGTTGAGAGAATTGCTAGACTTTTTTTTTTTTCTCAAACTCCTCTCATGCTGATACTCTACCACAGAAAGCATTTTACGATAGGAGAGCACTAAGACTGAAGCGATGTTGTGCTGTATTCAGAACGGAGTCTTTACAACCCAAGACAAACAACAAACTGACATTCAGCTTTTGACAGAAACTCACAAAGTGTTTTCATAATATGAATAATATTTTCACCTTCTACAAGAAGAAAACTAAGTTCAAAATTAAGTGATTCACCTAAAGTTAAAAAAAATCTACACCTTAGTGTAGAGGCGTCCACTAAAGTACACTAAGAACTGACTAAACCTAACTATCCAGTCTTACAAGAGTCTTCTCTGTCTGTCTCTCTCTCACTCTATCATCTACGTCTGCCTATCTACGTATTTACCTATTTGTCAGATTCAGGCTTCAGTATACATTTTGGGTAACAGGATCTTTTCATGACTGAATACCCTATCACCAGATCCAGTAACTAATTGAAGACAATAAAGACAAGAAAGGGGTGTCCACAAGTGTTAAGCCAACTAAGTTAACTATACATTGGCAAAAGATTCTCCATATTATGAAAGATGGCACTAACTTGATTAAACTGCTTAATTTTGAAATTCAAACAATTTTATATGCAGAGTACAGTTATCAGTAAAGCACGGTGAAATACCAGGGCCAACTAATCATCAATGTAATACAGCAGGCTGCAGTGATTACATCCCAGGTCTTTGCATTGCAGACCTATGAAGATACGTGCTTAAAATATTTCTGCAAGCAGCAAGAAGTTTTGGATCTAGAAAAAAGAATGAATACTCATTGGGTGCACACCACAGACAGAAGTCTGAATTTTCCATGGGGATTTCCAGCTTTACACACTGAAAAAAAATCTACCTGGTTTACAATGAATATTTTCTGAGACATTAAGACAACCCAAAACACTAATATATTCCCACATAATATGACACCTGCTAAGTCTTAATTAGTTACAGAAAAAATCGAAAAGAAACAAAGCTCCACATTCATGTACCTTGCACAGTCATTCGAAAAGTACTTAGATCCAATACGGATTGAAAATTAAGTTTCCACTTCCATTCCACTCCCTGCTGTGAGCAACTATGCTCCACACACTTCCTATTTTCTCTGCTACCTTGAGATTAGAGCTACAGATCCTGTATTTGATAGAGATCCTGCAAGAGAGAAGTGCTGAAACAACTCAAACTGCAAAGGGCAAGCCACAGGCACAATCCCACCTGTAACTCCTGCTGTTGGAGTAATTGCCCTTTACTAAGGCCTATGCCTAAACCCACAGATCAGTGCACAAAGCATAACCATATCTATAATTTCTATGGAAGGCTTTACAACAAATTTACTCCACAAATATATAACATATGATAGTGAATGTTTCTGAAATAGATTATCAGAGTCCTATGTCCATAACTCCTCTGCATATTTTAGTTTATAAAATGTCATATGGACATTTTCTCTTATTTAAATATTGCTCAATGTTTACTATTAATTCTGAAGAATTATTCTTAGAATAAAGATTTAATTAAAAATGTATCTGCTTCTTAAACTTTTAAAACAATTCTGCATGCACAAATGCACATTCAAAATCAGTGTTCTTAGCAGTTTTCAATATGCCTTTGAGTGTGCAAGTCTACATTTCTACTAGTATCTTACCTTATGTCTTGAAATTCCAATAACCTATTTAAATCCCATTGAGAGATTTACCACATTAATGCATATTAAACTCTACAACTGCAGTTAGCTCATAAAAGATTAAAATCAGATCACTGTTGCACCGACAAAGCTTATAAGTACTATTAACCCGTGTATACAGAAGGTGGTATGACGAAGGCTCTGAAGAATGAAGCATGATTTCCAACATGAAACCAGTGCATGAAAGCACTCTGAGGAATAGGGCAGTGATCTTTTTATTCAGCCTGCACTAACTTGTTAATCAGAATTTCATATTTATTAACTCTTTCTTTCCATACTTGAGTGGCATACATTCAATGATCTCTCCTGTCAGAGAATATTGGATGAAATATAGATCAAGTTTGAATTGGCAATGTGGGTTTTAGAAAAGCAAACTTTCAAATATAACATTACCATAGTGTTTTAAAAATACAGGTACAAATTCTATGGAGCTACACAGGATTTAAAGATAATTTCTTGTATAATCATCTCATTTCTGGCACTCTTTTCTGAAATATAGGGTTTCCTACTTCTGAAAGTACTGAAGAAGAATAAAAAAGTCAAATATAACAAAAGTACATGATACTTTTAGCAAAGCAAATTTACCAAGGGAACCAGCCTACTACAGAACTCCCAAATAGACATGGCTTCTCTAGAAGGAATCGCTTTAATACACTGTTATTTTCAACCTGTTCGGATAACAATTTAACTAAGGAGGAGAGCATCCTCACAAGTAACAGCCAGTGAAAAAAAAAATGCAGATAAATAGATTTATTCCAATTTTTAAATAGGATTAAAACCAACCAAACAATGAATCTCCAACATAGTGCAAATTACAGCTTTTGAAATTGAAATGACCTCACACAGCCAGAAATTTGATAGCTATAAGCTAGAAGAAGAAATACTGGAATACATACTGCTAAAATTTGCATAATAAAATAATCAACTTTAATATAGAAAAGCCTATCTGAGAAGAGCAATTACAACAAATCTATGAAGAAGATATTGGACTAAGATATTAGTTGCTTGCTGTGCTAGAAGGCACAGTCCTATTTATTTAGGGATAACGATAATAAAATCAATACCAGCATATTGTTATCAGTGTATGCTATCATCTTAATAACTACAAAATACAAAAAGAAGACTGAAAAACAGAAAAGCTCACCACTTCTTCATGCCTGCATTTTCTCACATTAATTCCATTAATCTGTTATTAAAAAGATAAAGAGAAGACTTACTCTACATTTCATAAGTACAGATGTTATTTCACTTTTCTAGAAAAAATATAAACAAAAGAACTTGCAATTTTACTCACCTGTAGAATTGCATCTCCTATAAAGAGCAAACCTGAAAGTTCCGCTGAAAACAGAAAGCATATTTTTCACTCATTCTGTACAAAACATCCTACATTTTGTGCATGTGTACATTTATTTCTATTTAATTTAATATTTTTACAAAAATCTAACAAAAACTTCATAAAAACCCCAACATGCAAGTCCCAAATAAATTATCTGGACTTTTTTTTTTTTTTTAATCCAAAAATACTGGCATTTCACTGTTACAATGAACGAGCCCACCCAGCCCAAGCACATGACTGTGAAACATCTTCTATCAGTCACTAGCACCTTTCAGACCATTATGGTAAGGTATGGCATACTTTTCTGAACAGAAAATGACTGCAGGGCTAGGTCCTACCTGCCTGTGAGAGATCGTTTCTTAAGAACTCTGAGGAAAAAGCAACATGGAAACTCCAGAGCATGCCAAGTATAACATGTAAGCTTTTACCAAAGATTCTTTAGGTCCTGCATCTTTGATAAACTCAGAGGAGTATACATGCTGGATAACACTTAATACGCTGAAGAGCTAGACAATATATATATTATGCAAAATAGCCAGCCAAACGGAATTTGATTTTTTAAAAAAAGCTATACCCTATAAACCATAAGGGAATTTACAAAATCTAATTCTGCAGTTGCTATTTTTTAATATTGTGCTGTTTTACAGAGCTATCTAATGCAATTATACTTTATAAATCCACAAAAAATGTAACAAAGATGAATTGTCTATAAAGAAATAAATATGATTTAACACGAAAACTGAGGAATGTTAACAGATTAAAGTACTTGAAACATCACAGAAGACACTGTCTAGAAAAGACTAGAGTATGACTTGATACAAAAACTTTACTTATTTACATGAGTTATAAAACTGGAATCAATATTGACATAGGTTATGATGCTCAAATATGTGTTTGAAGGGCTGGACTTATTAGCTAGATGTAACAAACGATGCTTAAATTATCGGAGGTTAGGCATTCTGATTTAAGAATTGAATCAAATGTCATATTTGTGTTTTGAGATCCAAAGAAAGAGATGGAATCAACTGGGAGGAAAGAAGAAACAAGCCTGCAGAGCTTTGACATACAGGTTCTGGGTCAAACAGAATTTTTGGTGTCTAAGATCCCTAGTACTGACACATGGCATGACACTTTCTAAAACCGAACATAATACTCTCCTACAGAAGATATGTCCCTCAAAAATATCTCTCTCAGTGTTTTTACTGAAAGTAGTAATGAACATTATATCGCAGCTAGGTATTGAGGTTAGAAACAATGCATCAGCTACCACAGCAAAAAAATAATGGCAAAAATAAAAGAAAACAGTGTGCATTTTTGCGTGCTCAATTAAACTCAAGTTCATCTTTCTTATTTCACCTGCAGTGTTTAATAGCATTTTAATAGCTAATGTAGGTAATATATGCCACATTATTATGTATTGCATATTTATATGTATACTGAAAAGAACAGAGTCACAAGAATAACTTCTTAAGGTTAACCTTATTGCCTTCCTTAGGGGTTCATTCCATGCTTCCCTACGTAGAACTTTCATATCTGCCTTTCAAGGTTGGCTTTCAGCTCTCAATATGTTGACTCCCCTGTACTTCTCTTTATCTGTGTGGGTGAATACAAGATTTTTTATGCTGGCATATTTTAATTGTGCAGAAGTAGCATCCTAGAATTTCTGCATTACAGATGGAGGGAAATGCTTCCACGTTTACCCTTCTGACCCTACAAAAATTTAGGCAAATACACACGAACATACAGAGATATTAAATACACCATACTCATACTGATTCACAACTTTCATCTAGCATGTACACATCATGAGCTGCTTAACCATTATCCATCCTCCTAGTGTCACTCCAATAATTTCAAAACTTTGCCAGTTAAAAACAATACAGGGATTTAGTACCATCTCTGCTTCTATTAAAAATAAGTATGGTTAAGACCATATGCAGTACCAGTTTAAAGGCTTGCACAGCACAGCATCTAATATTGAAATAACACAGGAGTATTATCAAGGTTCTGCCATTACCCAATCCTGTCTGAGTACTGCCCTACTAACCAATATAAAATGACATGCATTCTCTTCTTGTGTTACCATGCTTTAATGGCTACACATTTGATCTGCTACAGATTCCTGGCAATAACCATTTGGAAATAAAATCCATAAAACCATTAACTAGTTAATATTTTTTTAAATCATTCTCTAAATACCTTCCTATTTCTCTCCCTAAAAATAATGCTTTATAAGAACTTTTTAAAAAAAATTACTGTTTAGAAAATCGGTACTTCTTCAGAGAAGAGTTTGTAGGAAGAGAGCGAGCATAATGACATGGAGAGAGAAATGGTAAAGGAATAGCATTTGTTTAACATTTCCTAAAGAATCTCAATCCACCTTGCTTTAAGGAGCATGTCAAAATACACTGTACTAATCTGACACCCACCTCTTTGTTCTTTGGAAATCTTAGAAACGACCACTGGAATATTATGTTCTGCTCCACCCTGAAAACAGAATAAATGGCAATCTCATCAGTCACTAGAAATAGAATTTTGCTTAAAATTACATTTTACCCTTTTTCTAACTGCAGTTTTCGAAGACTGAGAAAATAACACTGGTTTTGCATTTCCTTTCTTTTATTTTACTTTTTTTAATAAATATTTGATTAGGATTAATTCCTTATTGCCTCTCATAAAGAAGTTCTCAATTGACATCATCAGCTCAGGAAGTGAATTGAATGCTGTTCAAATCTCTACAAGACTTGAAGAGAAAGGACATCTGTTTCTGTGAAATTTGTAGAGCTTAATATATGAAATGGTGTCCTGCAAAAGCAAAATGGCCATCACACTACAATGGCAGCCACACTGTGACCACTTAGTTTTCACGCTGGCAAGAAACAGGTAAACAAAAGCCCAAGAAAAGCAAGTTTGGACTTTTCATCTCAAAAGTACCCTTTATTTGTTTCCATCTCTGTCATACAAGCACAAAGAGTGAGCAAAGCAGTGGGACAGGTAACAAGGAACATAAAAAGAAACCTTAAGAAATGGAACAGTAGGTGTTCATTAAATAGGAGGAAATAAAGGAAAACTGGATGGTAGTTCAACAGTGAGAAAGCAATTCAGTGCTGTTGCTTCATTCAATTTATCCTGTTGGGACTGGAAACATTCATGGTGCTTAAGAATAAAGTATTAAAAAGAAACCTTAAATAAAAAGGAAACTCAAAGTAAGAGAAAAGCAAGAGACATAAATATTTTTTCCTCAGTAAAGAAAGAACATCAAAGTGTAAGCCTGAATGGAAACTCTACAAATTCAGATCATCAGAAATGACAGTTTGCCACACTGTAAATTTCCATTGAAATTATGGTTAAGAGTTTGCTTACTCCTCAACAGGCAGATTTTTTTGGCTTTATTTGGTCCAGGCATTCAGAGCTGGGGTGTGGAAAGGACTGACATGGGCATTTCGGTGGCCTAAGGAACAGTACATATCCCTTCTTCGTGCAATAACCAATTGTTGGAAACTGAACAGAGTCCTGCATTCAACAGCTATTTCTGTCATGGAATAAAGATGAATTTCCTGTGAAATCACAGAATATTCAAGAGGATTAAAGTTCCTTCACTAGTGGCTATCATGCTAAAAACACTGTGTTAATAGGGATCTCAGTAACATCACAACAATTACGTACCAAGTTCTAGCTGCATTGAAAGAGATGAAAGTAGACAAGCACAGAACATATTGATATGTGTAGCTGAGTATTCACTACACAAAGACCATGAGGCTTCCTTCCTTTCTGTCAGACTAAATAAATTGTAGTGTTGTAACTTGTTGAATATGTTTCAATGGTTTTCACCAGAGGAACAGCAATAGAAAAAGTTGGTTTTGGTCAAGATAATCAGTTTACGCTCACTAAATTTATAAATTTTAACCTACAGATTTTTCCTTAGTCACATGCAAATTTAATTTCTTCCAAATTTTTCAAACGAACAGAACAATAATTGTGTTGGTTCCTTTCTGAAGTCTCCAATGTTACACAGAGATTGCACTATCCAGGACATTTGAAGCTCTGCAAAGGGGTGTAGGCTTTAAAGCTCAGCAGAGCTAACATAGGTAATTTCTTCCCAGTAAAATGGCTTCCCTCCTTATCCTCAGCTGTTCAGTAAAGAGGGCAATTTCTGTTATTACTAAGCCAGCCTGCAATGCACATAACATGAGTACTCCTCTCTCACGCACTATATCTACCTAAATCAATTTACACTGTAGTTTTGAAGAAGCATTCAGTAATATCCTACTTAGGAAAATGATTTCCCCTCACTGCATCCCAGCCTGTCCCGTATGAAGGATTTCTTTCAAATTAGGTACAGGAGGTGTTGACTGCTATTCTAAGTAACAAAATTTCAAAAGACAAAGATAAAATAGTTAATAGATGACTGTCTATATCCAGTCATCACTAGCAATTTGCAGCAAGCTAAAAAAGGTGCATCTTCTTGTGAATACTACTTCAAATTGAGACTGCAACTTCGCATCATGCATCCTCCATATTTGATTATCTATCCTGCAGAAGGAGAAGTGTATGCATGTCTAAATTCTGGTTATATAGGCTTAGGAAATACCTTACTGAAGAAACCTCTAGGAACAAAGGCCACTTTTCCATCGTTTCAAATTTTCCCTCCCTTTAGTATGGACATGTGGTTATAACCTTAGACCAGAGGAGGGAACAAAAATATGTCAAGTAATGGTGTTGGAGTCTAAACTACTTAGTTCAACCAGATTCTAACACTGATCTTTGTAATGCAAATTTTCTTTGTCATTTTTCTGTAAGCAGGCAAGGATGAGCCTGGAATAAAGGTAGCTGACCACCTGCAGAGGTGGTCCTGCTAGAAGAGGCATAGCAAACTCTAATCACTGGTAGCTGTTTGAAGCTCAGGGTCCTGGATGTTGGCCACTACTGGGTGGCAGGTTACCCACACCTCCTTTTAAAGTGTCACATGATACAGTTTTAGAGATTTTTTTTCTTATCCCAGTTTTTATGTAGAAGGTTGGTTTTTTTCCGGAAGTTTTAGTCATACGAAAAATAGGACAACTGAAACTAGCAACTTTTATTGAAAATGCTGGTTTTGTGTTTGGTTCCAAGTATAATATGAAAATTAGTATTTTGTTTTTCTAACAGAGAGAGCCTATAAAAAAATTATACCAATTGTTGGACTTTAGCATCCTCAGAGTTAGATAATATAGGAGACACTTTAATTTCATACTAAAAAGCAACATTCTAGTAACAAAAACGTGCCTGTTTAAAGGTCCAGTGGCACAATATAGTTAATGTCTATGAGGATAAACTATCTTCACAACTGAAAATGAGTGACTTTATAAGTTTGGGCTATTTGAAACAGTCCATGTAAAGCTCTGAACAGTGTTCATGGATTGTCTTAGGTAATACTAGTTGGTGTAAGCCAAAACTGTGCCAGGAATTATGCCACCAATTAAACAATATGGACAATAATGCATCTATGTTAAATGGCATTTTTAAACTTTCCTTTTCTGTAGAACAGCATAGCTGGAACTGCAATGCCACTCTCAAAATGCATCCAACACCAACTTCTGCAAGTACACAAGCCTTTAAAGATAAAAAGATTTTTTTTTTAACTAAAAGCTAGATGATTCATCTATTAATTAAAGGCTTCTAGCCTTTTTTTGTTTGTTTGTGTCGATCTGAAACACAGAGAAAATGTGTTAATAAAAAAAAAAATCACAGAATAAATGAAGAGGAAGAGAATCATCTAAGTATGTACATAAGTGTGAGCAGGAGAGGTGCACAAACTTGCTTTAGAGATTTTGTGATCAAATCAAACTTTGAAAAGTCATACTTAATCTCAGCAGATCTGTGATCTGTTCATCATTTAAAAAGAATAATTAAAACACAGGCAGGAAAATGGCACTGTACAGAGCCCTAGTAGCTGGCTGTAACTGCAAACCTTAATTTATTTAATCAGCTATCAATTTTATTGCCTATGTCTGCAAGAACACTACACTCCAATTATTGAGAAACATGATGTTCTTTCAGAAGTCATAGACGTAGCAGCTTGTGTCAAATGCCTGCATCTCAGACTTGTCACAGATGTGATAAATAAACACCACATTACACATCAATTTCTACATCTAATTGTATGACTATTCTTTTACACAAGGAGGTTTATTACTGAGGGTTCTGAAGGGGCTTCAGAAATTAGAAAATAAATCGTTCTGAAGAGTGTAGAACAGATCATTTTTGCTTCAAATTCAATCACACTTTTACCATTAACTTAATTAAATGAAGTACAGTAAAAGACAAAACAGGTGGGTTTTTTGTTTTTTAAAACCTTCAAAGACTGCAATTTTTTAAAGGGCTTAAATTCAGATTTTGTGTAAAAATCAATCTCACAAGTAGGTTTTTCTAAGCAATTAGATCAGTCTCTGCTTTTTACTTTCTAGGCTGAATACACAATCTTTTTTGGCACCTTAAAATATTTTCGCAACTTCCAAAATTTTTGTTTTGAATAATGGATATCTTCCTCTAAAAATTTAATAATATCTTGTTCCGCTAATTTTAGAAGGATCATTGCACATTCAAATTGAATTTACATTCCTCAATATTTTATTTTATATAATGTACCTGACACTTAAATAATGTGATCTTAAGCTTGTCAGCAATTTTAATTTTAAAAGATAACCAATTGTAATGTATAACTAAAAAAACCCAATTTTAGTGACCCTTGATGAGATTTGTTCTCCAAACTTCAAAAGTCTTTAGTGTAACCAGTTACTTTTTAGCACCAGCTAAATAAAACCTGGTCCACCCATATACTTGATTTTACACTGACACACATCACTTCATTGTTGTTCTGTGAACTGTAACCTATAATGATATTGGAGGAAAATAATTTGTGTGCTGTTGACTAAACTCATGAGAATCTTTGGCCACAAAATAGCAATTAGCTTTCCTTGAATAGAGGTCTGCAGTGGGTCAGAAGATAACAGCAAGTGTACCAAGACATATTTTAAGAACTCGTATTTCTATTCAGCAATGTTCTTATCAATGAGAATACAAATGCACATTAATCCCTCTTCTGAGTCACTTTTTATAAGGTCATTACTGGCAGATGTTCTAGTTCTATAGGAAAGTCTATACTTTCACTTTATATGCATAATTTAAGCCTCTTTGCATTCATGTGAAGTACACTTCATTTTTTCCATTGCTATCTTGAGACAGAGGACTGCTCTGTTTAGAAGATAAAATTAATGTTCCATTGTCTATACTGAGATTCAAAGTTAAGGTAAGGTTTTCAAAATCATGGATTATGACGACAAAAACAATCAACCTTCCTTCGTTCTCATCCTTCCCTCCCTCACAAAGGATCACCTACACTTACATATGTCCTTAAATCTTACTGAAGAAAAAATATAGTAACATGATAAATCATTGTCTTTGCTTGATCTACAGCAAAATAAACAATATGAAAAAGCAATAACAGTTTTTGTCCTACTAATGAATTGCAGTGAATTAATGTGATAATCTTTGTAGGAGAATTGATGATGAACTTATTGGCTGTTTCATGTACCTGACACTGAAATTTGTCATTCATCCATAAACACTTAAATTAGATTGTTGCTGAACAAAAGTACAGTCTGTACAGTTGCAAACACTTTTCAGCTCTCGTATCAAATCTTATTACGGAGTTGCTCAGCTTGAATCTTAAAGGAATCATACTTCCATTTCATTCCATAGGGCAGTGTAGTTGCTGGTTCGGTGCTGTATCTAACATTCTAGAATATGCTTGCTGTCTTATTTCTAATCCCTTAAAATACAGTTTGTGTTCATTAACAGTAACATTAACCATATACAAAGACACTTTGCATAACATGGAATAATATAAAAAAAAATCATCCTACCTTTATACTTAATCCAAATCCTCCTACAGTCTGTCTTCTAATTGTTACTGTTCTTTCCTGGTGGGGAAAATAAAATAAAGTTTTGTTAAATTTATTGTTTTCTGCCATAATATCTATATTCACACTTCAGTAAGTTGGTACTTTTCTCACATTGTACAGTACTTTTTCTTGTTTTAATAAACTTTTGAGTTCTTGAATGTGAAATCCCATTAACCCTATGCTGCACAAGAAAAGACAAAGTCTGTAAGAAAAGCAGAGCCCTGTCACAGACAAAAAATTGTTTGTTAATTCATACTATACTATCAAGTTCTGCAACGCAGTAAGAGTTGAGACTGTAGAGTTTAACAGCCAGTGCATAACACAAGCATTTCAGAGGTCTTAACCTCAACAAGTTCTAAATTGGTCCCGTGTGCAGACCAAGCACTACAGGCTGAAGTACATAAACTGCACTCCTGTAGTATATTTTCCAATTAGTTTCATCTGAAAGGAATTCAACTTGTGTGCTCCAAGACCACTCAGTGATGTGAAGCAAAGCATGGGAAGTGCACGTAATCCAGAAATTAATTTCAAAGCACAGTCCTGATCCAAATTAAAAAACTGATACAAACACAGCTACTTCTGACCTCAGAACTCTGGTTTAGAAATCATAACCAATGATTTAAAGGGTTTTGTTACAGCCAGAATTATTTAAAGTAATTTATTTTTCTTTAACCTTTATTGCTCACCCTAAAATTTCTTTTATTAAAACTGTGGACTATTATCTGTCTTAGATATGAACATTTGCAAAAAAGACTTTTTTTTTCCTAGTCTGTCTTTTTGACTTTATTCAAAGATCATTTAGAATTCGTCACTTTGATTAGCAGTAAAAAAATCATCATAGCAGATATACCAGATACAAATGTGGATGTCCAGATACAAATACATAGAATATATAGATTTTTTTAATGCTGTCTACAGGTAGTCTAGATTTTATACGGATCTCGTTATATATATTGCAAAGCATAAGTCTGCATACATATTTTATAAACATACATTTATATATTTCAGCACAATCAGCACAAATTGCCAACGTCAGTACAGGTTTGAATATGTCTCTCATCAGAAACATACCAGTGACAGAGAGGATGAAATATCAATTCAGATATGTTTTCCTCCCTAACTCAGATACAGAAAGGAAAAGAAAGGATGTAGGGCTATTGCCAGTTGCCTTCTTTCCTTTTCACATTTGTGACAAATATGCATTGTATAACTGGAGAAAGAGGAAACATAAACCATGTTTATGTAAAACAGCAAAAAATGTTTTGGATGGCAAGGAGACTTTCCAATTATTTAGGCTAATGCTTGTAAATGTTTAATCTAAGAAAAAGGTATATAATTTTGCTGTTAAATGGTCAAAGTTTTTGAATTATTTTTTAACATTTGAAATGTTTGAAAAAAAACCACCTTTTTTATTTGTAATCCAAAAATTAATGTGTACCATGGCAATAGAGGAATATATGGCTATCCTGTTTCATCCATGTGTTTCTGAGCTGTTCAGAGGGACCAGAAGAACTTTCTCAGCTCTCAACTTACACCTTCTAGGAAGAAACAAGTATTTTTGTTTGCTCAAATCAAGCAGAAAATACTTGTGTTACCTAAGAAGATGTTGAAAATTAGCAACCATTTAATAAATTGGCTTGACAGTATTACATTAAGCATGAATTGAATAAAGACTATCACACTTTAGAGTTAAATTTCAAATGAAGTAGTATTTTCAGTGAAACAATAAATCTTCATTAAAATTTATAGTACACCCTATGTCAGTGGTCACTGTAAAGTTTAAACAGTGACATCTGAATATATTCTAATCTGAAGCTATGCTTTTAAAAAGCCTAATAGAAAGCTGTCCTGCAGAATGTTTCTAGCGTTGCCATCTTTTTAGCACAACACCCACACAAATACTCATATAAAAAAGTCAATAAAATATTCTTTCTGGGTTTCAGTTAAGCAAAGGTAGTGTCAAGGCAGCCCTGAAAACAGCTGATGTGGGGTATTTTGTGAGTTTATCAGTACCGTCAGACAGGAAACTATAAACATCTTACACTGGAGTTTGGTATTACTTTTCAAGAGAAAGAAGTGCATGCTTCAGAATTTGCTAGTGTAGCAGATCACTAAATAGACAAAACAGTGTAAATGTAAGCAAAGGGAACAGAAAAATTTCAAGCAACTGTAATTTTCCAGCACAACAAAATTTATCCAAGGGTTTCATCTGGTATTTTTTCTAGTTTCTTTTCTGTCTCCACTGAGAATAGATATTAAATATTTCAGGTCTGGACTGTTGCTGAACTGAACTTTAAAAACATACTGCAAACTATCTAACATGTAAAGACTTAGATATTCTTCACAGCAAAATAGCTAACAATTACAAACATGGAAACAATTAATTATCTTAAAAATACAAATCAGAATTACATATGAGTTACATATTTCATTAGTAAATCATCAATAATAGCCTAGTCTGTAATTGCAAACATCACATAAACAATACAGTGAAACAGCTTTTCAAGAACTGTCAGAATCACACATTTTATAAACCAGAATTTTGGCTTAGGATCAGAACCCAGCTCTGATCAGCTCATTTTTTTCTAATCCAGAAGCTCAAAAGTAAAATGACAGGATTTATCTAACCACAGTTAATTAATCTAAAACTGAACCATTGGTCAAGGCAAGTTTTCTCCTGAAATCAGTATAGAAAAATAAATACATTCAATGCAAGTTGAGTGTTGAGCCAAAGCAGGTGTCCAACTAAGGTAATAACTGTCTTCATCATCTATGTCCTCCATTATGTATAGAGCCAGGATGTCAAATTTAACTTTGGAAAGACAAATCCCTTCCATTAGAGTTACAAAGTAACTCAAGTAAGTATTTTGATGGTAGATACCAGTTTGGAAATGTTTTGTTTTGGTTTACTCTTTTATCTGAGTAAGTTTTTCTTTGTGACACGCTTGACTTGCATGTGACTTTTTGTGTGATTCAAAAAAAACCCAAACCAAGCTTCATTTTCAGTGCCATCTTCAACCAATGTGAACCGAATAAACTTTTTCTGCAAAGCATTATGTTTTAATGTACAATAATATATTTAATAAAAGTATTCAAATGAACAATAAAAATAAAATGTTTTCCACTGGTGTAATAGCTTTAAGTTCTTAAAAAGCTTTACAACTATTCATTAATAAAATACGGTGACAACTCTGTAAGGCCACATATTTTGTACCAGTAAAGAAGTGCTCTAAGTATCCTGATTAAGCATTTATGCTGTTCCAGGTTAAAGATACTGCAGTTCCACTGATTTCAAGTATCAGTTTAAAATAAAATCTAACTATAAATGTGTGTTAGCTGTAGAATTGTCTATTAATAGTTTACTTAGTTTCATTTTGCCCTCAATTTGTACAGGGTACTATTATACGATCTGCAAACTCCAACAGCAACTTCATCCGATTCTGGTGAAAAGCTACTTAGTTCAATACCAAAATTACACAATGTGTCCTGTAAGACAGAAATCACGTTTGCTATCTACATTACACCAAACAGAACTCCTAGGATATTTAAATGCAAGATTCAAAGTAGTGTTTCAGAAGCTGCTTCCTGGAATAGAACAAAAGTAGTTATAATTTTATTGAAAAACTCAAAGCTGCTGCCAAGCTGTCAGCATTTCCCATGCTTCTAACTCAGAAAATTCCTCATCCACGCACATGTTCATTGACTGGAAAGGAGAGCTAAGAGTTTTGTCAAAAAAAAATCTTCCTCGACTATGCAGTGAAACAGAAGCAATATTTTTGAGGCTTTCATTAAAGAGGTATTAAAATTTCTCCTTAAAATCCATATGATCTTCTTGAGATTACAGATATCATCTTAAATGAGATTAGAAGAGTGAAGAATGGCCATATGATCAGACAACAATAGTAAATAGTCAGGAAAGGAAAACATAGAATCCTATATAATCATTAATTATTTACTTTTAGTCAAGAGTTAATATTAATTTTAACAGTTAAATTTTAAGCAGACTAAAGATTCAAATATTTCATACTGACTGGTTTGTGATCTAAAAGAAAGCTTATAACTGCTTAACTGACTTTTAACAATAATGATTATTTAGCAATAATTTCAAATTATTTATACTGTATAATAGAAACAAATAATCTAATGTGAGTTAATAATCTGCCTACAAAAATAGCACAATAACAGTTGAGCAAAAGGGTGAAGAAACTTCAAAATTCTTCATAAAACTGAGTTAATGGCATGTGAAACTTCAATATTACTTTACTCAATCTTTTTACGAGGACATAAATATTACATTTTCAGTTTGGGACCCTGCTGTTCCTGGTTATTCATCTTAGCAGAGCAAAGGTATGAAGAATTAAGTTGTCTAGGTCCAGACAGAAAACAAGACCTCTCTTTTCACAGTGGATAGAACAGACATGAAGGTACTATACATATGGAAGAACACGGAAAAAAGCTGAATGGGTGCAGAACAAAACAGTATGTGGAAAAGACAAATAAACATGGAAGGGAAGCTATAATACCACAGTGACATGGAAAAAAGTAGGGGAAAAAAAAGGAAGTAATTGTTAGAATACAATTTTTAAAATGTAATAATGAAATATAAAGACAGAATCAATATATTGTCAGGAACTTTGTTGATCGTCCTGGTAACATTTCATGCTGTAATATCTTCAAGATCATGTTCTCATGTATCATAGAGTTTATCATCTATTATTAATCCCACTACATTTTGAAATAAGAAAATGTTATGAGAATATTTTTTTTTAATCAAATTATTTAATATATTTTCCAGAAGGGAGATTTTATATCCTCTTTTTGATAATGCTTTACTCTTTCATATTACCTTTTCTTTGGATGAATTGACAAGAACAGCCAAACTTTACACTCATTCTGAGAACCACATGGCATCCTTATCTCTAAATTGGAGACATGGATTTGATGGATGGACCACTTGGTGGATAAGGAACTGTCTGGATGGTTGCATGCAAAGAGCTGCAGTCAACAACTTGATATCCAACTGGAAATCAGTCACATCTGGAGCTCCTCAGGGGCCAGTACTGGGACTGGCATGGTTTAATATCTTCGTTGGAGACAGACTGTGGGACTGAGGGCACCCTCAGCAAGTCTGTCGATGACACCAAGCTCTCTGTGCTGGAGGGAAAGACGGCATCGAGACTGACCTGGACAGGCTTGAGAGGTGGCCCTCTGCAAACCTCATGAAGTTCAACAAGGACAAGTGCAGAGTCCTGCACACAGACCGGGGCAACCCCAAGCACAAATACAGGCTGTGCAGGGAATATATTGAGAGCAGGTCCTGAGGAGAAGGACTTGGGAGTGTTGGTTGATGAGAAGCTCAACATGAGCTGGCATGAGGGGAGATTTAGATTAGATATTAAAAAGAATTTTTTTCCTGTGAGGGTGGTGAGACACTGGAATAGGTTGCCCAGAGAAGCTGTGGACACTGGCTGGAACAACAAGAGCACTCAACCCTCTGTTCGTTCTCATTTGAGAATGTTCCCAGTGCTACAGCATATACCTAAAAGCAGAAACAGTCACCTAAGTATCTACTTATAAAAATTCTACTCCTAGGGATGATTTATTTCCAAAGTACTGCTTTTCTTAATATAGAAATAAAAGAGAGAAAAACACAACTCCAAAGTCAAAATGGATCTGAATTCTTACTCAGCCCAGTAATGAACACCCTCTGTAGCTTCATGATCGCTGTAGTTTCCAACTACTGCCTCACATCATATAGTACCATCGATCAATGCGTTGGGTTCTTCAAGTATTTTCTGGTCTGTAGTATTTATCTTTTTGTAGGGAATAAACCTTCTTCTAGTGAAAAAAACCTATTCTGCTCTTTAAAATTTCTCTTTCCAAATGGCAGTCCTGTGTTTGAACCTCGGCACATTTATTTTTAAGTAGTTGCAGAAAAATAAACTAACTTAGGTTGTCCCTAAATAATCATATTTACATCTGTCAGTTCTGGGTTGTCACTTCAAAGCTGTCCAGATTGGCAGGGGAAAGAAAAGTTACCATCATCCAATAGATATTTGACGACTTCTATGAAAAAATGGATTCACTCCACTGAATAGCTGACAGATACCAACATGGTAAAAAAAAAAAATCACCATTCTTACTGGTAGCTTTGTGACGGTAACAAGAATGGAAAGTACTTGAAATGTGACCTATCTATTCACATATTTGCAATTCCCATCAGGACAGGGAGTTTCACTCCCTGGCACCATTGGCACCATTCATACTACTCAATCACACATCAGAATAAAAATAGTAAATAAATGCAGAAACAAACACAACACAAAAAATAAATCAATCCCATATATTTACTATTTTGAGCTTTTCACTTTTTTCTTCACTAATTTTTCTACTCATTAACAGTACTAACATTAATTGAACCTGATTTACCTACACAAAAATAAATTAAAAGTAAATTTAAAACTCTCCAAAAAGAATGATCCAAGGCAAAAAAATGTGCAAGAAAGGGAAATGTAAGAATTTAATCTGACTGCTCAGGCAAGTCACAATTAAGAGATATGTTCTGAATTTAAATTTATACTAAAAATTAATAATACGACACGATGAAAAACATGCTAATGTCCAAAATTTTTAAATTGAAAAACTATTTTTAATGCAACTTATTTTTTTGTACTACCATATGGGATTTCTATACAGTTATAAATCTTCCAATGCAATTGATTTCACAATAGCAACAGGACAACTTTAAAAGTGAGATATAATATGTTCTTATCTTTACAAGAAAAAGAAGAATGATAATGTAATTAATAATGCCAGAAATCAGATCTGGCTACAGTTGAATATTTTATGTCAGTGTACTGACTGACCTTGGAAAAGGTGTTCATTGATGAAGGATTTTTTTGTTTCAAAAAAACAATTACAGTCCATAGGTTACATTCACATACATCTGTATCAACCTTGGTTAAATTCTTGGACAAATGCAATACTACTCTGAGAACTGTTGCTCTCTAAATACACAGAAATATACATTCAGTTTTATGAATATAATGAACAATCTCCCCCCCAAAAAAATGCTGAAATAAATTATTAAAATGAAATTAAGTACTATTTAGCAGCATAGAATTACATTACTCAAAATAAAGAAGAATCATCTGTGTCTTATCATCAGGTGAGATAGCAGCATTTTGGAAATTATGAGTTTTTAACAGAACCTTTAAGAAAACTGTGTAAAAATATAAACTGTCCTCGTAGCTGAACTTAGCAATTCGGCAGCTACTCACAGTACATTTTCAGTCTTTTAGAAAAAAAGTAGCTGATTCAAAACATCCATCTTGTCAGATGATATGTTGTTCATACCCTTCATTTATGGATATCATATGGATATACACTCTGTTAGAAAAATTTCTGAGCATGATTAGCACACAAATAGAACATATTAAAGAAAAGAAGAAAAAAACTCATGGGTCCCTAGACAGATAAACTGCTAATCTTGATAAAGACCAATAATCCTTTTACTTGAATTTCACATGTTCACGAAAGGTAACAGCAATTGCGAGGATTATCTTTAAAATAAAAACTTTGATGCTGGAATTGCAAAAAGTAAAACTTTTTCTATGAATAAATCTACTGAAGAATCATATTTCAGATCAGACATGGCACGTCTTAGGCTATCCACCCACCCATCATGACTTTCAGCAAGGTCAGTATTACACTATCCTTGTTAGTCCAGGCTATTGACCTATGTCTAAAAAGAACGGAGGTTGCCTTGTTGCACATTGCCATCTCTCACACCATATAGCAAACTTTTGTGAGTATCTTTTCATGTGATTCAAGAAATAAGTTTAAAAGAAATATTCCATACTTCAGCCGTCAATAGTGATGAAGTTCCTACATTCAGCTGTTTTCAGGGCATTTATTTTTCAGATTAAAAGAGTAAAAATTCTAAGTGTTCTGTGCCACAGGTAACTTACATGGAGATTCATGATTATTATAATGATAAGAAAGCTGTTTGTTGGCAATACCACAAAAATGAAAAAATATTTTGTGAGAGTCCTGTACTTCAGTGGATAAAAATGTGTATCTGACCTAACAGCCACCGATCTTATCTTCCAGTTATCCCACAGAGACACTCGTGACTATATTCAACACACAGTCTACTTAACTCAGGCATACACTTGCCATACTATAAAGCCTCTCTACAGGTAAGGATTAAATTTGAATTAGTAAAGACACTGCCTTCTAGGCTTTGAGTTTCAAAAATGTTCTTGCTTTTGGTCATTCGCTCTGGAGTTTAAATCTCCATCAAATATCCACCAGCATCATACTGCAGACCCCACTGTTTCAGTATCTTGCAATGCAAGTCTTTTTTGTTGCATACATAAAGAAATTTCTGTAATACTTACTGATGCAACTGATGCTCAAATTTAGCTTTAATCAACGATTATTTGAATGACCTTTTAAGCTTTATGGAATTATGACAGGTACAGTTGCTGAAGGACCACCACTAACACTATAATTTTTTTCAGCCTACTACTGAAACATGTTTTTTTTTTTGGTAGTGTTTAACACTGTTTCTGTTGCTTATAATCTTTTATGCATTTTATTTTCTTACTCCAAACTGTATACAACAAAAGAAGAAACAAAATTCCCTTGTACCTCTTTAGTCTTGGGAAACTAGAACTGTTTTCCATCAAAAAGAAAGTATTCTAAATTAAGAACTAGGTCCTTATCCCATGTACTCACATTAAGCAGCACCTCATTCCTAAGAAGCCATTGATTTCATTTAGATTGTTACACAGGATGCAGATCAGGATACTGCTGGAACGTTAAGTGCCTGTTTAAAGTCTGTCCTACACAGAGAAGCATGCAAATTGATTCAGAACCAACTAACAGAAGAGATACTGTTCTGAACTAGAAACATAGCAATAGCTTTTCGTTCTTTAACAGCACAGAAGTGAATAAGTAAACCCTTATAATTAAATTATTGGAAGACTATTTATTAAACCAGATTAAAAAGAGCATTTACTGTAGCTACTTATCTGTAAAATTGAATAATGTTATTATTCCTGTTACAAATTTTATTTTTTTCTTTAGAGTTTATTTTAGTAGTAGAGTTTATTCAGTGTCAGTTTATTTTAGTAGTAGAGTTTATTCAGTGTCAGTTGCTAATGAAAACACTTGCTCTTCTCTGTAGAATGCATGTAAAAGAAAAATAGATGTGGTCAGTCATCTAGAATGACACATAACAGAACAAAGTCAACCAAGCAAAGTAAAACATATGAGGAACATATAAACAAACAAACAAAAAAAAAGTAAGTTAATAAATCAAGAATAAAATTGAGCAAAAAAAAAAAAGAGAGAAAAAAAAAAGGAAGCCTGCAGGACTTGTCTGATCATACTATACAATCAAAGCATATGATTCCAGATGATTTAAATAACCTGTAACAAAAGAAACAGTTAACTGTCTGTGAAATGCCAATCATCCTTAGTTGGAATGAACCTACTGCTTCAAGACCTAGTCTTAATCCCAGAGGAAATCAGGGTAAAGTGTTCAAAAGTCACTAGTCTAACAATGACACTTCCAAGAAAAAAGAAACTCCTCATCACCACACCAATATCAGTCAGTTAATGAGCTATGCATTCAATATGCAAATAAGATAGTAGGAGTGTAATTAGTGAAGCAAATCATCCTCTATTTTCTACAGTGCTATTGCAAAACTAAAGAGTGCAAAACTGTAAGAGAAAGCCTTTCTGTGAAACATAAAAAAATTAAATATGCATCTCATGAAGACATTTAAATAAGAAGTTCAGAAGAAGTTATAGATATTACAGCACAATAATGAAAGTTGTATTTTTGAGTGATAATATCTTTTAATAAATAATGTTAGAATGGTCTTTTTGGAGAAAAGGTGTCACAGTGTGTGTTGCTAGTTGAACGACTATAGCCTGAGTTTGAACTCATAATTTCTTTCTATATGGGGTGCTGGATGTTGAGCAAAAGTACAGTCTAACTGGTAAAAGGAGTATCTGTATTCCATATAAAGCGCACAGACCTATATTAGTAAATTGTATTTGTACAGCATGAAACTGTCAAAAGCTAACACCACATCTGTCATGCAAATAAACCCAGCCTCTAAGGAGACAGTGTAGGCATTGTGCTTCTCTTGTTCTCAGAACCATTCACCTTGAGATGTTAACAAGAGTGAGATGGATTCTCCTATACATTTTCCATTAATTTTCGACAACTCTAATGCTAATATTCTACCAATTTATTCTGGTTTCTGGTTTCTATCTTTTTATTATACTTGCACTTATAGATACAGAAATGTGGCAACAGTAACAATTAACTTAATAAAACAGACAGACATAATAGCAGTCACATAACATTTGCATAAACTGATATTACACTACTGTGCCTCACAAGATTTAACATTAAATCCTATGATAATTTTATTTAGCTCAAAGGGAGAGCAGACTGATGTGATAGTTTCCCATAAATCTTAAAAATACCTCTACAAAATATAATTAGTGTCTATAAAAAGGTCTATAGAAATGAGTAGTAAATGGTTTCTATTACTTTTTATCTATCTTGTACAATTAAATAAAATCTTACCATTACCATAGTTATAAAACCTACAATATTATTCTATAGAACATTTTACACGTCTGTTTAATAATTATCTATAAAGCTCAGTTTCTTATTCACAAAATTCATATCATGCTTAAGTAAGAAATCTGACACGTCATGTAAAACCAGTAATACATAAATCACACTGGTACACCGTTCCAGCTGAAGTCCATCTTTATTAACACGATGTATCAACAAAACTAGTGACCCTGGCACCATGGACTGGCAGCAAGCAGGAGGTCCCATGCTGTGCTACCACATGAAGCAACCCAAGCAACCCAGCGGATGATTCCTCTACCAGGAAAGCCCTACCATAACAGTTACCCATCAACTGTCTTATCAACTCCATAGACCATACTCAGGTAGGTAAGTACATTGAGGTGTCTGTATTCACCGAAAAAAATTCACTGCTTGTGTCATTCCTATCACATTCAGCGGCTCCGATATTCAAGGGTGAGCACAGAGAAACAATACTGTAATCATGCACATAACTTGCCCATTATCTTATTGCTGCTTCTTACAGGAGTATTGCTAAGATTTACTCTCAAAAGACGATATTTTAAAATAGACTTAGTGTCAACAGTATAAAATGAAGCATCAAACTGTGGGAGTAAACACAATACGTATGTATGTGCGCACACACACCCACACATTTTTGCTTTGTATAAAGTACATCTTAAAGAAAAAATAAAAACTACTTACACCAGAATAGAAAGGCTCACCAGACACACAGATCACATCCTGCTCCTGGATCATCAAAATATCTTTGGCTAAGTGCAGTCGCACTTTGAAAGGCTCCTGGTTACCATCCTGCAGCAAACAAATCCCTGTCTTTGTCTTCAAAGGAAGGAATAAAGAAAAAAAGTTTTCTCGGTTAGCACTCTGCATTGCTAGACATGGTATTTTGAAACAGAATAGCTGAGAGATAAGTACAGTTACCATGAATATGCCAACAAATATCCACAAGTATTACCGATGATCACTGTATCTAGTGTATTCAGAGTACAAGGGAACAACAGCTACAGTAGCAATGAGTGACCACAGATTTTGAAGTAATAAGGTGCTATTGTGCCCATGATGAATTTGTGAAACTCCTTTCAAATTGCTTCAGAGCAGCTGTGCTCTTCCCATCTTTGTATTAAGTGAAGATACCCCATATGGACATGAAATAAAAGCTGATGTTCTACCTATCACACCAATTTAGACACATAAATACATAAAATAACACCTCCAAACTAGCCAGATGTGAGCAGTGATAGCATACACGAACCTCTTGCTGACTTCTCCTGAACTATAAGCAAAACAGTGACTTATGTTTTCATGTTCCCTTTCAAATGAGGATGCTGAAGCTAAGAATAAGAGAAAAGAGATCAAAGATTGCAACTCCCACTAGTAACTTACTTCTTGCTCCACTTCTGTATTTCACATTTATGGTAAGAAACCAGGAATTTTGTAGGATTCCTTAAAATACAATAAGTGACTTTCCAATAATCTAACAGCGTTTTTCTGGTAGAACTTATTTGTGCTACTTTTGGGGGGGGGCTAAACATAACAGGTTTGAGCAGTAAAGTCTGCACATGTAAGCACCTGCAGTATTTACCATTTTTTCCCTGAATGTTGAGTTGAAAATACCACTCTTTATAGCACTTCATAAATGGACAAAGGTCATGGTGGTAGAGCATTTTTGGTATGGGAAATTTTTTTACAAACAATCTAAAAATTCAGCCTTAAAAACATGTAATTTACCGGTATTACCTATACCTTTTTGCATAGATACAGACACGTATTATATACGTATGTATCTCAGAAGAAAATTCATAAATAGAAATTACTTAAAATCTTGGACTCATCAGTGTCAGTAAGAAAAATTCTATCGTCTTCATTCAGGTCAAATTTCAATCCACAGTCTGTAAAAAGTTGGCATGAGGAGATCAAGGAAACAAAAGTCTTGCTGTGAACTTTAACTGTCAAGGTTGACCTGGCTGAATCTGAGGGCTCTTTCTCAGAAAAGGATTTAGAAGATCTCCCCATAATGTGCTCTGATACCTTACATCCATAGCATGGAGAGAACAAACACAAATATGGAACTGACAGTAGGAAACTGGTCAAAGAAAAGTTTAAATTGCTCTCAAGAGGCTTTAATAGAGGTGGAAAGGTTGAGGACAACCTTTAAATAGCTCTGTATAATGTTCTCCACTGACAAACTGTTCTGTCACTTCTGCTCCATGCTAAACACTCAAACTTAGAAAATTGTTTTCTCTTTAACACCAGTAGCAAATCGTGTAACTCAGCCATAACTTCAGAAGTGGTTCTGATGTTGTTTTTATTCTTTTTAAACTAAGTAAGAAGAAGAAAAAAAATTAAGAGTTCCATGTACTGAACTCACAGAGGTCAGTGAAAGCTCTGGTCAGAAGACATCAATTAGTATTTAGGTGTCTTTTTTAAAAAACAGGATGAGGTAGAAACTGATTGGCATGGACAGATAAAGCAAATAAATGGATCACAAAAGGAGTTAGGTTTTCAGTACCATTGTAAAATTCTGTCTCATATCATAGATAAAATGTTACAACATTAAGAAAAAGAGAATGTAAAACAGTTAAATTCCTCTGGTCCTCTCCTTAAAACTTCTGCTTTACAGACTAAGATGACTACTTTTTCCATGGAGTTGTGAAGTAGTAAGTGACAGCGGAAGTTGAACAAAGCAGGTTGTAAATAACCATGGTCAAATAAAAAGGGGTAGCCTACAAACATCTGCTGCTTATAAAATGCCTTTCTCAAGCAAAAAAGTTTGCAGATGTGTCTTTTCTCCTCCCTGCATAACTGGCAATGGAATAAATTCTGCCTCTGATACACTGATTAAAGTAACTCTGCCTTACGTGACTGCACACTTCTGATTTGGTCAATAACCCTATAAAAATCTTAAAAGAGTCTTCCTACAAAAGTTGAGGGGCTTCTTTGTGGAAATTAGAGGCACATAACCGTAGCAGAAACAATTGGACAGTAGAATAAAATTAAAATTCAAGTTGGTTTCTAAATGCATGTTGGCTGAGATTATTTAATCTGAGCAAGGAAACCAAACTTGAGAACAGCAAAATATTTTGGCCCTTGGAAAGATTGATCACACACCCTCAAGGATCTTATTTACATCAGATACTCCAAAATGTAATGAACCACTTTACTGTTGTTGGGATTTATGAAAGCTAGTTTATGATACAGTTCAAAATTAACTCAAAATGAAATCTTCAATTATACTACCTCCCCCACTCTTTTACCTAAGAGCAGCATTAACATCCATGTAAAGGAGAAGAATGTATTTTTTTCATTAGATGAGCTCAAGAGAAGTCCTTGAGAATAAAGACTAGGTTTTAATGATCTTATTATGTTTCTTTTTGTCTGCTGAAATTCCTTTTTTCTTCTCTCCCTCCACTTCCTTCAAAGCATCCAGTTAACTCAAGCAAATAAAGACATAAACTCTTGTATCCTTTTCCAGAACTGACATGTCCTGTAGATATGCTTTCATGTAAATTACTGTGTACATCAACATTTTTCATTCATGCAGCCCCAGTAAAATTATTTTGGTTGGAGGGACATCATCTGTCTAGCCTATACACCTGCCATCTCTTACATTTGGAGGGCTTAGATGGTATGCCTTCAAGTCTTCTACATTTCACTGGCAGAGGGCTCTACCCTAGCCCTGACACAGAGCAATAAAACAGCATACAGCATGCCAAACTGAGCTACTGTAACTGCCAGTGTGAGGTCTTGCAAGGCATTCTTTTGTGCCCAAATGTTTGACACACCACAACATCTTCCAGCAGACGTGGATAGAGAAGCACAGTCCAGCTGATAACAGTTTGTTAAGCCAATACACCTTGACTGTATGCTGGAGCCAAAATCGCCATGAATGTTGCTAAACTTACATTTATACCATCCTACATTCTTCATCCTATTTATAGAATTTGGCACTTATAAAGACGGCAAGAAAACTGACTGTGATCTTGCACATGATTATGATGGATGAAGTAGGCTAAGGAATGGATATGGAAGCAATATACAGTGGTGACAGAATGAGTTTCCATCTAGGAGAGGAGTCAGTGACTTCAAGCAAAAGCAGTGATGAAGGAAGATCTAAGTCACCCAAGTGACAGATGCAGTGACTGCTGCACCTGCACAGCACTGCCTCTGTCATCTCATTCTACACGTTTTTAAGCAGTGTTAGACAAGAACCCTGATACGCCAAGAGCTGATGTCCTTGGCAGGACTTTAGAAACTGCTTACTGTTCCTGAACTACAAGAGGGGCTGAAAACTGATCCCTCTTTGCTTTGCCACACCAGTCTGTGTTGAACTTTCTGCTTCAGATCTCTATCAGAGAACAGCACAGGTTGGCAGAGCCCTCAGGGCAGACTGCTTCTACAAAGAACACGGTCACACGCCGATCATTATTAGCAACCTTAGTGAAAAAAGGTCGTTTAAAATTCTTTTTCCATTATACACTGACTTACAGCACATTGTTCATATTGGCCATGAGTAAGATCTGGCTCTAATGACTTTCCTAGAGGGAATTTAGAAATGCTTACATGCCATAAACAGTTTGGTGCAATATATGTCTTCACAAATATTTAAGAATTTATTTCAGAGGAAATGCACACAAAAGCTACAGTTTATACATTTATGCTAACAGAAAAGTCTCTACAAAACATACACCAAAATTAATACTGTATGAGAAACATCTTTAAAGCTACCTAATGATTTGAAAGTCAATTTCCTGCAGAACTTCCAACATACATATTTTTCAATAACCTGGTCTAAATAAGACAACTGGCAGGTTTTCTGCTAAAGAGTTATTTTGTTTACATTTTTCACTATTTTTTTTTTCTTTGTCATTTATGACAGGAAAAAAAAATTCTAACTTTTTCTATGTTTTGTTTTGGAGGAGACTTATTCAGTATTTCAGGCAATTTTAAATTCTCTTCACTAGTTTTCCAGAGACATGCCTGTATCTTTTGGTTTATGCTATTTTATCTATTTCTTTTTCCTTATGGTAATAAAAGAATTTGGTTGGCTTGCTGCTTCTAGTTTCACATCAGTAGGAAGACTTCAACAGATATCCTAGAATAGTTATCATCTCTTAGATATCCCATAATAGTGATTCTATGAATAGTTTAGTTCATCAACCAGGGGAAGAAAGGAAGAGAAAAAAAATGTCTCAACATATTTTCTATGCAAGGTACCTTGGATTTTTAGTTTCTGCTTTGGCTGGTATGTCCCAAAATAAATTAAATCTCTGCAATTCAGTTTTAAGCCCTGAAATTGTGAGGATGGTAGAGCACTGGAAGAGGCTGCCCAGAGAGCTGGTGGAGTCTCCTTCTCTGGAGACATTCAAAAC